>VWZK01012804.1:228847-264206 GCA_013396935.1 Baryphthengus martii
CGGGGGCCCGTCGTGGCGAGAAACTTAGCGGGCCCTTCAGCGGCCAGGCTCGGTGTTGCGGCGTTGTTTTCTATTCCTCTTTCCCGCTTGAAGCCGGAGCCTTTGGTGCGCGGCGTCCTAGCCGCTTGCGGTGCTGGCAGAAGGCAGGCCGGGTGGGGACGGTGATGCCCGGACCCCTCCCTCCCCTGCGAGGTGCCGGGCGGAGGAGGTGCACGCCAGGCCGCCGGGGGTGGGCAATCGAGGGAGGCCCTGCTGGAGATCCTCGTCGAGAAGTTACTGCCTGCCTTCTGATGGAGTGTAGTGAGAGGCTGGCCGCTAATAGACGCCGCGTCAAAAAATAATAGCTGCAGTCCTTTCATTTTAACTAGGTCAGCCAAGGCAAAGCAATTTGTGTTTTGGGGGATTTCCCAAATGTCTCCTGTGACCTCCTAATACACCAAATCTGGCTGGGGCTGAAATTTGTTTTAGTAAAGCTACAGGTAAATGGTGGCTTCCAGGTAGCTCTTGTCCTTATTCCTTATGGGAGGTATCAAGATACCAAATTGTCAAGTATGCTGCTGAGTTATTTAATCCGTAGTTAAGAACGTGATTACAGTTCTGAAAATGGATACAAGCATGGGGTTGATCATCTTTATTTGGATGACTGGGCTTGAAGTTAGTGAATGTTGGGCAATTTTTCCTCTTGCTCTTCTGTCACTGCACCCTCGTGTAGGCCTCAGGTGGTTCCGCTCTTTTAGTGCCAAGGCTTGTCATGAGGAAAAAGTTCAAAAGTAGCCTGTGCACATAGGACTATCTGCAGCTTTTGAAACCTTGCAAACTTCCTACTCTGTTTCCTTTGCTCTTTTGTATTTCTACATTATAGGTAATGTTCCAGGCTGTCCTTGCTAAGAGGGTAGAGTTGCTCTTGTGGTTTTTTTGTGGTCTGTTGTGAAATATTTTTAAGAGATACTATCTTTGAGTAGTAAGTCCATGAGAACATGTCTGTCTTCTGGAAGATTATAAAAACATTGCATATGGGATCAGAGCAATGGAGATGAATTTTTATTTACTTTACATTGTATGGGTAAACATTTAAATTTTAAGGTTATATATGAAGTATGGATTTTGAGAAGCACTGGTTTCAGAAAAATTATATGATTAATGGCTTTGCTTTTTGAGAAAAGTGGAACTGCCGTATGTATTCTCC
Source organism: Baryphthengus martii (assembly GCA_013396935.1). Lineage (NCBI taxonomy): Eukaryota > Metazoa > Chordata > Aves > Coraciiformes > Momotidae > Baryphthengus > Baryphthengus martii. The sequence continues at coordinate 230,034 of VWZK01012804.1, forward strand.
AATAGTCAGTTTTATTCTAGAATAACATCCATAAAGTGAGAAGTTAGTGATATAGCAGTAGCTGAATAATTGCACCAGTCAGCTTCCACGTGGAGACAAAACCATCACATGCAGCTAATAGTCGATTTTTCTATTAATATTTCTAACTTACAAAAAGGCTGCTAAAGCTGAAAGTTTTTTAAGGAAATAAACATCAAAAGTTAAAATGAGAATTTTTCACAGTTATGGCAGTAAGTGAATAATAGTACAGGAAGAACATGAGTCCACTTGTACCTGGTTTCCTGTACACCTTAGTTATCTGAACTGGCTTCTCATTTTTCTTTGCTTTTCTCTTAATCTCTGATATTTTTTCATCTCTGTGTAAACTGAAGTCAGTTGCTGACTCCCTGGCCTTATGCTCATTATGAATATTATGAATAAAAAAATGTAGGCTCTCTCACCTTCTCTAGAGTGCTGCCGCCTAAGGTATTGGGATGTCATTACTCATTGCTCCATGGTCAAGGGGAAAAGGAAAAATTTACTGTGTGTTGGGATGGTGTAAAATACTGTGATAAACCAAAAAGGGATTGAACTCTGGACTCTGCTGTCAGGTTTCTGCAGCCTTTTGTCTGTTGTAATACCATGTTGTGGTGTGAACATGGCCTTTCCCAAGAAGAGTGGCATGCCAGTGTGGGATAAACCAGAATGCTTGTTGTGGTATTGTTAGCAATGAACGCCTTGAAATGGATTGGAGTGGTTTGGTTTGTCATTTGTCCTGCTGGAATTAGCTCTTGGGTCATATTGGAAAACTCCTTGACCTTGAAACAGCCCCAATAAAAATGCCTCAATGGCACTTTATAAAAGGATGAAGAATTATTCTGTACCTGATGCCAAGCAGAATCCTGGTATCGTCACATGCATGTCACATGACGTACATACGTCAGCTTTCATGTGATCATCATCAAGATGAATGGTACTTGCCCCTTTAAGTAGAATGTGCACCATCTCTGAGGGATATTAATAGGTCAAGTGGTGACTTGTCCAGTATTGGATGGGGAGCCTGTCAGTTAGTTAGGGTTGCCCTCCAAAATGACCCAATTTATTCTTTAATCTGACTCTGTGCAACACGACCTGCACTTCACGTGTTTTGAAACCACTTGGAGTTTTTTCCTGAATCAGATGCAAAGACTAAATGGAAGTTTTTCTTAAGTCATGTTTGTTTTTTTTTATAATCTTTGAATTTGCTGTTGTTTCAGAGCAAATTAAAAATATTGTGCTTTAATTAGCCATTCCAGCTGGCTACTTGCTGCTTTCTTGTAGTCAGGAACATTAGCTTCTGCAGTACAGTTGATGCTGTGAAAATGTAATAGAGAACATCTGTGGCAGGTTCCTCTTCCATTATGCAAACTCACTTTTTTTTAAAGTCAGAGAGACTAGTTGGTTATGTTTACTATAGAAAAACTAACCTTCTGAATATGTTGCTTGGGATGCTGCTGCTTTAGTGGAAGTTAAAAGGACCCATGTTCCAGGGTTGCCTTATCGTAGTATGTTGAGTTACTTGATCACATGATAGGTTTTTTTGTGGGACTGTTACCTTATTTAGTTGTTTTGTCAACCAGGTATCTAATCAATGTATTGTCTAATCCTTGGGGTAAAATGCACGTTCTTACATGTACTAACCCAGAGTTATTAAATTCTACTTAGGCTTTTTTGCCTGGACCTATACTCAGGTCTCTTTGTGAAATCATTCTGCATGTTTGAGTTTGCATTTCTGAAGTGTATGAATATTCAAAGAGAAATGTTGCTCCTCATCCGCTGATGGGGAAGTGGGGCATAGAAGTAAGTGGTCAAGTTGTTGCAGTGGTTCCTTCATCTTGGATTCTCAGGTTAGGATGCCTATCCTGATTTATGGGTTTTTTTATATACTCCCTGATAAGGCCCTCCTGCACTCTGAGTGGTGCATTTATTGTCATTACTTCTACAAATTTATCGTCTTGCTTTGTTGTGTGAAACAGAGAAACTTGAAGCAGTAACTGGTTCTTCAAAATTTTGTTGGAGCAACTTCTATGTGATCAACACCAATTAATGAATGAAACTGAGGATCTTGCAGATGACAGCTCTTTGCTTTGCCCGTGAATGATCTATTTGTTGCTGTTTGGTCTGTGGAATCAGGTGTAGGTCTTGAGTAGCAGGTAAGTTCATAATACAGCAATTTTAAGTACACTCAAGTGCTGTCCAGCTCTGCTGCCTGTCCCTTTCCATGTTTTGATACCTCAGCTGTGTATCAGTCCGTGTCAATTCAGCATACCAGCATCTATGTAACACAGTGGTTTTCTGCTAAGGTTATCTTCATTTTGAAGCTACTTGTCAGAAGAGAAGCTGCAGCGATGTTGTGGGGCCTCGTACCTTGCCAGCAACTTGTTTCATCACTGTGATTGGAAGCTCTTGTTCTATAGCAGAGGCACTCTTCAGTTTATCCTAGAACACAGCTAACGGGACACTCTCTGAGCTGAAACAGTGGGATGTGAAAATGGAGGAGGTTCTGTGTTTTGTTTCACGCTGGAGGCGATTATAGATTAGAAGGCGAAAGGGGGTCAGTACCACATCCAGATGTCTTGGCTGCTGCTCTCTCCCTGCTTCCATTCTGTCCCACTTCTTCCTCCAGACTTTTACTTGAACTCCCCTTGTGTGTTCTGCTGGCGGCTTCCTCCTCTCTCCCTATGTTACATGAAGACTAAGAGCAAAAGTTAGAGCTCTGAAAAAGTAGTTTCTCTTTCTACCCTAGACCGTTCAGTAACTACAGAAAAACAGGTTAAACAATAGCAGAAGACGACCTTCTTTGTATCCGTGTCACTGAGCTACCCTTGGCTTAGACAGACTCCTACCTAACATGCCAGAGTCTTCAGATGGACTGCTACCTTGGGCATCCTTTGCCAGGGACAGGTAAAATAATTGCTACGCAGAGTTATGCTTAACATTCAACCAAGGCAAAGAGAATAGAGGTGCCAGAGCACCACAGGAGTCTTCTAATACAAGGGAAAAGGATATTTTGTCACCAATTTTAGAAATTGTACCACTAAATTTGTAACTATTGAGCATTTTAAACTTTGAAGCCATTGAGAGCTGCTTAGCTGACCTACTCCAGGTATCTCTTGACCAGACTGACTCAAAGGATCTACAACTTTCATAGAAAAAAAGAGCAGAAAAGATGACAATTTTTTGTCTGTACATGGTTTGGTGTTGTGTGGCACTGGAAAAAAAACAACATGCTTGAGTAATGCTGCTGTGCCGTGTTGCAACAGATCATGCTTACAGGGCTATTAAATGCATGCAACAAATATTTGTCCATGTTTTATGTTAAAGATACACATTTAAATAGCTTAGAAAGACCTGATTATATAATTTTAGCTATGACTGTGTTTTAGAGTTATGGAGATTAAAAGCTCATTGACCGAGGATTTATAGATCTAAAATGTTTCTAATTCTTTAATAAAAGTCTGTAAACATCTGGCACATTTCTCAGCAGTTGGTAACAATATATATATAAATTTTCTTCTTAGACCACACTGAAGTACAATTAGACTTCATAAATAAGCAACCTAAAAATTCCTAGAATTTCACTGAATTGTCAATTAAAAAACATTCCTAATGCTCTTTGGGGACATTAAAGCATGGAATCTGATGAGATGTTGCCAGTAGTACAATCTACTTCATAAATCATTTCTTCTAAGTCCAGAACTAACCAGGTGCAGGTATTTTTTTTTTTTTATAGACAGTAGTTCATCATACCAAGGAGGGGAGTAGTATTTTGTGTTCCAGAATATCAGTATTATTGTTTTTTTAAAAAAAAAAAAGTCCTCTGTGTAATATATGGCAGGTATATGCTATTTAGTTTAAGGCTAATTTTCTTCTGTGTTACTTGAAAAATATCACTTTTTCTGCTGTTTTATACCAAATCAATAGCTGTGTGTAGGCCTGGTGTGTTCCAAGGTGTATCCTTGTTTCAGAGAAATGGTATGAAGTTGCATTTTTTCTTGTCATGATTGTTATGATGTCTTTTGTGTAGACTGTAAGTAAACCAGGTCCAGTGATTTCTCTTGGGAATTAGCACTTGGTAGGATCATAATGGTCACCATCTATTTTCCGTTCCTTAAGTGCATTAAGCTAGCACAGTGATTTGTCCCATGATCCAGTAGTCAAAAAGGTGTTTTCAGGTGCCAGATTTACATTTCAGGCCATGATCCTCTTAATGGTTGTTTACTTAACAGATTTGAACGTGCTTTTGAATTTATTTTTTTTATCCTGGATCATTTTAGTGGTCCAATTTAGAGATGTTGCACAGTGACACAATGAATGTGTTGGAAGAAGGGCATGAAATGAGCAGTTAGCTGCATACAGAAGTAAGATGCTCTTATACCAATTCTCTTGTTGGCAAAATCAGCAGTGTGGGACTTTACAGTTTGGGCTGTATTCAATGGATATGTCAAGCTGGTGTGTACAGGCCAAAAGAAGCAACTCCAGATACTTATTCCTGTCCATATTCTGATTTAACCTGCGGAATATTGTGTGTGTTGGAAGTAGTTTTTGGCCACACCTGTCTGTTGATCTAGTTTTCCATACCTTGGCACAAGGAGTTAAGCTGCTTTATTGGCAGGAATGATTAGGTAGGGAAGGGCAGAACTCTTCTTAGCAGCAGCCAGGCATTAATCAGACAGCAGTCTTAGCCAGCTTTTCTTTGATTGTCCCTAACTTAGAGTGCATGGAGGACTATTCTTTAATTCATTAGAATAATCGGAACAACTCAGTGGTCCAAATGTGTCCTTGCACCGTTGTGGGCTGGGGGGAGGCACTGAGCCTTTTTTTTTCGTTGTTGTTGTTGTGTTCTTTTCCCCAATTTGGTGTTTTTGGAAATCACCAGTTTTCAGTTAATTACTGCTGTAACTTGGAGATACAGCTCCTGTCTTCCTCTAGTAAAAAGTGGCTGTACTTGGTAACAGTGAAAGCTGTAAATACAAAATGCAGTGTTCCCTAAGAATGTTGTGATCTGTCTGCACACACAAAAAATTACATGTGTTCCCATCAACACCAGCTTTGTTGGGACTGTTGGGTATTCTTCCCACCTAGCTTTCTCTGTTGTCCTAGTGCTACTCAAGTACTCAAGAGTGCCGCCATAATTGGAAATCAAGTGTCTAATGACATTTTTACTTCTGCAGTGTTTTGTTCCTCTCAAGTGGAGCTGAGGAGAGGTGTCAGTGCTCTATTTGTAGCAGGAAAACGTCCTTTATGCCTGCAACATCCTTTCTTCCTTATCGCACCTGCACCCTCTTGGAGACGTTTCACTTTTTTCTTCTCTTGAAACTGCATTTAGGTTGTCTGTGAAGCTTTCCATTCTGGATGTTGTAATAGAGCAATATTCTGTTAATCTCACCCGGAATTATTACTGGGATGTAAGTGGTTGATGTATCTTAAGGCCAGTTGTGCATTTGGTACCTACTACTTTTGCGTGGACCTGCTGTCATCATCCTGGAGGGTTGATATTCTGTGGTGCCAGTTAGTTGAAACAGCAATGTAAAAGGTTCTTTTCTAGATTATTGTGGTTTTACTACAATTATGTCCTCTGGGAGGGGAGAAATTATATACTTTTTTCAGTCATTCAGTGTACTTTTCTTTGTTAGAGGTGACTATTTTCAGGAATTGGTTGTTATTGAGAGTTGTCTAAATTTAATCTCCATCTTTAAGTAGATAAAATAATATTTTTTCTCCTGTGGTTTTCTTTTAAGTACTTTGTGCTAGTTTTGCTTTGCAGATCTGATCATTTCTGTTTACATACAGATTTCAGAATCTTAAAGGTTTAAAAAACTGACACTATGTAGACTTGCATGCGTCGGTCAGCTTTATCTCACTTGCAGAACTGGCATCAGCTTTGAAAGGTCAGAGAAATAATATTAGGGATTGGACTTCATCCATCATATTCTTCAAATCTGCCTTGTTATTTTATGGTGGCAGTAAAATGGTTAAGCAAATGCTGAGGGAAGAATTTATTTACTACCTAGATGAATTCTCACCTCTGGTGTTCAGGGGAAACGGAACAATTTCAAATGCACTGTGCTCACTGCTCCCGTGGCTGATCTGTAGTTTTCAAAATGCAGCTGATTACTTCGGTGTCTGAAAAAGGAGCTGTCTGTCTAATTTTAAATTACAATGCTACTTTTTAAAATTTCAGCCTCTAGAAACTGCTCTTCTTCACTGTGCTATAGGTAGAATGTGTCATATTCAAAAAACAGACTACAGGGAAGACAAAACCTGGAAGGAAAAATAAAACCCAAACCAATTATGAGACCTTTTAAATATCCCATCAAATGTAAATATGCTTTTTAACTTCTATTGGTCAATCTTTGACCTGTTTTCAGTGGGAATAGAAAAACCTCCATCTACAATGAAGGAATTTCCTCTTTTGGAAAAGCATTTATTCTGTCTGATTTTGGATGTCTAGAAATACTGTGGGCGGTCTGACTTGGTTTCTATCTCTTCTGCCTTCTTGGGAAGAGCATAAAACTCACAGACGTTACCTGTTAAGAATTAAGGAGTTTATAAAATTTATTTTCTGAACCTACTGATTTTGTTTGTAATCAGGCTGTTTGTATTCTTACTTTCTTACGTGTTCTTTGAAAATGCAGTGCATTTTAACTGGTCACTCTGGTTCGAATCTCTAAGCATAAGTAGAGACTTTGATCAGAAAATTGTTTTCCAGATTTCCTCCCACCACACACCTAATTGCATACTAATACCAGGGGATAATAATGTGGTTTATTATATATTTAAGTTTTTAAGTACTGTTGGTCTTTTCAGAACTTTATGTTCTTGATATTCTTCCCCAAAGACTTAGAAAATTAAATATTTTCCTCTTATTAGATGTAATATGGAGGAATTTAAATCCTAAAAATGACATACTATGTAATATTTCTTTCTAATAGTTCTTACTATAATAAAATACTATATACTTTAGTAAAGCCTGCTAAATATTTATTCTTTTAATTTTTTTTTCAGTAAAGGATATGAGTGTGTGTGTATATATGTATATATACAGTATAGTCAAAAAAAAACCTAAACCAAACACTTTGATTTTTTTGGAAGAGAGCAAGACAGATAAAATTTTGGATAGGTATTTAAAAAGTCCACCCACTAACTGCATTCATTCTGTACTTCACTTGTGGTTCTGGCAGAATGACTTGTTTGTTAAATTAGTGGCATGAATTTTTTTTTCTCTCCCTGTCTAGGATCAGGCTCTTGATAGGAGAAAAAAAAAGAAGGAAGATGTGTAGTAAAAAGAATACTTGATTTCTTAAAGCATTTATTAGGAAGAATTAATTTTACTTGAAAAGTTCATTCAGGTTGTCTTGGCACTGTTAGATCTGCTGAAAACAGATCAAAGAACTTGTTATAAACAAAGGTTAATGATAAGATCGTGGAGGAGCTCTATGAGGAAACAATGGTTAGAATGGTGTTGCAGGAGTTGGTTGTTGTTAAATTAGTCAACATACAGTCTTCATTAATCTAAAACAAGTAATAACCAGCATTTTAATTACATTTATGAACTGATACAAAATTCAGAGCTGCTCTGAAGAGAAATAATTAGAATATCTGGCGTGTATGAAGAAACAATTCATTGAATTAAATTTAGTCTAATGCAGAATTCTACTCAAAGGGAAATGAAGGGAGGAAAAATTTTAGGAAAATAGTGCCATAAACCCTGAAAAAGGCTTAGGACTTGATACATCTTTTTTTCTTGTACTGAGGTTTTGTTGCAAGCTTTTGTTGTGTTTTGGTTCTTGAAGAGGCTGTTGGGAGGAATGAGCAAAGTGTTAACATTGTGGAAATGGCAGGTAGAACAGCAAGCTGGGGAGGTATCTACAGGCAGATCCCTTTGCAGGCAGCCTATCTAGCTGTAGCTGAACAAAACAGGTTCCAAAGAAGGGAGGAAAGGAGACACTATAGGGAATGCTCAAGTGCTAGGAAGGTTAAGGCTTTGTGCCTTTCTAACTTCTTAATGTGATAGTTAGAACGAAATTGGCATCTGCTTTTTCATTTCTTTTGACGTAGTTATGAAAGGACTAATTTCTATACCATCAGAGCTAAAGTGTTGAGTTTCTGCTAGTAATAAGATCCTTCAGAGAATAAATGATCTATTTAATTTTATAAGCAACCTTCTGTAGTGACTGTTACTTCTCACATACTTCGGTTCTCGTTCTTAATGCTTTTTAATGTGTACTCCTTTAGAATAGGGCAATCCATTGATTTAAGTACAAACAAAATGTTTATCCAGAAGCTGGTTGCTGCAAGTTCAAACATGTACCTTTGGGTCTCTCAAGCAGACAGCAGGAACTTCCACCACTTTGTGTTACTGTACTCTCATAAAAGCCTGCCATACAAGCAGGACATAGATTAGAAAAATAGAAGTTTTTTGTTTCTTTTGTGGTGCATCTCTACCTGGTAAGCTAGCATTAATGACAAAAAAAAATAAAAAAAAAATTTGCCTGTGTGTTCTGTTAGAGATTTATTTAGTTATTTAGTTTTCTGTTTTCAACTTCACAGTTCTATACTGATGTTGGCACTGCAGATACTGCAGTATTGTCCTGCAGTATTGTCCAGTATTGGTGTGAGGAAACACCGGTTCTTATGTATACTTCACAGCTGGTTGAAAAGCAAGAACTGTGTATACCAACAAGCTCAATTTTAATATTCTTTTTATTATTTTTTTAATATTCTCTGTCATCTGTTAATATTCGTTTGTTTTTTTTCCAATCCTCTCAAAATAATTTTCTAGGTTGTCCTTAAATAAGGATGGGGGAAAGGCAAATAAATAAAAAAGCTGGTTGCTGATTCACAGAGGGAATCCCGCATGCAACCTTCCAGATTAATCTTGTGATATAAAAGTTACATATCTCTGACAGATTTTACAAAGCTTAGCTACAGCTTAGTTTACAGTCTTATTGCCAATATGTAGTGCTAATTGAGGTATGACACAATGCGTGGTCATCTGGACCTAAAACTTGCTATTTAAATGTCAAAGGCGTGTTTAGAGTTAGCCAGTCAGCTTCTTTGCTTCTGTGTACTTCTATGATTGGAGGGATGGTGGGGGGAAATCACTATTATCTATGCCCTTCCTTGCTTTTCTCTGTCTTGTTTCTTGTAGGCATCCGTACAGTATCAGGCACAGCAGGCCTAGAGAGACTGCTTTATGTGTATAATGCAGGCACATGATGGAGTGTAGCTGAAGAACTACCAAGACTGGAGAGCTGCCCTCGTCAAGTGTTTCAGTGCTTGCTTTGGTCTCTTTTTGCCACGCAAAACTTGCAGTGCGGACAGTCCTGCTCCTGACTAGCTTATGGTGTCAGGCACGGTATTCAGGGTGCGTTTTAATGTCATGCGAAATACAGTGAGCCATAGCATTACATCATGTGGAAAAATGTGCCAAGGGGATGGATTACTTTGGTTGGTTGGTTGGTTGGTTGCTTTGAAAGTAGAGGACCTTCAGTAGTTTATCACTAGGACAAAAAAAAAGGGAAAGGATTCTTGCGGAAGAGTTAGGGACAAAGATTTTAAGAGTTTGGTGATACCACATAAAAGTCCTGTGACTTTCAGATACTAGTGCAGACAGCTACAGTGTGTGGCATGCCAAGTTCTTTGGGAACTATGCTTGGCTCAAATCCATTTATGTACAAATCTCTCTGATCCCTAGGGAGAGGAGAAACTATGGCAAAATCTAGCATGAAGATCCACGTCAGCTCAGACTCACTGAAATGCCTAAGCAGGACTCTCAGAGGGGAAAACGAGTTTCTTTTCTTGTAACAAATACAGTGTAGCCATAGTAGCCATATCTGACTTAGATATTTTTTTTGGCGTGTCTGTCAGCTTGAAGAGTCCCAGGCTGCTTGCAACTGCCCCGTGCCACTTCATTCTTGTCTGTTATACTGGCTCAATTGTTTGTGCAGCTGTGCAGTAAAATGATTCTGCCAGAGCAGGGAAGACTATATGTTTATAATTTGTATATATATTTACAATGTTTATGAATTTGTTGAAGCGGCAGACTATTTCTCAGCTGGATCAATTAGCTTATACATGACATGGCCTCCCACACACCTCTGCCAGCATATTGGGGAGCCAGGGCCCTGAGAGGATGAGCGCAGCCTCCAGACGCCTGGACTTGTAGAGGAGAGCAGAGAGGAGGGAGCGGGTCTGAAATGGAAAAAGAGAGCGTGTCAGGACCCCTTGCTGCTTATTCACACCACTGAGTTTATTCCTGTGTGTGTCCCTCCATGAAGAAAGTTGTGTGGCCCTCAGAATTACTGTTGGATTCTCTAACTTGAGAGAAAATGCTGGGCTTGTTAGCTAACTTAATTGAAGTATGTTGTGTAATATATCGCAGTGTACCGTGGTTGTGGTTGCATTAAGAGTATTTTAATATCATTCTTTTCCCCCTGAGGTTAGCCTCATGACCAGTTTTTTAAAATCTGTTGTCACACAATAATACTGGCATCTAAAAATCAGGCTGCCTTGCCTATCAGAAATATAGGAGACTTGTCTTTCATTAGTGCTAAAGAGAGTGAAGTAAATGACTGTCCGTTAACGGTGTAGAGTCCCAGGGTGAGAGTTGGCTCCCAGGCAATTTGTGCAAGGCTACTGGCATGTGGCAGTGCTGTTTTGTGATGATTTAGTCCTGTTTCAAATCTCGGTCGTTCCTAAGAGTGAAGCAGAGTAAACCAGCCAGTCACCTTCATTTAGTTTATGGTGAGATTTTTAGCCTGGCTTCTGAGGGAAATGAATCATGCCATCTGTCTGTCCCTACTCCAGTAAATCTTGACTCCTCTTGGCCCCTATGAGAAAAAGATTATAAAATTGGAGTGAACTTCCATTTAATTAGGTGCCCAGGACAGGAAGGATGCCTTTAAGTTCCCTTCCAGGGAAAGCATGCAGTGCAAGTTTGCTAGACTTGAGAATGTTCGTATAGGAGAAACACACGTTACAAATTCATGGGCTCCAGAAAAGCTGTACCCAGAGCTTGCACTGAATTGTGAGCTGAGGAGGGAAGCTGTAGGAAACAAGACTTTCTTACTGATGGTGACCACAGAACTACTTGGTTTTGTTTTCCTTATGGCTTTTGATGCTCTCAGCATCATGCCATCGAGCTGTAGCAACTCTTCAGTAACCAAACTGAAAGGCTTTTAAGAATGGGAACCTGGAAGGATCCTGCAGGCAGCCGGTGAGGCTGCGGTAAGCGCAGGGAACAGGCAGGCTCCATTTTGGATGCCTGGCTGTTGCTATTCTGAGTTGCTCTGTGCTGCGCGGCGCTGCTTAACTTCCTGCTGTGTACTAGCTACTTAGATGATCAGCTCTCGCCTTTTTTTAAATCAGCTGCTTTTGCAGCATGTTGCTTCTCTGTTGGGAGAGCTCGCAGTAACAAAGCCACGTTTTGTTCTCTGGTAGGGGTTGAAGAGTAGCTTTCGGTAAGTATGTTAGAGCCTAGTGCCAGGAGAAGGCAGTGGTCAGCTACTGCAAACTAGCTGGTCTTTTTCTCTGCTCCAGACCTTAACTGTGTAACTCTGAGATGTTCTGTGTCAAATCTGAGGAGAGGTTTGGGTTGGGATTGAAATGGAAAGACAAAGGAAAAGATAACTACCCTGCTTCTTTACCGGGGGCGGGGGGGAAGGAATCAACTAAATTGCCTTCTCTAGTGCCTGTTAAATGCCTTTTTGAAACATATGTCGTTCTTGAAGGTCTCTAACTGCTACTGCTCCCTGGTTTTCTATGGCTTGTGTGCTCCTAGGTGGAAACCCAGTCATTTGCAAAATGTGAAGTAATGCATCTTGAGAAGTAAGCAAGACAGAAGCTTGATGTGTGGTTTTTGTTTTAGTTTTATTTTTTTCTTGTGTGGGTTATTTAGGATTGTTTGGTTTCATTGGGTTTTTGGTTTGGGTTTTTTTTTAGCTGGTTCCCTCGCCTCTTGTGGTTTAACTAACATTTCTCTAGTACCTCTTGAAGAAAGGTCAGTGTTAGAATGGTCAGGTTGATACTTCGTTCTTGTGAAGAAACGGGTTTGTACCTAACTTACCTGTTAACGTATTGGGGTTTTACTGATTTTTGCTGTTCTGAGGGAGGGGATGAGATGAGGGAAAGATACTGTTAAAGCTTCCAGCTGAGTGAGCCCGAGGCACAAAAAGGGTGATGAGGTAAAGAAATCACTCATTTCAGTAATGCTATGTATTTTTGGTTCGTCCTATCATATGTTGTTACTAGTTAAGTTCATGTTTGGGAAGCAACATGTTCTAATTCTCAGGGATTCAAAAGCCTTAGTAGAGCAAACCTCAGGTTTCTAGTTCATACCGAATGTTGATTAGATAGGGCTCCCACTGGAGCCTGTGGATGCTTTAGTTAATTGGGTAGAGGGACCACAGAGGGATGCTGTGTGATGTGATGTGATATGATATATACATACCTGGTAATGATCAGTCCTCGTGGTCTTGCTTGCATAAACCTAGGAACAGTTTTGGTACAATGCTGCTTTTAAATACTATCATAAATTTGCCTGGCGTCTTTAAGTTGCTGCAGTGCATAGAAAGAAGAGTCTTCACCATAATCTTTGTTTTGCTGTTGCCTAGATTCTTTTAATTCTGTAATAAAAACACTGACTTAATATTTTCTTTCAGTCTCCAGAGGGTGCTGAAGGCAAGGATGCAGCAAAAGTAACTAAACAAGAGGCAAGTTGGTTTTTTTTTTTTAATTTTTTGTTTATTATGGTGTGTAATTATTTAACTGGAGATTAGAAGCCTTACGTATAAGAAGGTTATGCATAGCTCTGACACTTCTAGTGCAGTTTCCAGTGAGAATAGTGGCAGTAAATCACATTTGTAGCTTATCTGGCGTAATTTGGTTTTGATGCACTGAGGGTTCCTACAGCTTACTAGTACAGAAAATAAATTTCAGAAACACTTAGGGCTTTGTTAGACAAGCTCTGGTGGATCTTAGGGCAACAGCGTAGGATGCAACTGCGTGGAACTGTTATTCTGTCTCTAGTGGGTTGGCAGAAGAGGGTTAATGAACACACCTCAGCCAGTCTACTTCAAAACTATTCTTAGCTTAAGTGACTGATGGAAGGGTGTCTTGAATTAAGATACCAGTCTCTAAATTGGAGCAGCTGACACATTTGTGTGTGTTCTTTGTCTGAATGTGTTTTAAGGGCACAGTAACTTCTGTCAGAGAAGGCAAGGAGACAGCTGGTGATACCTTGACCTCTACAGTAAAGTTTGCTAGTTTCTTTGTCACAGCTCTTGACATGAATTTTAAAAAAAACAGATAGAGAATTCTCTCTAAACCAATAACTGAATCCTCATTAGGTTGTCACCTTTTGTGGCAGACAAATCAAGACCTTGAAAAGAATGAGTGAATATTAAAATGAATTAACAATTAATTGCCTTTCTTGTAAATGTTTGAGCATATCTGAACAGGAAAGATAGTCTAATGAAGTTTTACACTTTCTGAATTGAGAAATTGGTTGTTGCTCAGTCCAGCAGAAAAAGATGGTACAGTAGGAATGTCAAAATATTTCAAACAATAGTAAAGTTTACAATAAGCTCCTGAAAAAAACCAGGTGGAGTCAAAAGGATGTCTGAGGGGACTAGATTCTGATACCTCAGTATCTTCCTATGGAATTTTCTAGAAGACAAATTTCTTTCTTTTCCATAAAGTGTGAAAAGACTGACTAAGTCATAGTAAAAATACAATCTCCTTTGCTCTGATTTTTTTTTCATTGTCCAAGTTTAAATGTTATTAGAAGAGCCAGAAAAGTCAAAGTTCCTTCTTCTAAGAATTTGTGTCCTGATTGTTAGAATAAAGACCAAAAGGTTGCGGAAGTGCAGACGTTCTCTGGAGGGAGCCACTGACTCTGAAATAGGAGAGCCCTTAGAGTAGTCTTCAGTCAAGGTGAGAGCATAGTGGCTGTTGATGCTACAGAAAGAAAACCTCACAAATAAAGATAGTCTCAGTAGAAATACCTGTTGCTTAGCGTGTGAATGAGGAAAATAGTCGTAGGATTAGATTAGAAATTCTGGGTGCTTTTGGAGTAGGGAGAACTTGGAATAGGAAGGGTGGCTTCAGTCTGAACAGAGACACCTGCGTGGATGACACTAAGGAGATCTGAATTCTTTTAAACCGATAGGAGATTGGCAAGGACTTGAGAACACGTAGGGTGAAGTCAGAGCTCCCTGTGGGGGGGATAGCAGGAGCTAGCGCAGAAGTCATAAAAGTTTGCATCTGAAAAGGTGAAGAGCAATCTTGAGAAATAAAGCTCTGTTTAATTCGTGCCTGTGAAAACAGGCGGCCAAGCTGAAATACAAAAGCTGTAAATCTAATTCTGGGCAATTTGGACTATCTGACTTGAAATGAGGACATCGATATAATAGGCAATTGAGAAACTTGTTGGGGCACTGTGACACCAAGGCACAAATTATACAGGGTTGAAAGCTAAGTTGCATTAATGGCAGAATGGCTTTCTGTTACCTGTCTTTAATATTTCTTTAACTGTATCAAGAAGTACAGCAGAGTCCTTTATGGATTGCAGAGCCATGTGTAAATGGGAAGTATATCATGTAGAAATTTTGCCAGGTATCATCTGACCAAAATAATAGAAATGGCAATGGGATATTAAGGATGATCAGAGAGGCTCTGGAGACAGAAATAGTGTAGATGAGGATTTCAGTTACCCTTCAGAGATTTGGTAAACTTCACGGGATGGCGTTACAAAGACAAAGCTAAGACTATAAAGGCTTGCTTCCTGGAGGAACAAATCAAAGGACCAATAAAAGGATATTCAGCTCTTTATTTGGTCCTCAGTAGTATGTAGGAGCTAGTTAAAAAGACAGCTGTCAAAGAACTGTTCTGTAATTATGACCATAATATATTCAGGTTCATCATCCTTGCAGGAACGTAAGTGCATGTAAACTCCTTGGTAAGATTTGAGACCAATAAAGGGAATTTTATTTAAAATAGACCCCATTAAAATGAGCAGCTTAAAAAGTTTAGTGGTTTCAGGTGGCAGAGAGGCTTTTTGGTGTGGTGTGCTGTACTAGAGGCTTGCAGAAATGCTTATTATTTTTCAAAAGCCCACACACTCCTCCCCCTGAAAAATGCAGAACGATTTAATAGTAAAATAAATGAAAACTGCTATTTTTGAAATATGTTTTTTGTATTGATGGAAAACAACGAAGAAGGGAGCAAACCCCTCCAGCATGGCAAATGTGAAGCTGAAAACCAATAATGAAACTCCTGCCATGGAGAATTTTTTAGGGAGGTTGTCAGAGTGGAACTTTTTCTCAGAAGTGTAGAATCTGGGGGATGTTCTTTGAGTGTGAGCAAGAACTTGACAGTGTTCACCAGTAATTGCCAAACTGTTAAATGCAGTATGTAATTTACTGCTTGCATTGGCCTCAGTACCGGTGTAACTGAAGGTAAGGAAATACTCTCAGGACTTTACATAAAGGATTCTGAAAAATAAAGCCTGTGAGTATGTATACCTTGAAAAAGTAGATTTTTATTTTTTTTTTAAATTAAAAATTGCACGTGGACAAATACATGAGAGTGTCAACATGGATTTTGCAGAGAGATGTCGTACTTGAGGCAGTTGAGTTCTTTGCAGAAATCAACAGGTATGAGAACAATAGCGTGCCAGTTGATACAGTTTACTTGCATGTAAAGAACATTTTTTGTTAAGGCTCCCCAAACAGGTTCTGAAAGAAAAAGAGCTAGTGTGGATTAAAGGGAAGAATTCTTTCTGAGAATTGGTAATAGATAAAGATATGAGAAGGGAGTAGGGAAGAAGTAGTTCATTTTCATAATGGAGGAGAATTATCAGTGGAGTTTTGGAAGGATTTTCGTTTGGGCTTGTGCTGCTGAACGTATTCATTAATGATCTAGGAGAGGAGGTATTGGAAAAATTACAGAGTTTGCTGAAGTTTACAAAAAAAATTAACAAGGTAGTCAGAATTGAGAGACACTTGAGAAGGCTGTCACATCACTGATAACTAGATGACAAAATATCAATAGATAGTCAATATGGAGAACTACAAACTAATACACAAGTGGGAGGGGAAGACACCAAATCAGCTGTTCATCAGGGGAGAAATTGTGAAATCACAGTGAATAGTTACTAGAAAATGTCAGTTCTAAGCAAAAGGTAACTAGAATATAGGAAAAAACCCAAGAGGACAGAGTGCAAAATATCAGTGTATCACAAGATTAATTTGTATTGCACCCAGCTGTAGGACTACTAAATGAAGTTCTCCTGACTCTTCTTTAAAAAGACCATGATAGAATGAAAAAGATACCAAGTATAGTGGGAGAGAGGATGCAGAGCAGATTAAAAACAAAAAACCACAAAACCCCCAACAACAGCAAGCAGAAAAACCCCATCCAAACAAAAAAAACCCAAACAATAAAACAAACAAATAAAAACCAAACCAACCACCCCAAACCCTAACAACTCAGATTTACTGGGATTCTTGACTTGTTATATAATAGAGAGGTGATAAAATCATCAGTAACACAGAGAGAGGCAGTCAGGGAATTACTACTTGTGTAACCTGAAAACAGGAGGAATCTAGTGAAAGTAAGAGGGAAGAAATTTAGAGGAAAGACAACAGAGGGGAAAGTTTTGCTTTTTCTTTTCCATACAGTGTGTATCCTGTTATGGAACGTGTTGCCGCAGGATGTTACGGAAACTGAAAGTGTAAATGGGTTCACTAGGTTATTAGAGAAATTTATGGAGAAAGTGACTCTCGGACCATTAAACGCGTGATGTGGATATAATATCCAGGTTAGAAAGTCCACAATATTGGATTGCCAGAAGCTGGCACGGTAGGAAAAGACAAAGCGCTTGTTCCATTTCTGCTGTTTCATAGACTCTTGCTGTAGATGTTTGCTTGTGGACCAGTATCAGGTAGACTGTTGGGCAAGCTGCTAGTTTCTGGGTTAGTATGTATGGTGGAGGGAAAAAAGGTTACAAAAGCACATTAAAATGTGACCTTTGCTGACTTGACTGTAGTTCCCTCCTTATAATCAGATAGCACAAAATAAATACAAACTCTGAATGAGAATTAAAATGACTTAGCTGCCAGGCAATTTTAGAGAGCTGCAGGTTTATGCTGGCTTTCTTACGGCAATACGAGCCTTCTATGAAACCAGTAATGGAACAGGAACAGTTAGGGAATATGGGAATTCATCTAAACCGGCATATTATCCTTCAAAAAGTAGATGCTAACAAAAAAATTCCAGTGCCTAAATACTGAGAGTTAAAAATCATCGGTTAAGAAAACAGATTTGCAGAGGAAGATACCTTGAGCTAGGAGTTCTTTGATTATCTGACCAAGTGAAATGCTTTATTTAATCTGTTATAAAATAGTGCTGCACTGCTTAACAAGCAGTTGGTATTCCAAATGGGCAAGAAAAGAGCGATTTACCTTTTTTGTTGTTTGTTTTGTTAATGACACAAATTTGATAGCTGAAAATACCTTCAGGTGTTTTTTGACAGCACTTCTGGGTACAGCCCTGAACTATTCACTACTGCTTTCCACTAAGAATACTTAAATGGCTCCAATGAATACAAGTTCTGGCATTCTTCTGATATTAACAACAGCTTTTTCCTATTGCAAGATGTATGGAGCTATGTTTTTTTTTCAGCTCAACTTAAATGCAAAATATGTAATTAAGAAGAACTTTTTGATTCGCTCTTCAAGCTGTTACATTGAATATTTGTTGCAGTTGAGCTGTCTCTTTATTTTGGCTGCAAGTGTGCTTCCAGTTTTATGATAAAGACCGAACTCTAACTCTGTTTGATAATCACGCTGTGTAACTGGATGGTGGGCTTTAGGGAATACAAAAACACTGTGCACAAATTGGTGATCTTCCAATTATTTCTAAGACTTAACTAATCTACAGTAATAAATTTATGATAAAGAACAGAGTGAAATAAAATTTAATAAGGAAGAGGTGTTGAAGTGATAAAATGGAGGAAAGCAGAATATCTGACTTCCTTCTTGTCTTTTGAGAATTGCATTTAAATAGAAGAAATAATTTCTCCCTCTCCTCCTGCAGCTGTCTCTGTGCACCTGGACTCTCAGATTGAGTGTGTGGGGAACTGAGGAAGTGGAAGGACTTGGGTTTCATGTTTTGAAATGTTAGCACTCTGAGATCCTCTAGGGAGGGATGTTGACTTTATTCTGCTGTTAATCACATGGTATTTTTACCTGCTATTACAAGTAGCATCTGCTCATAGGAACATCGTTCTAAGTATTTACGAAGAAGGTTCATGTCCTGTGCGCAGCCAGCCAAGCTTGCTGTATTTGCGAACCTTTCATAGAGCAGGAAGGGACTTGGAAATACTTGTAAAATAGGAGGGGAAAGTATTTAACCTTATGGAGATTGAGACCTTGTAATTCCTGAGGAATTTTTATTACTATTTTTCACATCACTTTGTCCCATAAACATTTTGATTATTGAAGGTGAGGAAGATGTGTTCAACAATATAGGTGTATTTTGATAGGGGCGTATTTGATGCTGTCTCCAGGAAATGACTGATAGTATGTTGCTTTGGATACTCTTTGCTGTAAGCCTGTAAGAATGTTTGTTGTTCTTTTTTTCTGTAGCCCACAAGACGATCAGCAAGATTGTCAGCTGTAAGTATGTATAACACCTCTTGGTATGTACTTTTCTAAGCACATATGGTTTCTCAGACCAAAGAGGTTTGTTATATTTTGCTTGTTTCAATTCATATTCCTCCTGAAGGATACGGAAGAACTCTAGAGCTAAAGTTATCTGTGTTTTCTTGGTTTCATGTTTCAGGTTGTTCTGACAAAAGATGTATTTCCCCACCTCAGTGCAACACTGTTCCTGCAGTATTGACTCTGTATCGTTTTGCAGGCTGATGTTAGTTGTGGAAATGCAACTGCTTCTCTGGGAAGGAGAAAAAGCTGTCCTTCAAGGGCTTCACTTGATGCCACTACTAGTATTTCGGTTTAGTTCCTCTTCTCTGTTAGAACATATCTGATTTTTTTTTAATATTTTTTTTTTTAATAGTTAACTGCTAGTCTCCACGTTTTACTCTGAGAATGACCCCCAAATTGCTGTGAGTGCTAGATGAGTGAGCTAATGGAAGTGAGTGTGTACAGCGCTGAGGTGCATTTGTGCATTAAGGGTTTTGAGTCTTTTCTAGATGCATACGAACCAGCAGAAAGTAAGGGAAGGTGTGGGGTGGAGGGAAGCTGGCGTGTGGAGGTGGCTGGCTGGTTGCTGGTAATGTCTAACACATTGCACAACGAAATGTTTTATAGAAACCTGCTCCGCCAAAACCTGAACCCAAACCGAGGAAAACCACGAAGGTAAATACTCCTTCTTTTTACTTGCTATCATTGTAGCCAATAGTAAGCAAGTATGCTCCTTCTTTGCATTGCAGATAGTTCAATTCACAGCTTTTTGGTGAGGTGTGGCCCCCCTGCCCTCCCTGCAGCTCCCTGCCTCCTCCTCCAGAAAAAAAACAACAAATTAGATCAGTCTTTTCTTTCTGTTCCACCCCTTCCTGGCCTCATTACTGGCCCACACAAAATGTCTTGCCTGCTTGATATGCAGAACATGTTAGTTTGTAGTGAACTCCTAGTTCAAGAAGAATCTTTACCTTTCCTATACCTCCCCTGAAGTGTACAGGTTTACTTGAGTAGGCTCTACCTAAGACCTAGCAATTTCTACAACAGGATTTGAGACTACTCTCTGCCATCCTGCTTGGTTGTCTAGAGGGGCAGTACTTCATTTCATAGTGAGAAACTCTTATCTGTTCTCAAAGCTTGGCCGTTGCTGAGAATGCACAATTATAATTAAAGGTGAAATTAAATATATTTAAATTGAATGGTTTGGGTTTTCTTGGCCAGTTACAGACAAATTAAAATCTTATTAGTGTCTGAAATACCTTTTCAGGATTTTTGCATATAAATCAAGTACTTCAGAAACTGTAGATTTATTTGTGTCCAAGGGGAATGTTAAATAAGAGCAATTGCTTTATTAGGAAAAAAAAAAAGACACGCTGGAAACGAAGTCTCTCGTTCCGCATGCTTACTTTTTTCAGGTCCTTTTATTGGTATCTCAGTTGGGCAAGTGTCAAGATACAAAATCTGTGTGTTGACAGTAAAACTCTGGCTTTGAACGCTTCATGATTTATCAAATGAAATCTCCAGTAAAGTCTTGCTGAGTCCATTCTGCTGCCTCCTTAAAAAAGAATGTGAATGAAGAAGGGAGTATGGCAGCTTCTGTAGCTTCATGTGCATGTTTTCAAATGACTCGATATTACAGAGTCAGTCTAAGCTGCATAAGAGACATTTGAAGCTCATTTCAGGCAATTCAAATCCTTTATGGCATTATTCTAAGTAACTTTTAATAAAGTAGTCTGCTCTTTTCTAAACCCTTAACTGGATCACATTTTAAGGACCCTGTTAATCTTGGTCTCCTAAATGGAAAAAGCAAGTGTGTACTCTGAAACTGCTAGTAAACAACCCAAAACGGTATGGATTTGAGATCATTTTTAGTATTAAAAACTTGCAAATTACGGATTTAGTAAGTCAGGTTCTTAACATGTTCTTTCTTGGGTGAAAAGTTAGGATACTCACTACTAGTAAGCTTCTCAGTTAAGCACCACAGCTGCTATGTAACATTGAAGCTGAAGGGTGAAAGAAGTAATTCAGGCTGCCCTGGAACTAGGATTGCTGGCACTCCCTCCACACTGCCCCGCTCCTGTATGGGGATCACTGGAGAAAGGTAGTTAATGAAGGGAGACTGACCTCAATATCCCTGTTCACAGCTACTGTTGCCATTTTGCTTGGAGAATTTGGAGTAAACGATCATATGGAAGATCGCCAAAGTGTTTGTCAAAACTATTTTATAAACTAATGTGAAATGCTTAAATACCATTTACTTTTTATTTTAATCCCATTGTACTTAAAATCCTTCACCTGTGTCTCTTCTAGCCTTAGATCACAAATAAGAATGCGTATATACAGCAAAAATTTTTAAAAAAGCCAACTTCAACATATGAATTAAGAGCAAATCTCCAAATGAAACTGTAGCTGTTAGAATAGTTCCTTTTGGTAAATTCTCTGCTCTGTGTTGCTGCAGATGGAATTTTATCAGTATTTGCCTCCCGACTGCGTTGGTTGGTTCTTTCACTGACATGAAATGAACGTCACAGATGTTATCAAACTAACAAAAGGGCAGCCAACAGAAATGCTTAACTTCTTTTAAACCTAATTTAATATTTCATGTTAATTAAAAGCGTAGTGCTGTTACACAAACAGTGTGTTGTCTGTGCTCGGCTGAATAAGCTATCAATATACTGTAATTGGATTTGTTCATGCAGATATCTGGTGTATACCTCTGTATAATACATCTGAGCTCTACCAAAATAATTTGAAGGGGTTTTGGTGGAACAATCCCTTTTGAAACAATAAAGAGGCAGACATGAACGTTTTGTAGAAACCTTGCGACTCTCTAGCTAACTTCTGTGGATATATGTTTTTCCAGGTAGTTTTTAGCTGGTTTTCTGTTTTGATCTAGCACGCGCAGCTTGCCAAGATTTGATTATTTTTTTTTTCATTCATATGAAAGGGTGCTGACTACTTGCACAATGTCTATGCCCATGTTTTTAATCTTCTGTTAGAAGGAACCTGGAACCAAGGCCAACAAAGGTGCTAAAGGGAAGAAGGATGAAAAGCAAGAAGCTGCAAAGGAAGGTACTACACCATCTGAAAATGGTGAAAATAAAGCTGAAGAGGTACTTTCCACACATACCTCCTGCTGATTGAATCAGTGTTTTTTTTAATTATTCAGCCTTTCAGCCATTGCTAGCATGTTCATAATGTTTCTTTTTATTGCCCATAATGTTATTGCAGATTCGCATCTCTCGCTCAACTGTTAGTGTTTCAACATCCAGAGGTGCCCCACCCAGCACACTGTCAGTAAAAGGGCAGATTGAAACAGTGAAAGTTAAGGGTACGGTAGAGCATTCAGCATGTGTGCAGTGACTAGGAACAGATAGTAGTGTGGTGCTTTTCAGTATGAACAATGGAAGCCGACAGGTAAGGCTTGTATTGATTTTGAAAAGCTGGGAGCAATAATTTGAGAAAGTGTGTGAATGTACCTGTTCTGCTGGTGTAAGTGGAATATGGATGTAGGTTTGAAACCGAGCTGTTGCAAATCAGAAATCGAAGGAGTAAGGACAGTTTGGGTGTTTAGGTGTGTAACGGCCGTTTACTATAGTAATTAATTTCTTTCTTTCTTCTCCACAGGCTCAGAAAACTGAATCTGTAGGTGACAAGAATGAATGAAATATCATGAAAATTTTGGGTTGATTTTATGTACCTCTTGGACAACTTTTAAAAGATATTTTTATCAAGTATTTTGTAAATGCTAATTTTTTTAGGACTATGATAGTTGACATATTAAACTGTATATGAACATTTCCCTTCTCATAACAGTGCTTTTAGAAACCCCCTTTGTTGCCAAGTAATATAAATATCAACTTAATATTGCAAGGTATGTGTAAAATTGGATCCGCATTCCATACACTTGCTTCAAAAAATTAAGTCTTGTGCATATGGTGATGTTTTTACTGTGCGTATTTGAATTTTTCATGCAGTTTTTCTAGAGCAATAATCAGTGGTGCTTTTGTACTTAGGGTTTATGTGATTTTAATGAAACATGGATAGATGTGGCCACCTGCTGACTATTTTGGGTTCTTTTAATGGATTAAAATAAAAGGTCTCCTTGCCTGCCAAACTACAGCCTCCTAATGTTTTCTCTAAATCTGAGGTATGCCTTACTCGTGTTTTCAACTGTTACAAGGGAAGACTAAATGATTTAGCAACAATTATTTTGCATGCACAGTCTGTCTGCTTGATTTGCCGATGTCTCATTGAAAAACACCCATGCAGGAGTAGCAGGCTGGGATTTTCAGTGGCCCACAACTTTTAAAGGACTTAGATACATTCTTCATACATACATTCTTCAGATATACTGTCTGTCACAGGGTGAGTAGAGTTGCCATACTCTCTCAGGATACTGTCTGTAATGAGCTATCAATACAGAATGAATTGTTTGATTGATAGAGACGTATACAGTAACTTAAAAGTAGGTTTGTTTCTCCCCATTCTGTTTTCATTAACTTGCATCATGCTCGCTGGAAACCTTTCTTTCTATTTGCAGCCTCAAACTTTATATAAATAGTAATTGCTGTTCTGCTTCAGCTGAGGACAGTTGTTAATACATTGAAATCGCTGTTAAACAGCGTTATATATTTGGTACCTGGTAGAAACAGAACAATGAAAGTTATTTTTGAGGTGATTGTGACGATATGGTAGGTTAGCTAATGATTTTGTAGTGTCTATGTTTCAACTCTGCAGCTCATTCTAAGCACTCTTTATAATTTTTCTCCTTCTCTTTTCTCTAGGGGCCCTGGTATTTCTGTTGTTACTTCTGGGATGGGAGGGGTGAGAGAAAAGATGTTCCCTGTGCTTCGGTAGCATTGATTTGTATTGCTCAAGTGGTGGCCACTATGTCTGAGGATACCTTTTGCTTGCTTAAGTCAATAAATAAATGACTGTTGCCTGACCTAGCGTTCTATTTATTTCTTTGGGAAGACACCTCCAGTTGCCGCTTTTTTAATTAAAAGAGAAAAGAAGCCAGGCCTCTCTACACTTAAAAATTGCAGATTGATTACCAAGCCCGTGTATACTAACTAGAATAGTAGTTAAGACCTGCATTAAGATAAATGCTTCTTTTGCTCTTATGATAGATTTGCTACAGCCATATAAGAGGAGGCTGTTTTCAGTATCGTGAAATTAGTTTTGGAAGAAAATTTAAACTAATTTTAGTCTGCTTTTGGTGATGGAAGGCAGAGAGCTGTAAAAAAAATTTAAAGCCTAATGAGAAGGAAAGTCCATATTGTTACTCAGTGATATGTTCTGATCTGTTTCCTGAGGGACTGCTAATTTAGACACTGTGCTCATGGGGGTTTTAACAGTGAACTTTTTCACAGAATCATCAAAGTGTTTCTTTCTAAACATTTGTCAATGTATAGGTTTATTGTTCCTGTGAGGGTGGGGCTTTACATACTTTCATCATTTTGTGTGGATAACAGAGAGATTAGTTGCCTAATCCTATCTAGGCAGTTGGAGTTCTTGAAACGACCCTTTTAACTTACATTTAATTTAGGCATCAGCAGCAGAAGACACTGACCTGTTTCTGGACAGGCATATTTTAGGAAGCCTCCTTTTACTAAATTCCTGAAAGGTGGGCAGAAGTTGGGTTCTTAAACACAATATCCTAACCTAGTAATTTTGGCACAAAATTATTCTGTTGGCTTGACCAGATCAGGAGATTCAGCTCAGTGCCGGAGTTCTGTCAGAAGCATTGAACAACAGAAAATCCACTTGGGTGAAGTTTAATGAAACACACTCTCCAGCTGGTTTTTCAAAAGTGCTTTGTAAATGTGATGGTTTCCTATCTTTTTCATCTACGTGTCAGAGTTTTCAGAGTAATTTTCAAAGCACTGTATCGAGTTCTAGAACACATTTTTTTTAGAATTGGAACGATGGCACATTCAAACGTGTAGCCAGAGTCTTGATGGGCAGCTGGTGATCTGCAGAGCACCTTCAGAAATTATGTAAGTTATTTTAGTTTTGAAGTGTCACTTGAAAGTGCCAGGTGCTTGCATCTCAGCCAAGAAGAAACTTGCATCATCGGTGTTTAATGACTGCCTCTTTCACACTTGAACACAAAGTGGTATTTGTCCTTTGTGGGATGTAACAGATGGGTAGTTCAAGGTATGTTTAAAAAAAAAACCAAAACAAAAAAAAAAAAAAAAAAAAAAAAAAAAGTGAATCCTTCCCAATTTTTTTTTTTATGTTTCAAGAAGGCAGGTACATCAGAACCAACACTGAATGAATGATCAAAAAAAAAAAAAAGTCATTCGAATAGTTAAAGGTCCATCTTCCCTTAGCTTGATATAAGTTGTCTCTGCCCTTGACTGACCTTGGGCTAACTGCATATATTAGCAGAAGGTTACACTTGATATTTTGTCTCTTCAGGTTGCAAAGGCAGCTTTTTTTCGGAATGGAGAGCCTTGCAGATGAAAGTGTTTAAAGCGAATTCTAATGGAAAATTAATCCTTATGCTGAACAGCAGTGAAAATGATGATGTTTTGCTACATTTTGCTCAACTCTTGAAAGTCTGAGAGTTACTTGGTCTGTTCATAACAGCAAAAAAAAGAAAAGAGTAGAGAAAGGGAGAAGAATTATCAAGAAAAAAAGGGTCCCTTACTAGAATAAATAGCGTACATATGTAAGTGCTAAATTTCTAGGAGAACAGGAAAAGTGTTAGGTTTTGGTTTTCTGTATGCTTGGTTCTAGGCTTTATTTATTTTTAAATGTAATTTTAGAAGGGGAAAATAAGTTCACTTAAATGTTCAAGAGAGAAGATAGTTCAAAATCAAAGCAGTTCTACAATCCTAAGGTACACATCATCATACCAAGCCTCAACAGCTGCAAGGTTGATTAAATTTCTACTGAAACTATAGGAAATTTATATAACTAATGAGATTATACGACTGAGTAAGTGGTTACTGTGTATTCTCTAAAGGTACAGTGTCATCAAATGAGAAAGAACGAAATAATCTGAAATGTGAGGGAGTCTATGTCTCTTCTGAATCAATTGCTTTTGACCTGGCTGCCTTACTGGACTGTATTTTCACTCATGTCTGGGCAACTGACTGGTATCAGATTTAAAGTGACAATTAAGCCCACCATGTCAATTTATATTAAATAAGTCGGTAAACTATATTTGAACCAAAGCACAGAAAGGTACAGGAGACTGTCTATAGACAAGTTCGGTGGCAAAGAACACGGTCGCCCTCCCAACTGAAGGTTTATAGCCGTTTTTCTATTTGTAGGAAAACTTGACGGCTATTTCCACTGCTGCTTAATGCACTGCATCCATAACAGTCAGGAGATGAACTAGAATGTTTAGTGCCGTTACGGTTTTTTTATGTTTTGGTTTTTTTTTTTTGTGAAGACAAGAATTTTCTACTGCTGTTCTCCATAATAAACACCATCTTTGTTTTATTCAGAAACTCTGAACTTAGTGTAAAGTTGTTATTTTGGTACAGCTAGCCACATTGCCACTGGTTGCCTTCTATAATGTCCAATTCTGCGTTTATGATAAATCGGAATGAGATAATTATGGCTTTCCTATAGGAAATGATAGGTAAACTATTTTGATGTATTACTCCCTTGTGATGAACCATAGTATTAGCAAGAAAATAGTTCATGTGTACTAAGCAGACTACCAAGTGTTTTACTAGTATGGCAAAATACTCTTATAATCACCTTCAAAGTGGCTATAAATTAATTCTAGTGAAAAATGACTTAATACTATATTTCAATTTTATTGATAGAAATTTGTCTCTTTTTTTTCCAAATGTGAATGGAAAAGCATATTTGCATACCTGCTACGATAAGGATGAAGCTAGTAATATAAATTCATGCTTTAAAAAGAAACCGGAGTGCATGGGGCCATTGTGTTTAATTTTAGTACTTCATTTAAGTTACAGTAGTATAACTTGTAGGAATTATTTTATCTCTGTTTTGATTCTCATTCAGAAATAAATTTCAGACTTGGGGCCCATAAAAACTGAATTTGTATTGGATGATTTCAGGTACTAAGCTGTCTGATATGAATCTTCTAATAATGAACAATTTAATGGAAAGCAGTGTAATTTAAGATGACAATACAGCAACTGGAAGTAATGATCTTGTCAAGGTCTTTAGTCTATTTCTAAAATGAATATAAAATATTACTGTAGTGCCTCACAAAGTAAGAGCTGTAGATCGAGAACTTTTACCTTATCCTGGGACTAAGCTGGGAAAGGCCATTCTAAGCTTTCTTTAGAAAAATCACAATAGAATATTGTAAGGATCTAAATTCTTAAAACCACGCCAAACCCCTCCTAATTTCTGATGTTATATAGTATCAGGAATATTGTTTAGAAAGGTGGAAGGTGTGAACCTTAACATGAAGGGATGCATAACCACTGGAGAATAAGAAACTGGTGTCTGTATGTCAATTCCATCTAGAATAACTGAGAGTAAGAAAGGAGTGCTTCTGTTCACAGTCCTTTTAAAGATGGCTGTTTATTCCCAAGGAGGAGGAATGCTTCTACTATGGCAGCTGTGGCTTGTCCTAGGATGAAGTTGGAAGCAGGTTCCCTCATGGCTGGATGTGGGAGAGGACACGTGAGAATACTCTGCAGCGATTGCAAAACAATGTTCTTCTGTCGAAGACAAGTTGGGAGCAGAGGAGAAATGGCAAGAGGGGAAGGAGTCAGACCCGGTAATCTGGGTGGGTGTGGGTGGAGGACAAGATCTCACACAACACAGGAGAAACATTTTTCTAGGAATAGGTACAAGAGAAGCTCAGCTAGATTCTGTGCATGTGTAAGCAAGCCTTGGATGTCACTAGATTTATTTTTTTCCCCCTCAGGTCTTTTATCAGCAATTCATTTACTGAGGGTACTTTTTGTTCCCTCTGGAATACACTTCTGGTAAATCATATAACTTTAATGTTTTCTGCTTCCTTGAGGGCATTTTTGCACTTAAGTATCATTTGTGCATCAGTGCCAAATTTCCTCCTTTAGGATAACTACTAGTTGTGTTGATGAACTTCTGGACTCTTTCAGGAAGCTTTGCCTGCTTCACCTGCCAGGGGAACCAGGGTTTGTGAAAGTTTAAACGATAAGGTAATTCTGAGAAACAGCCTCCAGAACCTATTTATTAAAGTTTACCATTTTGTATTACACGCATTTATTATACTCATTTTGAGAACAGTTTTTGAAAGTCTTCAGCCAAGCATGACACTTACGGTGAGCCCAGACTCCTTTCCAGAGCCAGCAGGAGAGCATCCCCTCCATGAGGTGAAAGTCAGTCAACATCTCACCTCATATTAAAGTGAGGGTAGAAGATAAAAATTTTGATGCCTTTTTTTCTTTCTTTTTTTCTTTTTCTTTTTTTTTTGGTATTGAGGTGATCATATAGGATAAGCAGTCTGTCATGAAGATAGAAGTCTGCTGTCTACATCAGTGGCAACAGACACCAATCTTTGAGGTGAGATGGAAGACTGCAAATTAAGATAGCCAGAGGAAGGCCTTGTGAACTTAGCACCTCTGCTACGATGTGGAGACTTCTTTGTAGAGTGGCCGTACACCAGATGAGCAATGCTTGGCCTCAGCAGTCAAAGATTAGGTGTGGGCCAGGGATTCAATGTGTGTGTAGTGGTTGTTCATCTGAGGGAACAATGTGACTGCTGCAGATTATTCTGATAAAGAGGAGCTGAGAGAGGGCATGCTCCCAAGAGGTTGTGAAAGAGTAGGCTGCATGTGACATTCTTGACAGCTGGTTCTGTTCAGTGAACTCTTTGAGTCAGAAAGCTGGCAGTAATTATTTTAAGATAATATGAAACTGATTTTACATGTGGAGTTGCAAGTGCCAATTACAGCAGCAGCTGAATATTGTTGTAAAGGTATCCCAGAGGCCAGCAAAAAAATTAAATTTCATTTCCAAGTAGGTGTTAGTGATGAAACCACCCAAGGGATCACTGCCACACAGCTTTTAAGTAACTGATGTTAGGACATTTTTATTTGGTTCTGTCAAGCAACCTGTCCCATTCCCACTTGCATGATCACAGGGGTGACTTAATTTATTTTTGAAATGCTGGATCTTTTAAGTGAAAAACAATGATAATGCTCCCCATCTGATGAATGCTTCAGTATTAGCATTGGGTTCACCTTTTCACGGTGGGGTGGTGCTTTGTCTCTAAAAATCCTAAAGCACACCAAGTAATATGTAGAAAGGAACCAGCAGCACAAGTACTGCATTCTTACAAAATTCAGTGAGTGATTCAGTATATTGCTAATAACAGTAGCCTTGTTTTAGATCAACAAGCGTGGAAGATAATGTCTGTCGTCTTTACTTCATGAAGCAATTATACAATGCATGATAATCACGTATCTCTTCACAACAGTGTGCCTGTCATGTTTAGTAGATTGATACCTTTTATGTTATTGTTGGAAGGTGAATAAAGGGCTCCGTTATATATAACTTTTTTCAAAACTGGGTGTTTCCCCTTTCCCCAGTAGTCCTATTTCCCCTAGATAAGGACAAGATAGAAAGAAGCTTTATGCCCAGGTCCCACTGAAGGCTGTTCATGGACTAGCCTTCCTGTTCCTAGTAAGGTCTGACAGAGACTTTGATCACATAGCATCTCCTTTGCACTATTCCCTCAAGGGCTTTTTAAACAGACTTGTTGCAAACAACTGCAACCAGCTCTTGGCTACCTCTTAACTATAGGTAGTTACCAATTCAGAACACTGTAAATGTTTAAGACATACTTGTGTATCTCCCTGACAGCTGTTAGTTCATGTTTACCTCTATTCAATGTTACATTATTTTCTTTCAGCTTCTCAGAGTTTTAGACTTTCTGTTTTCCAGGTTTGTTTTTCACAGCCACTCTTCCTTCGGTGATCTTTAGTGTGAGAAGTTTTTATGATCATTTTAAGGATTTCTGAGTTTTGTCACTATTTGCTGGACAGAAGGGAGAATCAAGTAATTCAGAGGCTGAGCAAAAATGGACTGAGATGCATTAGAGTTTGTTACAAACTAGCTAAGCTTTATCTCAGCTTCTAGAACTTCCTAACAAAGGACATCTGCGTTGCATATATTCCCTATTTTATGTACTATACCTCACTAAAAAGACATCTCATTTTTTAGAGGTAAAGCAGAATGGCAGTCTGTGGTTTTTGTTTATCACAATGGCTATGACTATGCTATGAAATGAAAAGCTGCCACAGTGCAGAGCTGGAGACCTGAAGCCCACTGCTTACACTTTTAAATTGTCATCAGCAAAGTCTCTGCACTTGGTCCAGTTCAAGTAGCATTCCCCCCAACAACCTTTGGCATGGTTCAGGTGTTAGCTTGGCCCCAGCTGATAATGCAGATAAAACCACCTTGTTTTGGTGGTTAAAAAACTTTATGGATATGGCCATTGGCATGAGAGAGTTGACCTCAGAAAGAGTAGGCACCAGTATTCTTCAGTTTGCTAGTATGTGTAAAATTCAAAATTGAGGAATACAGCGACAAGTACTCCATACCTTCTGCATCCTGGAATTCAAAATTTTCCTTGTCTGTAAAGATGCCATGTCCTGCCCTCCTACAGAGCGTCCTACACTGTTAGAAACATCCAGCAGTGAATGAACTGAGAGGCACGCACACTGCTCTCCAGGAGGGAGGAGAAGAGTCCAAGGATGCTGGAAAAGAAATTTCAAGTCAAAAATCAGGGTTGGGAGTATATATGGGAACAATGTACTTCAGAGTTACACTTAATCTGATGACATCTTGGATGCACCCAGAGTGGTGGACCAGAAATGAAAAAGTCAATTTCAGTTGAAGTAGTTCTTAATTTTACTTGAATATTAATTAGTTAGTTAAATGAACCAAAGAAAGGGGATTTAGGACATCTATAATTTGAACAATTTTTGCTAGCACTTGTAGAAGATTTCAAAAGAAAAGGACTTGGACTGGAAAAAAACAGAGCAGAGGTGCTGCTATATTGTTAGAATTTAAGTAAGGTAGTTTTGTATTGGCTTTGTTTTTTTTTGTTATAAATGAGATTAGGTAAGTGAATACCTCTTCCTGATTGTTTCGGGGTTTTTTTAAGAACATTTACCACTTTGAAAAGAAACTACTTTGAAAAGATACTTTAAAAAAGTATCAGGAGCTTATGTTGTTAAAATTGTCAGCAACAGCTATGCAGAGTCTGGGGAAAAGAATCATCATCATCATTGAATAGTTTGCGTTGGAAGGGACCTTTAAAGGTCATCTAGTCCAACCCCCCTGCAGTGAGCAGGGCCATCTCCAACTAGAGCAGGTTGCTCAGACCCCCCATCTAACCTGATCTGGAACGTTTCCAGGGATGGGGCATCTACCACCTCTCTGGGCAACCTGTGCCAGTGTCTCACCACCCTCACTGTAAAAAATGTCTTCCTTATATTTGAGTCTCCCCTCTTTTAGTTTAAAACCATTACCCATTGTCCTGTCACAACAGACCCTTGTAAGACTGTCCCCATCTTTCTTATAGGCCCCCTTTAAGTACTAAAAGGCTGCAGTAAGGTCTCCCTGGAGACTTCTCTTCTTTGAGCTGAACAAGCCCAACTCTCTTGGCCTGTCCTCATAGAGGAAGTGCTCCAGCCCTCTGGTCATTTCTGTGGCCCTCCTCTGGACTCAGTCCAAAAGGTCCATGTCCTTATGCTGAGGACTCCAGAAGTGGATGCAGTACTCCAGGTGGGTCTCACAAGAGCGGGGGCAAAATCACCTCCCTGGACCTGCTTTTGCATGGCTCAGCTGCTGTTTAAGAACAAAAATGCTTTGCACACAAACAAAAAGAACCTCCGTTTCATAGATAAGGATTTTAGAGGGTCCCAACCCCTCAGATGCTGACAGCCAGATTTGCCATGACTTATATTTTAACTAGGCAATGCAAACTTTGGTTGTATTTAGATGGAAAGGTCAATGAATCCATTTATTTTTTAAAGCAATTTCAAACATGCATACAAAAACCCCTGCTACATGGACTAAATAAACATAGCTTCATTATAACCAGAATAACCAACCCTAGTATTAGAGCTATGTTAAAAATAAGTATCTGTATTTCTTTAAATGCTCAATCTAGGCTTTGTTAAGACATTTTGTTTCTTTACATGAGTTGATTTTTGGTGTTACTCAATGCTTCTAAAGGGCTGCCAAGAGGCAATTAGTAGCAGTCAAACTTGATGCTGAAGAACAAGTTCAATTCCTTTTTCATTTGATCCTGGAAGTCTGAGCGTTTATAAAATGCACACGTGCAGAAACTACCAGCCTGCTAATGCTCCGGTGCTTTTTGTACGAACACCCAGCAGTGATGAACGGACCTAAAGCTGAGTGAGAACATGTAAACAGTCCAACTATAAAATAATCTTCGCATTATTTTTCGATACTTAATTCTCCAAAAGTAAAAGTTTCTGGGTGTTTGAAAGACTTGTGAAATGTGCCCATGGTTGCCCATTCTAGCACAAATCATTTGCTTGTCTCACTTGCGCACCCTATTCGTGGAGCATTTCCAGAGCACGCTTACTAAACTAGCTCCCAACCAAAGCCGCAGTTGTGCCTTTCATCCAACAGCTCGGTAGTTTTCATCCACTCTGGGGCTCAGGGGGATCCAGCTTAGGGAAGAAAACCCAGTATTTTATACCTCTGAAGAGAATGAGCTAGCCACCTGGGTAGGCAGTCTGGAAAGAAGGCTGCTCTTAGCCTCTGTTAAATTAGCTGCTCCACTTCGCATGGGAAAACTACACATTAGTTGAGTTAGAGTGATCGCAACCTTTTAATCTTGTGGTAGGTCCTCACTTGAGAAAAAGGAGGCACACGTGCCAATCTCCACCTTACATTAGTATTAGAGTAAAAACAAGGAAGCAATCAAAAAAATGTAACCCGCATCACATATGTGCAAAGGTCGATTGTCATCTAATGACACCTCCTGTCTTTGTTACTCTAAAACCTGTAAAAATCAAGAGGTTGAGTCAGTGATTTTAAATCGGTGGTTACCTTACACAACTTCTATCTCAATTAGTACACCCTGCCTGCCTGGCACACCAAAACTCTTCTACAGTTTATCTGGGCAAATAGAAAAATTATAAAATAATCCTTTCAAGGCACCAAGTAGGTGCTATAGAGGAATACAAAATATTGAGAAATCTGGATCAGCAGCCCAGTATTTTCTCAGAAGACTGAACAATAAATGGAGATCAGAATCTCAGTGATGTGTATTTCATGAATGATTGACAAATCACATATGCTACACAAAACAGGCGCTGTCAGCCAAATGGTTCAATGCTAACAGCACAAAAATCTTTAATGTAAGTGCAAATATTGGTACAACTCACACTGCATCATTAATATTTTGGGGAAATCAGGTATTTCAACCATATAGAAATAAAAATACTCTGCAGCTTTAAATGAAATCAAACAACACTAGAAGGAAACAGGAAAAGCTCTGGATTGTCTTAAAGCTGGGAACATAGCAATGCTGTGTTGGATCAGACTAATGATCAAATTCTGTATGTGTACTGTCACTGAATGTTCTTACCTGTAGAAATGTCAGTTCTGAAGACTGCTAAAATCCTTGCTTTAGCCATTTCTGAGGCAAAAGGAGGCCCTTCTGAGCCTTCTAAGGAAGGCTATATTTTGTGATGGGGAAAACCGTAATTTTAAAATTGAAATCTTTCTGCTATTTCAGTTCTTGAACTATGTCCTTGAGTCTACATAAGATCCTGCTTTATCTTCTCTGAAACAGAGAAATGTTGTGTACCATATTTAAACATTACCTCCTCCAAATACTCAGTTTCCTTGGTCTTTTCTATTCCTATTCCTAGAGTATTTTTATCCTGATCCTAACTATTTTCTTTGTATATCTCTATATAACTCAATTCTTTGGAGATAAAAGACTCCAGTATTTGTTTCACTGGTTTCATATTAGAGTTCTAGAAAAGAAGTTACCATATTCTCAATGTTGAATATGTAATAAATAGAATCATTTTAAAGAGATTTACTACCAGCTATCAAATAGAGCTTTTTTTCTTACATTGGTTTAGGAGCCCACAAGGTGCATGACCGACTCGTATTATTTCTTCTAATAATTATTTTGAATGTAACATCATGAAATTTTACCTAGACTGTTGTGCTCATCTTTTCTCTAGGTAGATCTCTCTGATATTTCTTATGGCCTCCTCTGGTTTTATCTAAATTGCACAATGAATGTCTGTAAATACTGAAATATTTTTTTCCTTCAGCCTTTCCTATTATTACACATTAACAAGTATATCAGACCGTATCTTTTATGAAAATATGACAGAATCTCTCAAGTTACTATATAGATGTAAATCTTCAGTAGTCTACTGTATTAACTTCAGGGCGATTCCAAGGCTATACCAAAGCTACTGATCATAGAACCATAGAATGTTTCAGGCTG
>VWZK01012808.1:0-70106 GCA_013396935.1 Baryphthengus martii
GTTTGCCCAGCAGTTCCCTGTTTAACCAATAGGTAGAATCCTACCTTAGCAAAGGATACAATAATAGTTAAGATCAAGGCTTTGAAGAGCTCCATTTTGAGGGACTGTTATTTTTCATGCTGTTAAAATTACTTTTAATCAGTTGCTTTGCCATTTATTTGTTTGTACGAAGAAAATAATCCCTGGAACACTGATAATCTACTTATTT
Source organism: Baryphthengus martii (assembly GCA_013396935.1). NCBI lineage: Eukaryota > Metazoa > Chordata > Aves > Coraciiformes > Momotidae > Baryphthengus > Baryphthengus martii. Next base: position 209 of record VWZK01012808.1, read on the forward strand.
GGAAAAATACATATTTAACAAAATGTACCTTTCAGAAATAAGTCCTTTATAAAATCTTGAAATATTCATTACAGAGAAACACCCAGATCCCATAGAACCCATTGAAAAGAATATTGCAAATTTCAATAGGCTTTTGGTGATTAGGCAGTTGTGGAGGTAAATACTTTCTATCACCACAAAAGCTCTGCTTCCTTTCTTTGTAAGAACAGTGGGATTATAAATATAAGGATTGTGGAGTACATCAGGCAAAATGCTTCATTAATAGCCTGTAGAGCCCATTAAACAAAATAAGTCCAAGAACTTTTAAGTTTAAACTGGCAATGAAAGCAAGAAAAAAAATCCTGAAAAATGTACAGCATTTTAGTGGGTAAGACCCATGCCAGTCTCAGTGAAGAAACTTCATTCCATTTATTCAGAGCTTTTCCCTGCCCAACCTCTGACATGCTAACCAAAGTGTCACTCACACACCAGTTGACATATTTATTACTTTTCTGTATCAAGCAATCTCTTTAAATCATTTGAATGGCTTTAATTACTGATTTAAAAAAACAAACAAACGACATTGTCTTCATCTGATGTGCTCTCCAGACAGAACTGTGCCGGAATTGTGTCTCATGGCAGCAGCACCACGCAGCATACCTAAGCATGCGTTCTTGTCCAGCCATAAAGACAGGGCAATCACCTCAGGGCTGAGTAGGTATCAACAGCCTGGCTGAGGGTGCAGGATCCTCATCACCTTTCCTGATCTGTGCAGAATTGAGAGCCACTACCCTTTTTCTGCTGTTGCTGTTCTAGCAGATCAGACTGGAGCAAGCTGGGTATGTCCACTCACAATGTAATCAAACCTCCAGGTTAGCTCTCTGGACACAACCTTAGCTAGTCTTGGATTGATTGTCAGACCTATGGAGAAGACAGTAAATTCTGATAAACAACAGTGGACAAGGCAAAAAGAGGGCTTGGTACAACATTTTCATTCAGGGTAATAGTAAGGTCAATCTAGAAATGTTACTATTTTAATTCTTCTCTGCAAGATTCTCCAGTAAATTGCTCATAAAATATTTTCTCCCTCCAAACTGTTTTTAGAGCCACAGTTTATTGTGTCCCTCTCCTACACTGCAATCCTGCACAATTTTTTTGAATAATGGATCCTTGCAGCATCTGCGCCTTCCTAAGTGTTACAATCTTGCTAGATAAATGGAGTTGTCCTGTAAGAAAAGTTTTTAGGGTACTTTCAGAACATAGTTGTTTTTTTAAAAAAAACTTGGAAGTATCATACTCAGGTCATGTTTTCTCAGAACAGCAGTCAAGAAAGAGCTTGTATCTACTTAAAAATTTTTTTAAGAAAAAACACCCTAAGTTTAAAATTAGGGTTGTTAGTGGCTTCTCATGCACAATACTAGAAAATGAGAGAACAAAGCCAGTACAAACTTCTGCAGATGTTCATCATAAAAGCTATCTAGATGCATTCAAAAAGAAGTCTGCTTTTTTCCAGACCCTACTAAAAAGTTCCAAATGCGTGTTCCCTACACAGCCCTGTCATCACGGGCTTTTTTTTTTTGCAGTTAACTCCTGTTCTGGAGAGATCAAAGTCAGAGAGGAAAAGAAACATGAAATACTGTATTTTACACTTTGTATTCCTCGGCAGGTTGATGGAAAAATCTTTTCAAATGGGCTATGCGTCTTGCAAATCACTCTGTAAATTGTAAAATATTTGATCAAGCACTGTACTTGTTACTTTGCAGAAACAGGAAGATGTTTTATGAAAGAGCAAGACATCTGATCCTCCAAATACCAGGCAGCCACAGTGCCCAGCAATCTCAGCAGCAATCAGGACAGTAGGACAGCATGGCGAGGAACATCACTTAGAGTGAAACATTCATTGTATCACTGCAAAAGTAGAGTGTCCTTATAAAATGTGGATCTTAAGTACTGCTCAGCTGTCACAATGGACTTGAAACAGTGAAGGACTCTTCAAAAATTTACTGAAACTAAGGAAGAATTTGGACTTTACCTTTGGCAATGCAAATGCAAATTAAAACATAAAAAGCTGTCCATACTCATCTGTGATTGAAATGTGACATACTCAAAATTCAGGAAGTGGTTTTTAGGGTAGTTAGCAGCACAGACTTAGGAAGAAGGGGGTGCAATGGAGGTTGAAGATCCTTTTGCCAAAATAGGCACTATGAAGCAGAGCAAGCTTTCCTACCTCAAGCAGTAGGGATGCAGCATCCACGTGGAGCCTTGGTTCTACTGATGCATTCAATGTGTATGGTTAATAGCATCTGTCTTATTTGATTGCAAGAACATCCATCCAACATATATTGGACATTGATGCTAGTAAGGCAATGTAATAATCATAATTGTAAATTATTTTACAATTCTGTAATTATAAACAAATGAGAAAGTCTAAAAGCCTGATTTTTAGACACAGTGGATTTGATAATGATTCTAATGTTTTAGGTGCTTATTCCCTAAACATTTATGACATTTGTACTCCACAACCTACAAATCAGTTCTCTATTTCTACAGACCATGATTCTGATACTCAATGTGACATCAGCAGATATGGAAAATCTACCCATTTAGTACAGTGCCGGATAGGTATAAATACTTTTTTTTTTTTTTTCAGATTCTCAATTCTTTAGCATCTGTAATGTTGTTTCTTCCATGTGTATCCTTTCTCACTGCACAAATTAAATTAATCTTTTCTTTCTTACACCTTTTAGCTAATGCCTCACTGAACTGCAAACCACAGCAAGGTCATTTGCTTAAAAGCAGAAAATATGATCTTTGACAGTATCTAGCACATTGTTTCACAGAATTTTCTTATAGATAGTTCACTGGACTCAATTTTATTTAGTATTGTCACTTGTGGTCATTCACATGCTTTGCTAATTTTTTTTTTTTAGATACACGAAAATGAAGACTGCCACCAATATCTATATTTTCAATCTTGCATTGGCAGATGCCCTAGCAACAAGTACTCTGCCATTCCAGAGCGTGAATTACTTGATGGGAACGTGGCCATTTGGTACCATCCTTTGTAAGATTGTTATATCCATAGACTACTACAATATGTTCACCAGTATCTTTACACTCTGCACCATGAGTGTGGATCGCTACGTAGCTGTTTGCCACCCAGTTAAGGCCCTTGATTTTCGTACTCCGAGAAATGCCAAAATTGTCAATGTCTGCAACTGGATTCTTTCTTCTGCTATTGGGCTGCCAGTTATGTTCATGGCAACTACTAAATACAGGCATGGTAAGTCTGGCTTTCATTCCTGAATTGAGTATTTCAATGTTTAAATTCCCTTCTGCATTGTTTCACCTTATTGTAGAGGTGTCGAATTATCTTCTAACCTCCAACCTGTATAAAGCAGGTGTCAGTGCAAACAAACCCCTTCAGCAGTTTTGCATCTGGCTGCAGTTGACTGGATGCAGCACTGCACATGATCTGTTTTTTACAACATGCAGCTCCAGCTCCTATGGGACCGTGCAAGTCTCACTGCCCCACACAGTTCCTGTAGTGTTCAGAAAAGCATCCTTGCCTGCCTGTCTTCTGCTGTGGGGCAGTCATGTGCTGTCCTACAGCACAGGAGCTTGTGCTTTACACAGGATATTCCGACTGAATTTGGCAGTCATAGATATGTTGCACTTAATCTGGCAGGACGTGATACAGAGCCGAGAGCACATTCTGGATCACTGGTGCTTAAAGACCTTCTGTGAAGTGACAGTATCTCGCCATAAATCCAGACTCTCCATTGTGCACAGTTACCAAGAGTCATATCATCCTCTTCCCCACTGCCCTGAAATGCCCAAACTCTCAGCAGATATGGTGGTTAAAAGATCTTTCTTTCCATCAGGTTTTATACTGAAAGTGAATGAAATTTAAACTCTTTCGCGTTCACTATACATGCAATTCCAAGCAGTAAAATGCAAGAGAACACTTCAGTTTTGTTTTTGTAACTCACGCTTCATATGAGTTTGCAGCCCTGTGTCCTGTCAATGGTTGTGCCAATGACAGGTCACAGTTTCTGCTTACTTAGTAAATCGTCATATATTTGCCTGTGAAATTAACAAAAAAGGTTTGAAGAAAAGCAAAATAAAAACTGACCTGCTTGGTCTTTGCTGTTTTTCTTTTTCTCCAGGCTCTATTGACTGCACACTTACATTCTCCCATCCTGCATGGTACTGGGAGAACCTCTTGAAAATCTGTGTGTTCATCTTTGCCTTCATCATGCCAGTCCTGATCATTACCGTGTGCTATGGGCTGATGATTTTACGCCTGAAGAGCGTTCGCATGTTATCTGGCTCCAAAGAGAAGGACAGGAACCTGCGGAGAATTACGAGAATGGTTCTTGTAGTGGTGGCGGTGTTTATTGTCTGCTGGACTCCCATTCACATCTATGTCATCGTTAAAGCCCTTGTCAACATCCCAGAAACTACTTTCCAGACTGTCTCCTGGCACTTTTGTATTGCTCTAGGGTATACAAATAGCTGCCTTAATCCAGTCCTTTATGCATTTCTAGACGAAAATTTCAAAAGGTGTTTCAGAGAGTTCTGCATCCCTACTTCCTCAACCATTGAGCAGCAAAACTCCACCCGAGTCCGACAAAACACTCGTGACCATGCTTCCACTGCCAACACTGTGGACAGGACTAACCACCAGGTATGACTAGCAGTGGAGATGTCATCTCTGGATCCAGGCCTCTCGGTTGGAGATGACGTGTATTCTGAAGTTACAGTTTATACTGATTTGTAGCTATTTGAAGGTCTAAACACCTTCAGGGTTATGCTTGAAGCTGGTGTATGTATACACAGAGACCCCAGTCCTGCATGGTGCTAGTTGTTCTCCCCTCAATGCTCAGAGGGCTTTGAAAGGCACCTTGCATGACCGAGTCCAGCGTGCATGCATATACAAACCACACAAAACACTGTTTCATTTGCAGGATGTTTGCAACAGATGACTGCTTTAGAACTGGTTGGAGATTAATCACAGATTTCTCTATTAGTATTCCTTGTCTGCTGACTGAGACAGGAGTGGGATAGAATATAGATGTCTCTTTTTTTTCATTGCTACAGTGAATAAAAATGAGAAGAAACTGTGCTTATACACTTCTGATTGATGTACAAAAGAGGCTTACATGGCCTTTTTCGTCCTGGAATACATGCAAGAAGTAGACAGAGGCTTGTCTACATGCAGTTCTTGCGTAAGATAATTATCTCTGTTGGCTAAGGTGGGTTTTCAGATATATAGATATAAAAATATATACCCACGTGTTAAGTATTGTGCCATTTTGCCATTTAAGGTATACTGAGAGTATAACTTCTATATGTACAAAAAGCCTTTGAGAAGTAGAGATTTCGTGACACAGCAGATGCCAAGATAAATAGATACTCTTTTTTTTATTACTATTCAGGCTATTTTTGTTTAGCTTCTGCAAAGAAGCTCTTCTGTTAGATGTTCATGTTTTCCATGATTAGTCCTGAGAATGAGCATCAAGCAAAACATGAAAGCAACTCTTAACATTCATGAGAGTAACTCAAGCGCTTCACAAGTGCTAGAGAAAAATTAATCATCTCTGTAATTCCTTAAAAAGAAGAACTAAAGGAACAAGTCTAGTTCATTCCTTGCCGTATCACCTCTCAGCAATATACTTGGGTTGTTCCTGCACCAGTTTCTCACTACTGCTACTTCAGCCACAAACTAGCTGCCTCCTCTGGGTGCAGAAGTCAATGGCTTCTTGTGAAAGCAGTTGCATACTTGCCACTCAGCTGCTGCCAGAGCGCCCAAATCAGAACATTACCATCTCCAAACAGGCAAAATAGTAATTGCATCTGCAGTCGGTTGTGTCATTCACCAGCATCTGATTCATACATGCCAGACTACAGCCTGTGAAATTGGTTAGTACCTGCTCAATCTTATCACACTTTGGTGGTGGAGCAGAATCACCTTTGGCATAGGCACACACATATATGTATGCATGTATGTACATAAGTGCAGTATTTACTAGGTATAGCAGAAATTTATTAGATGGATTCAGTTGTTAATGCCTTTGTAACCCTTTGTGGAGTCAATTTTGTGTATGTGTCCAATAACAGGATTGTATCTGTTTCTAGTACAATTCCATCTTTTCACAGCGCAGTGTGCATGCACACATTTTCTACATTTAGTTATGTATTTTAATGTTATTTTTAGGAGAACTGTAGTCTTTTACACTTCTATCTTTAGCAAAGATTAATGTGGTACTGCCCAGAGGCTGAGTGAAATAAAGTCTGTTTCCCTGAGCACTGGGCAAACACAGAGTAGATGGTGATCCTTCCCACAAAGATCTTTCAACCTAGACCAACAGGAGAGTGAGACAGCTGAGGCAGGAATGGACCAAGCAAGTAAATTAGTCATATAGTGGCAATAAGGAGGAAGCTAGTCTCATAGCTGGGTTCTTTGGTGTCTGGGTTTTTTTTCCATTCAGGGAATAGTGATAAAATTAGTAAAAAAAAAATAAAGCACATATAAAGAGAAGTGACAGGAAAGATGCTGAAGGGGAAATAAGAGAAAGAGTGCAGAGGAAGAAGGGGAGCATCAGGAATGAGGTCCAAATGAGGCAGTCAGAAAGGAAACTGAAGCAGAGAGTCAATGTGCTTGGAACAAAAAAGATGTATGCAGAAAGAAAAAAAAAGAAATTGTTTGACTACTGGGCCAAATTTAACTTCCCTCACCACCACTGCTGCTACTGCCGTTGGTTTATTTTTGCCAGATATGCACACTGGATGCTAATCTGAGCCTTCTCACTGCTGCAATCACTGGAGTACAGCAAATCAGCTAGCAGGTGCAGTCTTTCTCATTCTCCACAATGTCTGTAGGATACATTCACACCAAGCCATATTCAAATTTAAATACTATGCTTAATTTTTATTTTTTTTTTTCCTCCAGCAAGCATATCTGTAAGAGACAACGTTTTTGTTGTCTGTTACTATCTGAATGACAGACGGTGTTGTAGGACTGATCTACACTAAAGTGATTCTCTGGGATAGTACTTAAAATTGTAACATCCAATATTTTTATTATTATTATTATTATTTTTTAAACAGAGAAAGCCTTAGGGTGGATGCTGCTTTTACTCTCAGAAAAGAAAAAAACAAAGAATAAAACCCCTAACAAACCACTGTTTGCTCAGTGAGCTTTTATAAATTCCATTGACAGGGCATTCTTTTCACAGGTAAGTGCTTTCCAGACAAGAAGGTCTAGCTAGTATATCTGTATTGATCTAACTATACTGATGAGCTCTTTCTTGTATACAAGGCCTTGGAGAGCATTTGGTATGAATTCTAATTGCAGGTCTGTGTTGTACTCAGCACTCTTCACATCATTTTTGAAGAAACAGATGTTCTACAAGTTGCTTTTTTGCCAAGTGAGAATTCTTTATTCCTGCTAAAGTTAATGAGAACTGCAAACACTCAATTGCTTAACAGCTTAGGGCCTCACACTCTTAAAGCACTTAAAAATAAGCATTCAATGGTGGAAGAAACTGTGGTTTCTACCAGTACAAAAGCAGTAATAGGAAACATCATAAATACTCATATTATTCTGAGTTAAGATACTGGCCTTTGGACTCCTCTAAGGCTCTTTGGCATACCCACAAGATCTAGTAAGAGTTTGTTGTTTTATCAGCATTTACACAAATTGGAAGAGCAGAACAAGGTCAAAACTCCTCCAGAAATGCAACCTCTATCAAATGCATGTAGTAGTATCTGATCCATAACACTGCTAATGTCAGCATTTATAGAAATTATACGTGCTCGGTGGAGCAACATTGTTCTGAGGAAGACAGTAGCTAATCGGGCATATAAAACTGGAATAGTTGCAAGATGGATGTTTCACATCCTCTGTTACACTCAACTAACTGCTGTGGTAAAATGCACAGGTTACATTTGTTCTGAAGTGAGCTTAAAGACTTGGCTCACTTTAATTTTCAGGGTGTTGTATGCAATCTTACATATGTGCATTTGCAAGGAGAGTTAAAACAAGAGTGAGAGTGATGGAATCCTGGAAAAACTGCTTACAAAGCAAAACCACTTACTTTGAATTTTTCTCTATATGACCCAATATTGGTAGGGATTGGTAGTAAGAGAATGAATATTAGCTTTTGCAAATGGCAGAGGTTTCTTGATGTCATTGACAGTAACCTGATTCATAACAAAGGCCTTGACAAGTATTTTGAAATAACTTCTACATTAATATATCTCTGAGATTTTTAAAAGGGTGAATATTTTTTGTAATTTAAAATTCATTGAGAATTCTTTTTTCCTAAAACAAATATTTTCCAAATACTGGGGGTTTTTGCTAATATCTATTTGTTAATAACAAAAAAATTCCTAAATACTTGGAAAAAATGGATTATTAATAACTACAGAAATATAAGAAATGTAATTTGTTTCAGTGAAGTAGTTTCTTTATGACCTGTTTAAATTTTTATAGCAGTCGTACCTGAATGTATCCAAGTAACTAAGCAAATTATGTATAGGCACATTTTCAGGAATTTGTGTATTATAACCACTGAAGTGCTTAAATGCCGTAATGGACGCTGAAAATCCTCCTCATATGCTGAAAATTAGACCTCAGATAACCAGAAGCTCTGGTATCTGTACTCAGCCCTGAATCCTCTGCCCTTACTGCTTTGATTAGCAACCATGTGTAGAAATTAAAATGATATTGGATTAAAGAAAAACTATTGTTAAATTGAAACTACAAAAAATTGAAAGCTAGTTTCACTTTGATTAAATAAATGAAGAAAGTACGCTTACATTTTATTTTTCCCAGTGTTATGTGACGAATTGCAAACAAACAGGGGGAATGCTGGCGAGTCCTATGCAGGAACATGACAAAAGCTGGGCAGATTCTGCAACTCCAAACATTGGCAGGTTCAGATCTACTTTTGTTAATAGAGAATGGTTTTTCTGTGTACTTTTGGAAAACGGATGTGTCTCCTTCATAAATAATACTGTGTTTCAATAATAATCATAAAGTATTGATTTCTTATAAAGCCCATTTCTGGCAACATGATGAGATCTCTGAAAATTTTTCTAAATTCAATAGATCCTATAAAATCTGGGCTTTCTTTTGTAGCTGATTTGCACTGACCTGGGCCCTTTGCGAATCTTCCAGAGAAAACAGAATGTGTTTGTCAGACTATTTCATTAAGGGAAACAAGAATAAACTATGCTATGAGGACCAGATCTAATTAGATGGCTTCTAAGATTGCCTGTGTTTGTGACATTCATTAAACTGTGAATTAGAACAATCAGGAAACAAAACATTTCATTTTTTTTTCTTCATGAATTAGAAAAATATTATTGTTAAAAAAAATACAAAATAAGTGCTTCTATTTTATCTAGTACATAAAGATAAGTCAATATAGACTTCAGAATTCGTTGCTAGATCTACACTTCTCCAAAAGTCAGGGACATTCATATTTAGGATCAGGTCAGTTTCTGGCCAAAAGGAGCTGTGGAGAAATATTCCCAATACAAAATAAAGAAAATCCTAAAACACAGCATGTTAAACAGAACAAGTGTTTCAGTTATGTTGTGGCCTTGTAGGAATTTGTCTCCAAATCAGAACCCCTAACAGCCTCCACTCTGCTGAACATGCTTGGAGAGCAGTCCAGTTAGAAAATGCACTTTCCTTCTCCCTGCCTGCCCCAAAATCCTTACTCATGTCCCATTACTTTTACAGGAGCACTTTCCCTCTCGTGTCTCAATCAGGATTCCTCTGTGACTCCACTTTCCATAGCATAAACCCTGTATTTGCAGTGTTTCCCATCCAATTTTCAACAGGTTCTAATGCTACGGGACTCTAAAAAGGGTTGCAGACTTTCAGGCCAGTGTGAACGCAGAATATGTCATCTGAAATCCGAACTCCCATGCAATTATTACAAAAAGAATAAAGGGAGGGAGCTAAATGCTTCCATACTTGTGAAATTCATAGAGAGCTCTCTTCTACAAAAAAAAAAGCAACTGGCTTGCTATGAAATATATTCTGATTCAAATTTCAGGTCTGCTAGTGTTCATTTGTCTTTGACAAATCACTTTTCTGTGATCATTTCCTCTGGCTTTGTTGCTTCATGGCAAAGGCATAGTCTTACCTTAGTCTCTGGGCTACCTGTTTAGCTCTATACGGCAGGACAGTAGCTGAAAATGAGAAGTAAATTCCTCCTAAAAAAAATCCACACATGAAAACACACACATAAAATTGTGGGATGGTAAGAAACCTAGTAGTTGTTCATTGTGTTTGCAATTTCTTTCCTTTCAGCTGGAGCTTCAAGAAGCTGAAACTACTCCACTGCCGTGACAGGGTCTCCTGCCTCATAGCTCTCAAAGCAATTGCAAACCAGTGCCACAGTCTGTCTGGGCAGTTATGGGAATGTGTAGAAAACACTTTCCCTCAAAAAAATACCACAGAGGAAAGTGCCTGCTTTTCCAGTCTGTCCAAAATTGCTTCTGCAGCACTTCTACATGGCGCATAACAGAAGCATGAAACTTAACAGCAAGCAGAGCCAAGAGATACAGGGGCTTGCCAGGCTCCAGTGTTCAAAACAGTCATGTTTACCAGGAATACATACATTAGTCTAAAACAAAGCTACTGTACCTGTAGTGATCTGACATGCTCTTGACAATTTACAGTCATGTTAAACAGGTTGGAAACAAAAATTCAAAGGCTATACAACTACAGCTTGAAAAATGAAGGTGGGCTTTTAATGATGGGAAATAATGGGAAATTAAGTTGTAAGACTGTTGGGTACTTGATTTACTCTTAAAATTTATCTGTAGAGGTGTTTTCTGTGCAGGCTATTTGTGTGCTGAAGTCTCATGAGATCATCTAGAACAACACATTTGCGGTTCAAGAGGTCTTCTCTTACAAGGACTGCATGTTTCACAGTTTTAAAGGGAAAGTATTTCTGTACTCACTTAACCAAAAAAACCCAAAACTACAAGCTTCACCTTCTGCTTCTATTTCATACATAGACTTTAAAATCAAAACAGTGAGCTGTCACTTCTAGAAGAGATGAATAAATGAAAGCATTCCATGTTGTTGATTGTTAAATGATCCCCAAAACAGCATAGACTCTGTTAACATAAATTCCTATGTGAATAGAAATCAAGATACAAGCCTGTCGGATCTAGTACAGGCTCATGATTACTTCTTTTTAAAGTAGTTTCTCAAATTTCAGGTGCCCTATCAACAACATTTTGAATGTGTAAGTCATCAACAGTCCCTGTGTGAGGTGGTGGAAGCAGTTACTGCATTAGACCTTTTTTTTTTTTTTAAAAAAAAAAAAAAGTTGTGTTTTGCTAGACATAGATTTTTTCTTAACCAGACTCATATGTTTGCTTTTCTAACTAATAAAGTACAGTCTGCATCTCCCTTTTGTATTAGCTGCTAAAGCCCATTAAGATTTATAAAAGAAACATTGTACTGAAGTGAATGCCACCTTAGCTGTTTTCTAGTATGAAAAATAGAAATATCCATGTAGATAATTTGTGGTGCAATGGTATTTTCTAGCCATTGTTTGTTACTTGCTTTGTAAATAAACCATGAGTAGTTAACCAAGGGAAAATGTACTTTGATGAATTTAAGTGTATTCTGAAATACATCTGTATGGAACAGGGTGTTTTCTCTTTTTATTTCTGCAGCCAAAATGTATTTCTCATTTTCATTGTTAAAATCTATGTAACAATATGCTTTTAATGTGTTATTGTTTGTTTCGGCCATGGAATGCATAATAAAGATTGAAGGCCAAATTCTTGCAATTTGTAAATTAAAGTAATATTTGAGTTTCATCACTGTGTTGCAGAATATGTATCCGGAGAATGTGAAACTAAATATAGCAGGAATGCCTTATTTCTTTTTCCCCTTTTTTGTTGAAAATTCCATTGTGCTGTCATAGGGGTTTAATATTTAATTTTGTATTGGTTTAGCAGAATGTCCTCATAGTCATCATTAAAGTTTAAACCAAAGTCGTCACCATTCTAAGAGATCTTGCATCTGATTTATAAACAGCATAAGATAGGCACTCTGAAGAATTTGACCTATTGTTTTGTAGTACACTGTGAGAATATCTAGATAACAAGAACAACATAGAATACACCAGAAATACCAACAGGTTAACAAAACATCATTACTATGTTATGGGTTCTGAGTAGTCTGCCATGCTCACATACAACCACCTCACAAAACTGAAATACATTGAATCACTATTTGAAAAGCGTTAACTGATAGATCAGAAATATGTTTAATTAAAATTAAAATCATGGTTTCATGACTAGTCAAAAGTGCATCAGCATTCACAAAATTTACATAATGAATCAAAACCATTACTTCTTCCTTGAAATGAAACTCACAGTCAAAAGACTATGACTTAGCTTTTTAAAGATATTTTTGGTTTCTACAGTCCAATAATTAATTGAGCAACCTGACTGTTTTAGCAATAGTAATGTTGTTGTAGCCTTGATGGTCTAAGGATATGAAGAATCAAATTTTATTAGCAGAACATTAGCAAAAATAAGTAAAATGTCTTTTTTTTTTTCTTCCAGAATGCTTGAATGTTTATTAGTGGCTCTTTACAGTAAGTAACATATTACTAAACAACTTCTGTATCTGCATTGTAAAGCTTTAATAAAAACAATTGTATTTCCTGTGTATTTGCAACATACTGTATTCAAATACATGTTGATTAACATGTTATGCCATGTATTAATAGCTTAGCTTTTAAAAACGCCATGCAATCAACTGATACCAACACACCTGCCTTGAAGGTTCTCAGATTAATTACGTGACTGCTTTAAGGAATATGTTGTATTTTTTTATTTTTAAAAGGGAAAATTCCAATAGTTCATTATTTTTAAAAGAATAATTAAAAAGCATATGGGCAGAATTTGATCCAAACTTCACGAGTCTCTCGTATGCTGAGAACTCACTGCAGGGACTCAGCGCCAGGAGCCAGTCAGCACAGGAGTGTGTGTACAGCTACAGGAACACAGGGTGAGCAGAGGGAAACTTTCCTTTTCCAGTTTCTGGCAGACAGACAATTCCCAGGCTCTTTCATATAAAATTAAACATCCTGGGCATATGCCCAGGCACTGGAACAAGCTTGCCTGTACTGCTAAACCTGGAGGCACAATAGAGTCTGGTGCTACTGCCTTGCTCCCTGCTGAGCTGCATGCTCCTATAGAATTTTGGAGACTAAGAAGAATTTACTGGCTTAAATGCAAACTTTTTGTCCCAGTGGGTCTTGTCCTAAAAGTGCTACTGAGCACATTTTCTCTATTTTTGTAGAAGTGCTCATAATTTTTAAAAGACTTGGTGAATTCTTCTTTCATGAGGTGACTGGACAAATACCTCAATCTATAAATTGATGGAGGTTGTAACCTAAAACATCCTCTAGCAAGAAGTCATGTGGTTAAGTTGTGCTGAAATATTCTTGGTTTGTTCATTGTAAACGTTCTGCCAGATATTTTATTTCGGCATAACTATTTTTTCTATCTGAGGGAGGGGAAAACGAATAATGACTATTCAGTATATTTGAGCTAGGCAATATGAATATGGCTATTCAGTAAGGAATAATCATGAGCATTTTTATTCTCTCCTTCATGCCAGTCATGATTTTACAAATTTTATTGTATAACTCCTCAGCTGTTTCATCCCCAGCATGCTCATTGCCAGTTAGAACACTCTTGAGCATTGCATGGACATTTACGGGAGATTACCCACAATGACTCTTAAGAACTTTTGCCCGATTAATAACAACTAGTTTACTACCCACTGCTGTACATATGTGTTTGGGATTTTTTTCTCCACATGCACACATAATTTTGTGTATATCAACTCTGCATGCTATCCATCATTTGATTCCCCATGTTAGCCAATACTATGAGCACTTTGTCACATCTGGCCTAGCTTTGACTAATTTAAATAACTGTGTCCTTTTATAAACATTGTTACTTTACTGCCTGCTCCTCTTAAATAGAATGTATGGCAAAATGGGACAGTAACTTTTTGCAACGTCACTGGACATCTCCCTTTCACTTACTATTTATTCCTACTGTTTCTTTCTTGTCTTTTATTCACTTATTAATTGACAAAATATTTTTTTTTCCCTCATATCATTATATTTCTTTTTTTTTAAAAAAAGACTTTGCTGAGATACAACATCCAACAGGTTTTTCAGAACAGATGCACACTGTGTCTAAGCTGGATCACTTTTTTTCCACTTGCTCATCAGCCTCTCCAGTGACTTCTGAAGTGCTGGGCCAGTTCTTCGTTCCGTCACACCTGTCTATCCATTCTGCTCTTCCACCTATCCGCTTACAGAAAAATCAGAATCACCTGTCAGTAGTTCTCTTTTCCTCAGGCTTTTCTTTAAAAAACAAACAAAGCCCATAAGGTTCACAACTGCATGTATTATTTTAGTTCTAAAGTCCGTTTTAAAATGCATAAAACAACACAGTAGCTCAGTAAATTCATACCTGAGTTCTCTTAGAACCCTTGAGTGAATAACATCTGGCCCTCACTATTTGATTCTATTAGAAAGCCTGATTTATTCTAAGCCACTTCATCTGACACTTACTGAGGCACCTCATCAGGCTTCTCTATGAAGGATGCAACACAGAAACTCTCATAAGTTCCTCTGTAATGAACTCTCATGAAGGATTGGCACATCTTTTTACTTTTCACCATTTTTTTTCTATGTTCTAGTTGTTTATTGGACCCTTGGCAGCCTTCCAGATTGTTTGCTAGGTTTACTCTAGGTATATTTTCATTTTACCAACATATAGCAGGAGTAGTTAAAGAAGATAAGCCAATAGCAGAAAAGCTAACTGATCTGTGAGTGCTGTCAGTCAGACACTGCATCATTTGGAGGAATAACACAAATACTAAAGTAACTCATTATATTCAGAGATCTCTTCAAAACACCATTTCTGTGATTCTGTGGTTGCATAGTATAGCACATGGTGCCTCAGTGAAGTTTTGGATATAGAAGAAGGCAAGTAATTTTCTATATTATTGGCCTTGCTATATGTCCTACATCCACATTTCTCTGTGAACAGAAATGAAATGAAACAAGACAGGAGCTGCTGAACACACTGCTCTCAGTCATTCCCAGCCTGCATAAGCCCCTGAAGAAGAACCATTGTCCTCAAAGACCACATCGGCTGACATCAGGAACTAGCCTAATGACAAGAGGCAAGAGGATCCCACAGAGAGAAAAAAGATGATGCAAAAATACATCAATCCTCAAGTTCCATTTGTTTCATAGTCACTACCTAGTCAGAAAGTGAGCATCCAGATATAGTAAGCCATATGCTGGCATCAAGAAGGGATGGGGAGCCCACATGAGAGAAACCACCATAGGTTCAGTTCCCAAAGAGACATTTGTGTGTAGTAGGCAGCCACAATAGATCAGGTCTCTGGACCTGAACTGTGGAGCATGGCCTAAACTGCAATGTCATTTCAGGCACCACTGACAATTCAGTTTCTCCATCCTTCAGCCTTTCATTGGTCTTGTTGCTTTGGAATATATGAAGCCCCACTATATGAATTTACATCTTCTCTGATGCACCATCTACCACCTGGATAGGAAGCAGTGATAAATCCTGTTTATGACCCGAGGGAAGCCGCACAGACACTGCACAGCTCCCTCACAAGACATAGCTGGTCTCTGGGGAGTAGAGCCATCTGCAGCATCCCAAAGTCCCACAGTAAAATGATTCTTCAGGTTAAGGACAGGATATGTTTTCTTTGAATGAGGATCTTTGCGATCATTTTATAATCCTACCCTCTGGAAATTTGCAGCAAGGATCATCACAACAACTATACACAAATCTGTATTCAGCTTTTTATGTAGTATCAAATTAATTTGACTGCACCAAATTCACCCTTAGCATTAGCTGAAGAAACAGAAGATTTTTTTCTTTGTTGGACAATTCAGTGAAAGTAATTTTTAATATCAGACTAGATTCCAGAATGCTACAATTAGTGAGGAATATGAGTAGCATGTCTAAAGATGAAAGACAGACATTTACTGTGTATTACTCCAATTAATCATTTCTAATAAGTTTTTTCTGGAGTATGCATAAATTTACACATACCCGCAAACTGAGAGCTTAATGTGCTGATACTGGTTGCAATAAAATAAAACACCTTGAGTTTGAAGAAAAGTACATTAAAGTATGTAAAATTATTGAATGCTCACAGTATTTTTTGCTTCAGAACACTTTTTAGAAAACACTTATTCCACTGTTCTTTTCATCATAAACTTTGAGGCAGAAAGTGATGCTTCTCTTTACACTCTCACTGATATCTCTGCAAAAAGCCCAGCAACAGGCATCAAACGTGTTAATAGAAACCATACATTTAAAAGGAACAATCCTTTCTGGAAAGAAATAGGACTGGAAAGAAAAGCATTAAACAACAAACAGAAGATTGCTGCTGTGTTGGAGACGAAGTAGCAGTAGGTCCACTGAGGTTACATCAGATAGGAGGTAAAACAGCAACTGCAAAGTAAAGGCAGGAAGGTTAAAATGAAAGGGGTAGGGGACTGAGAAGGGGAAACCTTAGTAAAACAGCCTGTGGAGATAATCACCTATGCGACTTGAAACTTTTCCTCTGTTTTACTCCAATAATCTTGACTTCACTGAATTTTCCTGCATAATAAATTCACTTATACTGTTCTCTCTGTTTTCATTCTATCACTCACTTCTAAGTTGTATTTTAGTGTTGAAGTATGTTTGTTCAAGGCCTGTAAGAGATTAGCTAAAGTTTGCTGTGGTTACCTAAAATCTACTAGTGATCTGTAATATTACTTTAAAATCAAAGCACTGAGGACTATTTGAGATGGTGTTTATCATCCCTTACAGGCACATTCACCAATCCAGATATTTGAAGTAAAACCCAAACGCTATAGCCTTCTGCAAAATCATTCTATCAGTCTTTTGCAAAGTCCAAATGATCCCACAGCATGGTGTGACATGGGGGTTTTTTAAAGAAAATTGAGGAGGGATGGTATTCTTGATTTAATGAGTTTAAAGGACAGAAATCTCATTATTTCCTCATGATGTTTCTCTCCAGAACAAGTATCTGCTACATAAATTTTACACAAGGGAGCTACCCAAATTGTCCATTGTTTCCCTTCCTACCTATTACAAGTCCTTTTCTGAGAGCTTAAGGACTCCCTGCTTAAGCCACTTTCTTGGATACTGGGTTTGTATGAGATGCTTAGAGGAGCCGCTTAAATCTAGTGAATTAATTCTTCCAACCTTCCCTTGAGTAAAAACAAGGCAAAGGTGTGGGTGCCTCCAGGGCAGTTCAGAGGATTGATCACTGGAAACCTCATCTGAGCCAGGATGGGGTTCAGCCTCATTAGGAAAAACAGACCATTGCAAAATCTTTCTACTTCTCCAAATACATCAAACAAAATACTTTGCTCTTCTTGATTGTCTGCCTATGAGGCATGGTTTTCAAATTTCCCTTAATTATTTATCACTTATCACCAACTAGCCTGCTAATACCAGTGTCTGCACTGGTGTGGAAATGAGAACAGTACCCAAAGTTTCAGAAACATGTATGACATTTCAGAAATATATTCATATAATAGCCACTGTCCTTGCTGAAAAATACACATTTGGGTGAGGCACGTTCGTGTTCTTCAAGGGAGAATATATTCACTTTATTCACTTTATCAATATCATACCAGGAGCTCCTACTCCTTTAATTGTTTGCTTTTATCTACAAATGTCACAGTCACTTTATTTCAGCAGTTTGTTTTTTCTCAGATTCATGATTTTGTATCTGCTTATATTAAGACATACAAGGTTCAAATGAGACTTCTTTACCAAGCTCAGTCATCAAAAGCCATAATAATAATGAGGAAATGTAAGCTTGAAAATGAAACTGAAGCACATGCTTCAAACTAACAAGAAAAATTAGTGTAAAATAAATATTTTTTAAAAAAAACCCCTCTAGTTATTCACAGACAAATTTAAAACTTCTAACTGGTAAAGAGTCTAGAGAACAAGTTTTATGAGGAGGTAACTGTGGTTGTTTAGTCTGGAGAGAAGGAGGCTCAGGGGAGACCTTATCACTCTCTACAACTACCTGAAAAGAGGTTGTAGTGAGGTGCGGGTTGGCCTCTTCTCTCAAGTAACAAGTGTTAGGATGAGAGGAAGCAGCCTCAAGTTGCACCAGGGGAGGTTTAAATTGGATATTAGGAAAAATTTGTTCACCAAAAAAGTTATCAAGCATTGAAACAGCCTGTCCACTGAAGTTTTTGAGTCACCATCCCTGAAGATATTTAAAAGATGTATAGATGTGACACTTAGGGACATGGTTTAGTCGTGAACTTTGCAGTGTTAGGTTAAAGGTTGGACCTGATGATCTTAAAGGTCCTTTCCAACCTAAATGATTCTATAATTCTACTTCAGTGCAACCGATAGGAACATAGTTGGTGTGACTGCTAATGTGTAATTCTTCTGCGACTTCTCCTACTTCTATACAATTAATATGGAGTATCTCTGCCACCTCTAATGTGTGCCTGTCTTAGAAGAGAAAAGCTTTCTTACAATTATCCTGTATTCTGATTCTAAATGACAGAGATAATGATGGCAATATAAAAAGACAACATAAATGCTCTATCAGATGCTTTTTAAAAAATAGTATTGTGTTGCTCTGTAAGGAACTGCATTAAGCCAGAGCTCTTCAGCACAGAGGAAGGTCATAGCTATTAGCAACAACAATGGGAAGCCTCCTGTTCAGAATTCATGTAGTGATGATAATTGTCTTCTGCATTACCAAAAATTAATATTAGTGCACGAAATTATGATCCATCTTAGATGCTTCAATTTGGTCTGCCCATCTTTTGGAAAAAAAAAATCTTTCAAACATTATATAATAACTTCTGTGTTAGTCAGTGTTATGATGCCACCATTCTCTGCTTTTATCTAATTGCATTTTGATACATGGAAGCAATCTTGAAATTATGATCCACCTCAGATGCTTCGATTTGGTCTGCTCATCTGTTGAAAAAAAAATCTTTTAAACATTGTGTAATAACTTCTGTGTTAATTAGTGTTATGATGCCATCATTCTCTTCTTTTATCTAATTGCATTATGATACATGGGAGCAATCCTGGTTTGTAAATCTTCCAGAGAAAAAAGATTTGACTGCCTTCATCATCAGACCCCGAATACACTTGGATCCACCAGGTGGCACTTATCTCTCTGACTCAAAATGCAAAGAACTGGGAAGAATGCTTTCTTCTGATGCTGCATACTAACAGCAGTACAGCAAGAAAAATAAAACAGGTATTTACAGAAAGAGGCTGTGCACAGTAATGTACAGAGATTATCCTGGGCTAAACTGCACCTTATTCACAAATACCTTGCTTCCAAAAATCCAAAAGAAAACAGTAATTATTAAAAAACTCAGGGTGGATGGGAGAAGAAAAGAGTATGGTCTGCTGCCTGGTGAAAATTCAGCCACAATATGTAAGAGTACAAGTGGTTTTGCCTTCACTCTGCTTGCTACAATGTAATACATGAAAGCACTAATCAAAAAAAAAAAATTTAAAGTTGCAGAGAAACAGCGGATGGTCAAATTAGAAACTGGATACTGGTGAAATATAAAATATGGCCTGATTTGGAGAGTCCAGTATTAACAATCTCTGTATCACATATTGTGGGATCAAGTGCACCCTCAGCAAGCTTGCAGACAATACCAAGCTGAGTGATGCAGTTAACACTCCTGAAGATTGAGCTGCCATCCAGAGGGACCTGAACAAGCTAGAGAAGTAGGTCTATGTGAACCTCATGCAGGTCAACAAGGCCAAGTGCAAAGTCCTGCATCTGGGTTGGGACAATCCTTGGTAGCAATACAGGCTGTGGGATGAAGGGATTGAGAGCAGTCCTGTGGAGAAGGATTTGAGAGTACTGGTGGATGAAAAACTGGACATGAACCAGCAATGTGCATTCGTAGCCCAGAAGGCCAATCATATCCTGGTATTCATCAAAAGAAGCATGGCCAGCAGGTGGAGGGAGTAACGCCTAGCTCTGTAGGTCTCAGCACAAGACAGACATGGACCTATGGAAGTGTGTCCAGAGGAGGGCCACAAAAATGATCAGTGAGATAGAACATCTTTCCTATGAAGAAAGGCTGAGACATTATGCAGCTTTACAATACTTAAATGGTGCTTATAAGAAAGATGAGGACTAACTTTTTAGTAGGGTCTGTTGTGATAGGACAAGGGGTAACATTTTTAAACTATAAGAGGGTAGATTTAGACTAGATATATTGGAGAACTTTTATACAATGAGGGTGGTGAAACATTGGAACATGTTTCCCAGAGCAGTGGTAGATGTCTCATCCCTGGAAACTTTCAAAATCAGGCTGGACAGTGCTCTGAGCAATCTGATCTAGATGAAGATGTCCCTGCTCACTGCAGGGAGTTGAACTAGGTGACCTTTAAAGGTCCCTTCCAATCCAAACTATTCTGATTCCATATTGCCAATAGCAACCCACACATGAATCATCAGTCTTCAAGATCTGAAAGATTCACCATATTACCATTGATGGTCACAGCCTACATTGACAACTCTATGTCATACTCTGTTTAATCAATGGAGTAACACTGCTGGATTTACAAACCTCTGCAACAGACACTTCTCATTGCCAAGTTACGAACAGGGGACTGAATGAGTGTTTTAATCAAAATCACATATATTCCCTGTGACTGGAAATTTAACTTTGGTCCTTCAAATCTACAACCAATACTGCACACCTTAAATTATCTTTTGACTCATAAGCATTTCCTCTGCACAACAAAATTACAGACAGGTAATTTATTATTATTCAGAGTATGTCCGACTCATTCTTCTGGGGTGAAATCAACACATGTTACACTGCTGCTTCTAACTTGCCTGACCACCCAGTGCCATGTCATACGTCAGGCTTTTTTCATGCAGTGTTACCTTTTTTTCTCAAAGAAACACCTAGCATCACTTAGGAAGCAGAGCAGCAGGGCCAAACTCAGAGAATGGAATGTAAATAGCAAACGGATTGCACTGTTGTCTCCTTCTGTGGCTCTAAAATAACCAAAAAATTTCTTTTTTTCTTTTTTCCACAAGCAAATTTTTCTACAGAAGACTTCCTAACAGGAAGGTGGAAGTCCAAGAGTAGCTCTTTCGTGGTCACCCCACCTACACACTACCTCACATGTTCTCCAGATTCCTTGAGCTTCTGCTGGGCTTCTCTACTTGCACCAGACTCGACCCACCTAACTCAGTGCATTTAAGAAAAGATCCACCAGAAAGTTTAAAATTCATTCTGATAATGTGAATGTATCAAATACATCAAATACAGCACCTTTCAGTACACCTACATCTACAGGTGAAGCTTTGTCCTCAGAAGCAAAGTCCCTTTAAGTAGGAAGCAGTTGAGGTCACCCGAAGACACAAGCCAAACACCACTCTCCCAGGCTGTACAAGCTTGGTTTCACTTGAGGCAGTAGCTGCATTCTTCTTGCCAGTCCTCATGCACATTAAAAAGAACAATTAGGCAACTCTTTTTCTTACACTGTCAAAATGTACCTTCCTCTGTCAGAGCCAATCCAGGATTTGTTCCTTCTGCCTCCATCTTTGCCGAGGCACAAAACTGCCCTCTACAATTGAGATTAAGGTTTAGGGGAGTATTCACGGTCTTTGAAGAAGTATTCAGTCTCTGTCTACTTACAGATAACACTCATGTAATCAAGGACTGACAAGCCTGCAATAGTGCTGGGCCTAGAAAGAGACATCAAATTACATTTAGGGCTATTAGAGACAAAAGTGACAATTAGGGTACAGGTAGAGCAGGTTTAGGGTAGGCAGAGACTAAGAAGCAAATGTCAGTGCATGGCACAATCCTAGCCCAAACATTCATTGCCACCCTAATCTGAGAATGCCACTCATCCCCAAATCAAAATTAAAGGAAAGCCAGCAGCCTTTGCTAACGCTAATATACCCTTCAAGCTTTTTTTGCTACCTGGAAAAAGTAGCTGTACATTCATCTCTCACTGTGCCAAACTGAATGTAACCCTAGAGACAAGTTTCTGTTTACCCCTGGATCTCCTGTCTTAAATCAACCCCATTTGTTCATGAAGGACATAGTTATAGTGATCCTAAATTATTTTTGTTCTGAACCCTGACACAGTCTAAGCCTAAACTCAGTTATGAGCATCCCCTTGGCATACATCAGAGCCACATCTAGAAACTAAGCAAAGATAGGTGCATTATGACGTGTTCTCTTACCTCTGTGACCTCTCCTACACTCAAAATTAACTCACACTTACTCTGAAACAAAATGTATTCTTAACTTTAGACTAATCTTCATCAGCAAGAGCAATTGGACCAACACTGAAATATTAACAAGAAACCTTGGCCGGTCTTAGACACAACAGCAATCCAAGAGCTTTCAAAGGATGAGGCCAATAAACCAGGGGCTTAAGCCACTGCTGTCCTGCACTCCACTGCAGATGTTCTCAAGCAGAAAGAAAAATGCAGAGCTAGACCAGGTGACCTAAGCTGGCCCCAGATCCAGATATCAGCATCGTGTCAGAAAACAGCTAGCATGGATGCTAAGGTCTGGAGGAAAGTCTTGGCCATGTAGTCTATCATTCCTCTGGCCCAGCAACTGGGCCTGCCTGGGGCATGGTCCAACCAGTTTGACCTGCCATCACTCAGAGCAGCCATCGTTCTAAACCAGTCAACATGTTTCTGTGTATGGACTTTGTTCCCAGGGTTTATGAACAGTGCTGTCACACAAAATCTACCTTCATCATCCCTCTGATTCCTCACGGGACTGTTTTTGTTCCCTAGTTTGATGAGTAAGGTTCCCATATCACCTTTTCAAGACATACACATCATTTGTGTCTCTGTCTCCAAAGTGCTGAACTTTGTTTGCCATCTCAGTCCTGAGACTCTCACCTGCTTCTTCCAACTAGTATCAGCACCATAATTCATCCTTCTTTGTGTGTTAGAAAACATAGTTCAAAGCAGCACATACGATGCAGCCACTCAAATTGTCTCAGCTTGTCATCAGCAAAATGAGTAGAATAAATTATTTCACAGAAAACAAATGATGCTTGTGATGAAATATCATATCAAACTGAAAAGGTGATGTGTGTATTTTGCAACAGTATGAAATCTTATTTGGGTCTCTTCCTGACATTTGTAGAGTGAAATTTTCGAATTATATGTCACCACTAGGGTCATTATCCAATGTGAGCTGAATTTAGTGTCTGTATTAAAATTAAGATTTAAGAAAACACGCCTTAGAAACATACCTTCTACTTCAGCAACAGGACCACAAGAGCACAGATAGGCCCGTAGATTAGCAGACATGACTGCCATTGCACAAGGCTGAGGAGATTGGAGATGCTTCTGAATGGATTTTGGGTTTTACCAGGCTTGCACAGATATTTCATGAGGGACAGAAACATGTGATGGTCTAACATCAACATGAGAGCATTTTCTGCAAAACAATCTCCAACCTCTTAATCCTTGTCTGTTGGGGTGTTAAATAGCTTTAACAAGTTACTGGATGAGATTCATTGATATTAAAAATCCTCCTTTCTGAGACACCAGGTATATGGCAGTTTCTGAGTTTTCACTGATATCATGCCCCTCATTTTCCTGCAGGCAATAGTTACCCCTTTCCTCTCCAAATTTACCACCTCTCATTTCATAGTGCCTGCCTTGGTGCCTTAACTTACTTTTCTTCAAAGAGCATCCTCATCCTTAGACTGCATGTGGTTTCAGTTTACTGCTTCAGTTTCGGGTCTGGAGAGGACCAGTATGCCAGATAGCGGCTCCATTTTTCCACCTGCAGCAAACGCTGTCACATCACTGAAAAACTTGCTCAGATGTAGACTGAGACCATCGTGCTTACGGCTTTAAAACTCTTGCTTCCTCTCTTACATATAAATCTGTCATTTTCTTCCTTGCTTGCTGTCTTCCGAACAGCCAGCAGGTTGTGCTGAGGGATCACTTTTCTCTAGCAGAAAACCTGGCAGAGAACCGTTTGTAAGCTGTGCTTTCCCACCAGCAGTACAAGGAGAACTTGTGTATCCGACCGAGACTGACGCTGCTCTGCCCAGAAGTACATAGAGGAAGATATGCGTTTCTTCATCAAAATAACAGAGCAGTTTGTCACTATGCACAATATCCCATTTACTGCCAGGGCTCCTGTCAGACAATTTTAAACATCCTCTAGTGACAGCTAGGTCATTTCTTGAGCACAGGAGGATAATCCAGCCACATTCCCCCTGACAGTAGGTACTTTCTTCTAGGAATAAGAAACAACCCATGATAATATCAGAGGAATAATGACTGACCCTTTACAAAATATGAAGTGATGTGACAGGGTTAGATGCCAGGAATGGTGCCTTAGTCCTCCGTGTTGCCAGTGAACATACTGACCCCAAACTCACAGGAACTGTCTGGAAGTCTGGTGAAGCCCAGACAAAAGACAGATGTGTATGATGAGCAACTCATATCTATTCTTACAGAACTTTGGAACCAATTATATTATGTGAATCAAAAGCCAGAGTAAAACAAGAGGCAGTCCAAGCCAGCAAGGTGAAGTTTCATAGCTAGCATAAATGGATTCACATATGGCACGCCAGGCCCAACCCCTGCCTCTCTCATGCCTGCACCAGCATCCCTGCAGCAATCAGGACAGAAAGGATCCTAAAGAACCATAGCACTGATTTTTTTGCAGATTATGGCTTTCAGGCCCAGAAACAAAACCATCCTTCCTTTAGGTTAGCTACAGCAACCAATTAAAGAGAACTAACAGGAGTTTCAAAGATTACATTGCCAGCTAGTGGAAGGCATTCCTCAGTCCAAATATTCATTGACTCTTCCTGATTCCAGATTATTTAATTTAATAAATTATTACTCCCAAGGGAAAATTGCTTGTTTAAAGAACCAGCATATCCTTATTTTATTATATAGCAGTAAACTGAAAAATTCACAGTGAAAAGTAAAAAAAAGGCTGAGCAAAATATTCTCTCATTTCAGCATTTAATTGACAAGTGCAAACATAAGGCTCTCATTCTGCAAGATGTGTGTATCATTCCATTAAAATTAAGTCACATGTGTGGGCAACAAGCAGTAAAAAGGCAGCGCTGAGTGCAAACACTGTGTTTTGAGTTTGAAACTAGTGGGAAAAAAAAAAAAGACTTAGCAGATAAAATACTGAATTGAGACTCAACATACATTCCTTGTGCTGCAGGCTCTGCTCCTGCCCAAGAGACATCCCTGTAAAAGCTCCTCTGTGTCTGGCTTTCCCTTTTCTACACAGAGGGCAATGAAAGAAACATCCTCATTCCTCTTCTTAGCCACTGCTCAGTACTGGAAGCTTTGCACAAGAGCTCTGCAATTAGTAGGCACACATGGCATTTCACCAGTTGCATTATTTTGCTAAACAGTCATAAATAAAGTGACTTACTTGAATCTTTGCTAGACTCATGCTAGTTTCTTTTCACATGAGAGTGGGAGAGATGTTTTCATACCTTCTTTTCTTTATTTTTAGGTGGGAGAAAATGAAACTGTCATAAGCAACTTCAGGAGTTCAAATGATTTGGGTAGGTGCTAAGGCATCTAGGACATAAGGAACATTAGAACTCACATGGTTCCTAAACTATGATATGATGACGTGAGCTATTTGCCCTTTAGAAATGCCATATCCATGCATCCTCAAAATCAACCTCAGGTAGACCAGATGAGATATATAAGCCTTAGACACTGTGGTAGCTACAACCGTTTCCCAAAGAAAAGGATTTTCTGCATTAAAGGCTGAGTCATATAAAATCAATCATTTCAAGGTAATAAATCAAGGTTGATGGACTAGCAATGAATTACATGCATATTTCATTTTTAACTTTCTGCCAGATTATATACCACTCCCCTTGGATTTTTACCAGGAGGAAATAAATCAGAAAAATATTCATTTTTCCAGAGCAGACAGGTCTTGGAACTTCTCCCATAGCAAATTTCAAGGAATGTAGTACTCTTCTCAACACCTGACAATCTTTTTTTCAATATTGAAATGCCTAGCTTTTGGCAAGCTTAGCTCCCATTACCCTTATGCACAGAGACAAGAATTTTGTCCTGATCTTAGCTCAGAGTGTTTCTGTTCTGTTTTTCCCTTTCCTTCTTTTCACCTCAGTTTTTGTTTTACTTAATAATGAAGCCAGTTCTTAAAAATGCAAGAATGTGGCAGCTTGAAGCAAACCGAAATGGAGTAACTCTTTAAGCTGTCAAGGAAATTAAGTGACATCTTAAAATGTCTGCTGCTTTGAAATGCCCCACACAAAACAGGAAACACCACTTTGGCTCTACTACTACAAGAAAACCACTTTGGCTTCCTGTTAACAGAAAGACGCATCTCATACAAATGAAGTAAGACCAGGACTTCATTGCAATTGGTCACTTTCGTATCATCAAACAAGCGAAACAACAAAGCCCAAATCTCAAACTTTAACGACGGTACGTGGACTTCCTCACATAGAAGTGTATTTACCTTGACTCCCTTGCTACTTCAAGGGTTAAATAAAAACAGTTTTTATACTAAATCTGTTTCAGACATGTAAGCTTACAGGCTCACACTATAGGTGCAGCATGCCCACAATTTTTCCTAGTTAGAAATTATTTTAATTTCTGAAATTCTACATAGTTTTAAATCAAACACCACCTCTTTTATTTCCCTCCCTCCTTGCCAGTGTCAAAACAGCCTTTTCTCTCAATATGAAGTTTCCTCCAAAGAGAAAATAATTTGCAGAAAGAAAGGTTGTAGCATGTTATTTATTCCTGTTTCAGGTGAAACCCATTGAGTAAATCATCAGAACTAGGTGCAGAAATGTTTCACAGTCCCCATATAAATCCTCTAACACCTTAGGAAAGGAAATGTGATCCCACATCATTCTGGCAGCTTGTGAGATCTACATCACCAAAACAGAGAGGTTCAATTTCCAGAAAAGCCACCAGAGACAGGCTGTAGAAACAGCTGAAATTAGATATCTTCATTAGTTACTCCAAAATCTGCATAGCTGCACCAATACCAAAAGTCTTTACCGACAGTGGAATAACAGTGCCTGTGCACACATCTATGCACACACAACTTCTCCTGAAAAAGTACGTAAAATATGTTCCATGAGGCAGATGGTTAAAGACTTTTGGACATTTGCCAGTCATGCCCAGTTTCCCTATGCTATTAGCCAGTCGCGCAGGCCTTCCAAATTCAGACCAACAGATGCCATCTACCCAAAGTATCACTGAGCAGAGCACCAAGTTGTCCTAGTTTCTCCTGCAGAGGTGGCTCCACGCTGCATCCACTAGTTGTAGCTGTCGGCTTGTGCACTCTCCTTTCTCCTGTTGTGGCTTTCACGTTGCTGTGCAGCCCCTTGCGATGAATCCAGGAACAAGTGAAAACCGGCACATTAATTTGCAACGCTGAAAAATGAATCCTGGTTTACTACACTTTTCATTTCACATTTCCCACACTTTCCATTTGTTTCGGGTCTAAATAGTAGCACAAGAGAATGGAAATAGACTCTCAGCACTGCACTTACTTAGAAGTCATACATTTGTTTTCTTGAACACGCATTATAAAATTGTTACAATAATGACTGCATTAAAATAATCCCATTCAAGAATTTTCTGTTGTTTTCAAAGAAGGTGATACAGCTCATCCTCAGCAGGTTTCCAAAACCTCAGTAGTTGAACAGCAAGTATTTACTGACCATCTGACAGTATGAGAGTAATTTTAAAGCTATTTTAGGCTACATTATCTGTCAAAAGCAATAGTAGAGTCTGGGCAGTCTAAGGACATTTGTCTGTCTCTGTATTTAGAAAACTTGTTTTGTATATGTACAAGCACAGTGGGAAAAGAGCCAGCACTGCATGCACAGGCCACATAGTGCTCTGCTTTGTATAGTGCAAATCTACTTCAGCAAATGGAGTTGACTAGGCCTTTGCTCAGAACTGTAAGGCACTGATGCGTTTGGCCCAGTTCTACAGGCCTCTGAAGTATGTGCTGCTTTTTAATATCTAAGTAAAGATGCTTTTGAAGAAGAATGGTGTTCACATGCTTTGTTCCATGAGAAGCTTGCACTTGTGAGAGAAAATGTAGATGCAATTTGACCTCCATTATTTCTCAATTATTTAGCACCAGGTACTTAAAATTGAGACAGACCAAGCAGATTAATCCCTACACTCCTCATTTTCATCATGCTCTCGGTGGTTAACTGACATGCGAAATTCAGGGGCTGTCCCTCTCCTACCTACACATCTGCATGATGATTTCCTGCAAGCAATAGCTTTTTTACCAACCCAGGCTTTGTGTCTGCTTCCTCGTTTAGTCATTGTCATCCAGATCTCAGCTAACATTTGTTCCCCACCAGCACGTTAGCCCCAGCTACTAGCTACTGATCCAACACGAATCCTTACACTCATACTCCTGAGGCAGTAATGCTATCCCAAGCATAGCCCTGTTTCTGCCTTCAACTAGCCCCCATTTCCCCTGAACCTCTCCCATTAAGGCTTGTATCAAAGGAGCCTACATATTTACTTCTGTTTTTCCTTTCCTGGGCAAATTCACTGCTCCTCAGTTCTCACATTCAACACAGCCTTAACTGCCACTTTTAGATTCAGTGGGATGTGATTCCCCATCTCTATTTTAACAAGAAAGCTGCTGAGTGTTAAAAATGCAATATCAACAGTCGGACTTATCACTACACAGGTGGAAAAGATTTCACATGTTCCCACTAACACTATTAACTTCCATTTTCTCAGTCAAGCTATAATAAAACATATAATGAATAAAGACAGGTGAATATGGCTGCATCTGTATAGTGTATTTTCTTTAAAAGAAAGTGTTGAAAAGTAATGACAAAGAATATCTTTATGAAATAGCCAACAGAAGTGCAGTTGCCACAGTTTCTGTAGTGACATTAATTTGAGGACAGTGGGATGATTCTGCTTTTCAAAATTCAGCACTCTGCAAAGTTACTCATACTTCCACACGTGCAGAAGACAGGAACCAAAAAACCCAAACCCTGTACTGAGGACAATGAAACCAATCAGTTATGATCCTGTAGCAAAACCTCTTAACATACTTATTTTTGGATGTCCAAAGGAAAATCCTAAAACTTTCCAGAAAACATATTTTTCCACTCTAAATTTTATAGATTTTCTTCATCTAAAACCCAAAGCTAGAAAGACAGAGTAAAAAGTTACAGATGTCCCAGCGTAGCCTCATTTGTAGAGCCACTATTGTGATTCATAACGGGGCAAAAAAAAAGAGGCATCTGAAGTCAACCTGTAAGCACTCTCTTGTGTGTGGGTCTGGTCCATGTGTGCCTATCTACATTAGGAAATTTAGCATATATAAATATATAAATAAAACATATATACAGTACATAGTCACATTCATATAAGCCATAAAATGACACACATTTACAAAAATATTTGCAGCTATGATTTACACTTTCACATCCACATCAGGATATTTAGCTTCTGCCTTGTGAACTCCATCGCCTTCCTAAGCAGGAATCTAGGATGAGTTTGTACCTTATATATTCACAATTGTCAAAAATCAGAAAAAAAAAAAGGAAACAATCTTTCAAGGAATTCTGTCAAGTCCATAAGAAAAGCTGAAACTCATCGAAGCACTAGCTGCCCCACTGATGTTAGCAAACATTGAGACCTTCTCTTCTTCGTGTAGAAAGACAGTACCTTGGTCTGGTCCATAAATAAATTTGAAACTCATAAAACATCAGGCAGAGCACAAACTCGGTGCCTGACAGCTGTCTGTATTATAAACTCATGCATAATTACTATTCTACTTGTCTCAGTTTATACTGATGGAGTGGTGAAAGTGAATGAATGTAGAGACAAAAATGCATACATCAGGTTACCTTACAGGATAAAAAGGTAGAGAGTAGCCTACATCCTGTTGGTATTGGTTTAGCTTCCTTTAATGGTAAGTTATAAGGTTAAAACAACTCCAAGGATCTCACATTTATATAGTACATATTAGACAGTTCAATGGCTTCCAGAAGCTGGACATATTTCATTTACTTCTCCAAAGATGGAAAATCATTTCTTTACTGCTTCACAAAATAATCTTCTTAGGTATGCAGCTCAGGTTCCGGCATGCTTTTTTTTAATTTGAGAGATTCACCCTTTTGACAACAGTTTTGCAAGAGGAATTAAAGCTTTAGAGAAAGGGTTGCTTTCCTTTCGAAGAAAACTTGGAAAAAACCAAACCTCAAAATGTAGCAGTTTAAAGTGCTTGTGGGGCATGAAGACCTGTGGGGAAAAATCTTGCCACAAACCATTAAACCATGGCCTCAGATAGCACTTTCAGTGATAGGCTGTGGAGTCATCTCTTGCGGCTCGCTATTCTCTGTGGATACATCCTGGACCTCCTGCTGCTGATAAATGTCTTGGACCAGCATGATGTTTGTGTTCCTCCACTCTCTGTACTTCATTGCCGTCAACTTTGGGTCCTCTAGCAACTGGTTAATTGTGGCCAGGTCATGTTCCTTACACTAGGAAGAGAACAAGTGGTTATTTACCACAGGCACTGTCAAGCTCATTGTCCATAAAAAAAACACTCTGGAAACATTAGAGAACCATGTCATAAGGAGATGGCCAATTATCCACTCTCCTGGCAAGTTGTTCCCGTTTTTAGAACATAGATCATCAAAGTTAAGTCTACAGCAGAAATTCATCTCAGTTGAAGGCAAGATTATGATTTCATGCAGATTTTTTATTTTACAGAATTCTTAGCAAAGCTTCGTCAGAAAGAATTTGTATGAAAATCTTACATTGTTATGCTGTCTCACAAGTTAGCCCTTGTATGAAACTAGACAAAATAGCCTTTATTTCTGTAATTCACACTTGTTCCAAATTTCTCAAAAAAAACTTATTCCCTCTCCACATTATAAATGTCACTTCTCTGGGAGCTAGACAGAAAATAATTTTGGATATGATCTGTGCCCTAGCAGAAGAGTGGCTAGAATATATGTGGCTGCTAATACATCTACCAGCAGCTACTACTAGCAAATCTGGTCTCTACTTCCAGATAAGAACAGTTCAGACCATATATTGCAGGCACCCTGATTCAATTGTAAGACACAAGCAGTCACTGATATAGGGACATTGGGACCCTTTCACAGAACGATTGATATTGAAAGGGACTTCTGAACGTCATCTAGTCCAAACCCCCCCCGTCAAGCAGAGCTGCCTACAGCTGGCTCCCCAGGACCACGTCCAGATGGCTTTTAACTGTCTCCAAGGACGGCGACTCTACAGCCTTTCTAGGCAACCTGTGTCAGCATTTAGTCACCCTAATAACAAAAAAAAAAGTGTTTTCTGATGTTCAGAGACAACATCCTGCGTTTCAGCTTGTGCTCATTGCTTCTGGTCCTGCCACTGGGCAACACTGACAAGAGCCTGACTCAATCTTCTGTACAGGCTCCTTTCAGATATTTATATTCATAGATGTCCTTACATTTTCTGGCACAATGAACTACTTTGCTTTTCCAGCCCTTATTGCCTATCTATGAAGTGGACCACAGGATGAAGAAGCCTTAGTTAGCAGGTCTAATTTCTTAACAGAGACATCACGCTGGACTAATAAACCTTTATTGCTTTTGCCTGGCCCCATCCCTGTCTGTCTGTGTGTGAAAGCAATGGCACAGTTCTAACCATCTCCTGCTTGTACCAGTTTCATCAAACCTGAGGAGACTTTGTGGCTGCCTTGAAAACACCTCAAAAATGCTCCCACACATTCACAACGCTTCCCAATAGTAGCAATCAGCTGCTTACACATCCATATTCCACTACTACTCTAATAAACTACAATAATCCCTGTGATGCAAGAGCCACATTTTAAACATAAATGCTTGTTCGGTGGTTGATTTACACAAGTTCTGTACTCAAGACTTAGTATTGGCCCTTTTAGGAAGCTTCTAGCATTGATACAAAGATATGCTCAGCTATCCTAGGAGAAGAAGAGGAGATAGGGAGGTAGGAGGGAGAGAAGCGTATTTCCAGTGGACAAACTTGATGGCAAAAAGCCATGGAATTCTTCCTGTACCACTAAATCTCTTTCCCACATTTATTAAGCATGTGATGCATTTGCACACAGCTTTCCCTCTCTTCCAAACTATTCAAAGCATGTTTTGTTAATGATATATTGTGGCAGCAACATTAATCTGTTGTTAAAGATGAGGAGTCGAAAGTTCGAAACTAAGTTTCCACTGAATCTGGCATAAATCACTTCTGAAATTAATAGAGTTTTAATTAAAGCAGAGTAAATCTGGATCAGACACAAAATTTCCCTGATTTTTAAGTTTCCAATATATCATTTCCAATTATCTCATGCCTCATATTATGCATTAAGAAAACTCACTTTAAAGCACATGATCCCACTGATGCAAAGAATATGGCACCTTCCCACTGCAGGCATTTGCCTTTCAGACAGGCTAACTTAAGCACTGCTGTGTATAGAACTCTGTTTGTGTCTGTGAGAAAATGTCTGTGCTATATTTGTCTTGTCAATACTCCAATTCTTTAGTTCGAAAAAGGCAAAAAAAAGATCAGCACATTTTATACATTACAAACACTCCAAAAATGATTTTTCCGTATTAAATACAAGCGTTAGGCAAGTCTGAGGTTATAAACACTGCTAATCACAACTTACATGGTACTGTCATGCTAAATCCACGCAAAGCTGTCTTCCTTGCTCGTGTCTGGCAGAAACACTTCCATTTAACTCCATACTAATTAAACTGATTGTCCCACAAGATACAACTCCATTTTGTACTAACTGGTACTTAGATTTATTAGGGAGGTTCCTGTCAGGGAAAACTTTGCATTATGCTTTTCTATGTTTCTAACATTTCCTGTCCCATAAAATAGACACACTTCTAAAAATAACTTTCTGTTATATGATGGGCTCACTTTATTGCTGATGCAGATGAATGCTGTTATAGTAAGTACCATGTCACTGAAGATTCTTTGATACTGAGGAGAGACTTAACCAGGTCTCATACAGAGCCAGGGAGAGTGTCTGTGTTTCCACTTGCCTTTTTAAATGTATCTTCAGGAATTTTAACACAGGTTGAGGTGTCAAAGCCAAGCCTCCCAGTGCAACCAATAATCAAATCAATGATTTTGCTGATAGAAGTTTTTACATGCATTTATCCAGGTTACAATGCCTGAAGTCAAATACACTCACATGAAACAAGGTATTTGATTCCTGCTTCTAATGCATACAAAAAGAAACAAGTGAAGCCCTGGGTTTCATTTATTCTTTCTTCTCCTTAAAATTTAAACACTATAGTTAAGCTTTCTGTTTCCCTCAGTACTATTCAGAAGCAGGCTTTGAAATCCCGTGACACTAGATGCTGGTGAGTAAATAGCCTCATAAATCCCCATATTCCAGACAGATTTACTGGCCCTTTCATGGAACGTCCCCTGAACCCCTCCACCCCTCCAGTTCATTATAAGTTTCCAACATAAAAGCAGGATGCTTTTGTTATTAAAAATATTTTAGTTACAGGAGATCTTTACAATAGTTTTGGCACATCCTGTACATTCTCCAATAATCACATAAGGAAAACTTTTTTTGGCTCAGGGTCATTTTCACGTCCTTTATTATCAACGTACTTTGTCTGCTCTTCCTTTTTAAAGGCTCCCCTGTTTAGTGCATTCAGCTGAGCTTGCAAATTTTCCAGCTAACTGGGAGAAGCTTTCTTTATTAAATTTTCCAAATGGGCTGGAACTTCTTCAAGAAGAGTCCCTTCTGAGCTATTGCCTCGGCTTCCAGTTCAAATTGAACAACAAGACACAGATCTGTGTTCAAAACGAAGTAGAAAATAATTTCAAAAACTTAACCAAATTCTCTGGGGCTTTAAGTACATATGTAATTAGAGTTTGGCTGAAGTCTAGGCTTGCTTCTCTCTTCAGCCAAATTGTTTCTTTGTACAGCAAAGAACCAGCAGGAGAAAGAAACCTCCCCAAAGCCTGAGATGGCCCTGTAGAACCCCTTCATGGCTCAGCAGACTGAGAAGGAAAAAGTGGTTGAACCAGGTAACACGTCAGAGCTGAGGAAGGCAGATAGATCTGCTCCCCTTATAACAACAAGTGCCACTAAGAAAAAGAGGTGGGTGATAGTAGTGGGTGATTGTCTTCTGAGCAGTACAGAGGCACCCATTTGATGACCTGACACATTATATAGAGAGGTCTGCTGTGTACCCAAGGCTCATATCAAGGATGCCACGGAGAGGCTTCCAAACCTGGTACATCCCACTGACTACTATCTGTTGCTGCTTTTTCACGTGGGCACCAGTGATACAGCCATAAGGAACCTCAAGAGTACCAAGAGGAACTCCAGAGCCCCAGGAGCAGCAGTGAAGGGCTCAAGAGCTCAGGTTGCCTTTTCATCAATCCTCCCAGTCAAAGGGAAAGGGCTTGAAAGGGCCAAGCAAATTGTGAAAATTAATGGCTGCAGGAGCAGTGTTTCAGTCAGGGCTTCAACTACTTGGACCATGGAACCCACTTTGAGAAACCTGGTCTCTTGGGGGCTGTTGAAGTCCATCTGTCAGAGAAGGGGGAGAACATCTTTGGCCACAGGCTTGCCAATTTAGTAAGAAGTGTTTTAAACTAGACTTACCAGGGGAAGGGATCCTCAATTCATCCCACTCTGAGGCCAGTGCTAGAAATAAGTGCCCTGGCCCTGAAGAAGAGATCCTGGCCATCAAGAGAGCATGAGAAGTGCAAGAGAATGGATTCCAGCTAGTAGACATTCCAGTCAAGAAGTCATTTTCAATGGGGGCCCCACATAAATGCCTCTATGTCGATGCATGAAGCATGGGGAACAAACAAGATGAATTAGAGATATGTGCACATCTACATACTTCCTCTAAACTGAAAGGACACAGATCTGATGGATAGACCACTCAGTGGATAGGGAATTGGCTGGATGGTTGCTTTCAAAGAGTTGTGATCAATGGCTTAATATCCAAATAGAGACTTGTGGTGAGTGGAGTCCCTTGGGGATTGGTACCGGCACTAGTGCTGCTCAACATCTTTGTCAACAGCATGGAGAGTTGGATCGAGTGCACCCTCAGCAAGTTTGCTGACGACACCAAGCTGTGTGGTGCTGTTGACACGCTGGAGGGAAGGGATGCCAACCAGAGGGACCTTGACAGGCTGGAGAGGTGGGCCCATGTCAACCTCAACCTCATGAAGTTCAACAAGGCCAAGTGCAAGGCCCTGTGCATGGGGCAGAGTAATCCCAAGCACAAATACAGGCTGGGTGAGGAGTGGATAGAGAGCAGCCCTGCAGAGAAACGCTTGGGGATGCTGGTTGATGAAGTGCTGAACATGAGCCAACAATATGTGAGTGTAGTCCAAAAAGCTAACTGTATCCTGGGCTGCATCAAAAAATGTGTGGCCAGCAGGTCAAGTCAAAGTGATTCAGCCCCTCCACTCTGCTCTTGTGAGACCCCACCTGGAGTACTGCATCCAGTTCTGGGGCCCCAAAACAAAAAGGACATGGATGTGTTGGAGAGGGTCCAGAGGAGGGCCACAAAGATGATCAGAGGGCTGGAGCACCTCTCTTAAGATGACAGGCTGAGAGTTGGATTTGTTCAGCCTGGAGAAAAGAAGGCTGCAGGAAGACCTTGTAGAGGCCTTACAGTATCTAAAGGGGGTCTACAGAAAAGCTGGAGAGGAACTTTTTATAAGGGCATGTGGTGATAGGACAAGGAGCAATGGTTTTAAATTAGAGCAGAGTAGATTTAGATTAGATACTAGGAAGAAGTTCTTTACTATAAGGGTGGTGAGACACTGGAATAAGTTGCCCAGAGAAGTTGTGGACACTTCATCCCTGCAAGTGTTTACAACCAAGCTAGATGAGGCTCTGAGCAACCTGGTCTAGTGGAAGATGTCCCTGCCCATGGCAAGGGGTTTGGAACTATGTGATCCTTAACATCCCTTCCAACTCAAGCCATTTTGTGGTTCTTTCTCTCAGGCTTATCCTTGGCTAGCCCTGCGACCTCACCTTTAATGTGCTGTTCAGCATTCGAATCTTGTGGAGTTTCTCATTAATGGAGGGATTTTTGCTGCGCTTGATAAATGACTTCCTAAGCTCTTTCTTTGTTGACAAACGACGATCACCAATGGGAGACAAACTTGCTTGTTCTAATGACTTGTAAAGTCGCTCCATCTCATCATCATCACATTTTTCCTGATCTGCAAAGAAAATAAACTAGGTATGAGAACATGAATGTGGCAGGAGACAGCAGAAATTGTAAGTTCAGCCATCAGGAAGGCTCTTAGCCAAGTCAAAAAGTAATGGTATTACAGTTAAAACCAAGGGCAATTTTTAGGGTAATTTATCCAGTAATAATGCATATGAGAAAGACATACTACCAAGCTCAAATGTTTTTAAGAATCTGGTTGTGACCAAACAGATATGAGCATGCATTTCCACTTATAGAGTGCTGTTTTAATGCTTTGAACATATCACAGACTTTGAAGAACTGTCAGTAATGCTACATTTGAATGAAAGCAATTTTGATAGCACCTATACCCATTCATCTTTCCCTACATGCTGCACACAGAGAATTACATTTGTACCTGGCAACTCACAGATCAAATTCTATTTGGTGTACTGAATCATTATCAGGTTTTGGTGATTATTGAAACCAAAGTCTAAAAAAATTAAGCAATGAAAAGAAACAAGAACATTTCAGGGGCTGCAAGAGAAGGTCCCTAGAAAACAGATTAAGCAGGAACCCTTGGGGCATCTAATGCCTAAACCCTGAGTTTCATAGGTTGTAGTACAGACTTTGCTTGTGGTGTCTCAAAACAAAGCCTTGATTATTGCCACACCTTACACACCTTAATTATTCTGATGGCTCCCAAGCTGCAGCACCATCTTCTATGACAGAGATGATATTAAAGGAGAATGAAGTAGCATAAAATAAGATTTAAAAAAAAAATTAAGCAAAAACATTTTCAGAATAGAACAACTTAAAAATAAACAGTCAGAAACTAAAAATGTACCAGGCATATATAGGAGCGTTTTGGCAGAACGCCATTTTCAGTGAGAGACTGTGCAACTCACTTCTGTGGCCACTGCAAGCTTTTCTACTTCAGTGTTTGCTAAAGGAAAATCTTCAAGTTCTTAGCACCCTGAAAACACCAAGGAGTCCCTATTGGGATAACATTTGGTTTTATTTCACTGGGAGTAGTGGTGGTGGTTCTTAAATGCAATCCTCCATGTGTTGGTCAAACTGGCGGGGCACCTTTTTCTTTTAATGAAAAATTGAACATTCGCTTTTCTAAATGATCTTTGGTCAGCAATTTTCTGAACAAAAGGAAGAAGCCCTTTTTCTAGCTCATGTAGAAGCAAAAAGACTTATCCAAATGTCAGCACACTTAGGAAGCTGTTCCTTATCTTCTCCAAGTTTTAAGAAGTACAGAACCCTCCCACAATCCTGTTCTTTCTAAATATTTAGGTTACTACAAAGGTTTATGATGTGCTACAAATATTTGCCTTCACTGTGTTGCTGGCCTTTTGTTTTTCACTGCTTTGTGATTATAAAAAGCCTGCTGTAACTTGACAAGAACTAAATATAGCTTCCAACACTGGTACAGTGCTGGAGGAGGAAAAGGAGAACTTGTATATTTAACAAGCTGCAGGAAACATAAAAAAAAAATGCAGGTGTAAGTCATAATACACGGCAGTAGTATTTCCTGAAAACTGTTGGCTCATGCCATGAGGCTCGTAATTATAACTAGCTTCCTGCCTACTTTCTTGGGGTGAAGTAGCTGTTTGTTTCATTAGCCACCTCCTGCACAGGCCTGGCTCAGCTCTGCTGTAGACATCAACCATCAGGACTGTGCAGTGTATTTGTCTGAGAGATAAATTGACCTTTATCAAATATCCAAGAAAGAGTATAAGAAGAAAAAAATTGCACTGATCCCATCCAAAAACTTTAAAAAATATTCAAGCTGTGGACTACATAAGTACCCTGCTCCAGATATTTTTTTGAGACTAACTCATGATGCTCCGCAGTGTCCTAAAGGGGCTAAAAAGTAGCAAGCATGAGAAAACAGCCTCACTGAACACTCTTCTTCCATGCTAACTACTCTGATATCTTCTGTGCACTTGCGGGTGGGGGTAAGGAGGACGCTAATACTCAACACAGAAAAATATGAAACTAAAGTTAGAAAATCCCAGCAAAAGGCTTCCAGACAACGACCAGCAAGGTGCACTTAACTCCTGTATTCTTTCAAGCTTGCAACCTTAAACTCCTCTCCTGTTTCTTATTCTTTCACCACTTCCATCCCCAAAAGGATTGATCAAAGTCAGGTAATTCCAGAGGGATTTGAATGTGGTAGTTTTTTCACATCAGGTGGTCAAAGGGAGTGACAGTGAAGCATCTAGACAGGGCTTTGGGAAACAGTTGGAAAATAAGGGTGAGTGAAACCTACAGGCTGTGTACCACCAGGTATAAGTTACATAGTACTTTTGTCTCCATCTTTGTTTATCCGGATGAGCAGCTCTCCCACAACAGTTAAAAAATAACAAAGTATATTAATATTGTGCTTTTGCATGACAAGGGGATACTCTTGCTATTGACATAGAATATGTCTGCCCATAAACCTGTATAAATTGCGGCCAGACTATCTGATACCTATCTAGAGCTTTACTTTCAATGCCCTGATTCCCCTTGCACCAAGCCCAAGTTTTGCAGGCTTGAACCTGCCACTGACATTAGATTGATGTGGTAAATCTGAAAGAGGGAGAAGTCATTGAGGAAAGAGAGAGGCATTATGTCTAGCGATCAATTCACCAGCTCAATAAAATGGTCTGTGATAAGAAAGATCTTCTCCTGACTCACAGAATGGTGCATTACCATATTTCACAAGCCTTGTAATGCCGCAAAAGCAAACGAAGGAAGCACTACCTGTAGTTTGCTTGCCTTTTTTTTTTTTTTTTAAAAAAAAAAACATACCTGAGAGAGTATTAAGGTTGGATAATAGAGATAAAGCAACATGACTCAAGGATTAAGCACAGACTGGACTTTTTCTCCAGATTCAAAGATTCATAGCACATTTTCCCAGAATTTCATGTTGCTTAATTCCCTTGCACCTAGAGTCAGAGCACTGACCTGCAAATGAGCAAGTCTCTAACAGAACCACAGGCATTCACCAGTTCTGTATTTTTAAGCTCCAGTGATTTGCATTCCTCCTATGAAACCTGGGACATTTAGACCATATTACTGAATTGTTACAAAGTATTTGCTTGCAAATATTTTACAAAGTAAAAATTTATGCAAAAAGCACATAGTACATAAGCTCAGGCTCTGGCATAAAAGTGAACAGGTTGTCTGTGTCAGACTCCCCAAAATAAATGTACCACCTCTATTCTGAGCTGTGTTAACCTCTGAAGGTTTATAATGATGGATATATTCCACTGGCAAAGATTCTTAACAAAATTAACGGGTTGGGCCCCACTGGCACCGCTCTGGAGTGAGTCTTTCCAGCCAGGTCACACAGCTAACATTAGGTACATTCAAAATCACTTCAAGATATAATGTCGTAAGTTATCTTTTCCATCAGAACTCTTCAAGCTAAGCACTTTCTGTCTCAGGCATACAAGTTAGGAAACTGAAATGCTACTACAGTACTTCTTTATCTCATCCTACTTTAAAGATAAAATACATTCATTTTTTTCTCTCAGGACCTACTGAAGGATTAGTGGTAAGGAGCAAAAGGCAACAGTGAAACGATATCACATATTGTGTGCATTTATAAGCGTGTACATGCGCACAGGGGAACACGCGCATTATGCACTATTCCCTTAACTATAAGAAAATCTGTTGAGCAATGCCACTGGAAGGATCAGTCTTCCTAGGATTCTGCACCATGCTTTTCACTCAGAAGCCTCACAGTCTGCTAAAGCTTCATAGCACTTCTGGAAAAAAATCTGTAGTATTGTATAGCTTTTTAAAATTTTGTCAGACTCCACAGTGGGAGAAATGGAAAGGAACCAGTGCTGACCTGAGAAAAAGGGAAGATCTACCCTGAGATATTTTAGCATTCAAGAGAAATTTCTTGGTTGGGGTGAGGAAAATAAAGTAATATTTCAGGCAAGTCAGAATTTCTGACAAATTCTTTTCCTGGAGAGGTAAAACACAATTTTGTGGCTTGATGCATTTATCTGGAATTTCCCTCTAACTAGCAGGAGATATCACAGACAAGAGCAAGCTGCCAGAGGTTCAACAGGCCAGCTCTTCACCTCCTCAGTTTTCAGCTTCCACCCTCCCGTCGGCCAACTTGCCACAGGTGGGAGACATTAAGGTATTGAGACTCCCCACCTTGCAGCAGCACTACAGAAGCCTGCCTGAAATCTCAACTTTAATGCTCTTTAAGCTTACAAAAGTGAAAATATCCAGAACTTTTCAAAAAGCAGCTGTGAAAAATCAAGCTAATTGTTTCCCAGTGGTAAAGATAATAGAAATTGGCAAACAAAGGGGCCAGAGCACACCAGAGGATCTGTTCTGGCTATTACTGGCACACACAGGCTCCAGAGGGGAAGAGGATGTCAGTTCTGAGAAAAGAAGGAATTGAGTGCATCCAGCTCCTATTTAACCAACTCCTTCCCACAAAACCAACCTAGAAAAAATTCAAGTGGTATTTGAAAAACTTTCCAGGTTTTTTAAACTATTGGCACACACCATATCTTCTACCAGCTACTGGGAGCGAAGGTAAAATAAATAAACCAGAAGTGGTACCCATAAGAACGATCACAAAACCCTCAGAAAATGCAAGGAAGAAGGATGTTATTGCTATAGTAGAGGATCCTTAAATAAATACAAACACACATTCCTGTTCTCCAGAAGTACAAAGGCTGGAGTTTGGCTGCAGACCATGTCCAGCCCCTGGGTGGGGCAAGGCCAGATTCTGGATACAGAGCACGTAGTCAGATAGTTGTTTGTATTCTCAATCATTTGTATTCTCAACCGTTTCTTGTTTACCTTTCAGTTCCTTTGTGTCACAGGCAGCTTTGCATACCCTGTCACAGTGCATGTAGCAAGCTGCAACAAGGAGGCATTCAATATTCTTACAAAATAAATAGAAGCATAGTGCTGATTTCCTTTTAAAAGAAAAAGTTCTTAAACTCTTTTTTTCGTACCTTTGTATTACACTCCGGTGTGTGTATATGTGTGTATATATATACATACATATATAAAACCTCTTCCCAGCAACCAGTGCTGCAAATTAAGAGTAAGAATGGTCACTGGAAAGGTAGTAAAAATATATGGTACAGCTTCTTGGACCAGACACTTGCAGTTGCTTAGCAGATTTCATTAAACAACTTTAATTGGCTAATATTAACCCATGACTGTAGTTTCTCTTATACACATTCATCCATTTATGTTTGAGAAACTTTTCTTTCATTGTTTAAATCATTATTGAGGTTTCATCATTAGTTTTGTATTTTCATGATAAGCTCTTCCCAAACATTCACAGCTACTCTTTCTTCCTTCTAGGTACCAACTTTTCTCAGATCGGCCTCCATTTCTGAATTTTGCCAACAAAACTGCTCTTTAGTTCTTGAAAACTTTCGCCTCAGATCTAGGCTGCTATCATCTACAAGCAAAAATTCCTCATGGGGTTTTACTCAGCAGTATGTGACCACAAAGCAGATTGTGTGACAGGCTTTGTCTATGTAAAGAGAAGGAGACCATGGACACACATGAAGGCTCTATGGGAAGTTGGTTCAAAGATCACATAGCTGTTCTGATAACAAGGCCACCTTTATACATCGGGAACGTGTGCTTTCAGGACAGATGCCAATGCAAGATGGACGTGTCTTCTGGACAGTCTCATTACTCTGAAACATGACGAGCTGTCAGAAATTCATTATTCAGAAGTATTGGAAAGCAAATAATACGGGCTGCACTAAGGCATGCAGTCTTGTTTTGCATCAGACAACAAGGGTGTTCTTACTAGTTATTGCAAATTATGAGGTTTTGCAGCTAGCTTTTACCCCACAATTTCAATTCATCTCAGAATTTGTACACATGTTTATCAACCAGACAGAGGGGGAAATTCTTGGGAGATAAGCCACAAAGACAGAATTGCATCCTTTTTGAAAAATTTAATTTGGAACTGAATGGCTATTTTTACATTAATTCTGTTTTTCTACCTTTTTCTCAAATTGAAGTAGCTCCACTAATTACCTCGCAAATTATTTCACTTCTTTTTTTCAGTGGCCACTGCAGGGGAATGCCCAACATTGCCAATGCTCTCTGTCCCCTCGCCATACTATGCAGACATGAAAGAAAGAAAAGTGTACGTATGTGCACACGTCTTACTTGCTCAATAATGAGTTATGATGCAGAGAATAACTAGTGAGGTTATATAGTTTCCATAGTGACAGTCTCATTGGAATGATCTATTTCTGGAATTCTGTCAGATATCACTGGTGGGGTTAGGATGGAAGTATTCTGTGATCAGGGTTGCCCATCAGCTAAGCAGCAAGCAACAGAAAAATACATTTTCCCAGGAATATATTTGGGAAAATGAAACCACCTTGCAAATGGCAGGAATACACCAAAATGTGCCCTTATTTACTTTTTATTCCCATTTTTATGGGTTAGTGTTATTCAACCTATCAAACTA
The DNA here is from genome assembly GCA_013396935.1 of Baryphthengus martii. Taxonomy (NCBI): domain Eukaryota; kingdom Metazoa; phylum Chordata; class Aves; order Coraciiformes; family Momotidae; genus Baryphthengus; species Baryphthengus martii. The sequence continues at coordinate 43,020 of VWZK01012808.1, forward strand.
TGCTTTAAATGATTATAAATGTGTCATGCTAATTCTATGACCATTCATAGAAGTACTTGTCACTTTTACAGTTACCATGGAAAGCATTAATCTGTGCATTATTGTAGGACTGCTGATTACCAAACAAACATATTCTAAGCAAAGTTTAGATTTCTGAAGAGCAACCACTGAATCTTGCTCAACAGGATCTGTAACCACCATGCCATATATGACATAAACTCCAAGAATCCACCTGAATGTACTTAATAATGTTTTCTAAACTTAGTCAAATTTTACCCAGATGGGGAAATTGCAGAAGACAATGCATTTTCTACATCTCTGTGACATTTTTATTAGGGACCTCATTTTTGCCAGACACTACTTGCAAAGCCGGAGCTTATAGGAACGAGATGTCACAGTAATTCTCTCAAAACATCCACTCTTTTATGCCACATGGAAATAGTACATGTGCTCACTCTCGGTTTTAATACTTACCGATCTTCATTGCTACAAATGTTGCTAGCAGAACAGCTTAGAAGATGGATAATGAAGTTGAGCCCAAACAACTCTGAATTAATTTTCACTTCTGCTAAAATCTGTACCTCGTTCAATTTCCTTCTGCTGTTTTTTGGGGCTTTTTTTGTTAAATCAGAAAAAACATATGACAAACTGAAGAGGTGCTAACTTGATACTTGTAAAACAATTGTCAAATATGACTAATGTGCCCTATATTATCATTTTTCAATCAGCGCCAAGTTCACCTACAGAGAAATGCACTAAGTTTCCAGCGAGTTCAGTGCTGTTTCCTTCCACCTTTGCATTTTCAGCCTAAGCTTTTGGATGTGCCTTTCTTTCATACTGTACTGAGACAACACAGTTCTTTCAGCGACAAATACTCACTTCAAATCTTTACAAGGATTTGTAATCATGGTTAACGCTGAGAACATCATTGTTTCCTTTTGTATTACCTTTCCAGGCAGCATGCTGAATATCTCCTCATTTCAGCGTGTTACATGCCAGAAATGTCCCCTATGCTTCAACTAATTTTAATGCAGGAAGAAGCTTTGTTCAAAGAGCAAGACACGTTGCCTCACTACAGCGGGAGAGTTATTAACAGTACAATGACCAAATTCTGGAATTATGTCACCTTTTTAATTTAACATTTCAATAGGAGAATACCTATACACCCATGCTTAAACAAAATCCAGCCTTAATGGACTTTCTGGTTCAGTACTGCAGTCGTTTCCCCTTGACTACAATGAAACTCAATAAAACAAATGAGGAATATGTATTGGAAGTAAACACAATTGCTTTTACTTTTAAAATTGGATTAACTTAAGTCTATGTTCATTATTTTCTACATATGTCATTTTGCTTAGGGTGTCAGTTCTGTGACACACTCTCTCCAAATTTTGATTCAATCTTAACTAATAAAAGATGGTTGTATTGAAATAAAGATCATAAAAATATGTCTGTGTCAGGATTTTATACAGAGACCATGATCTTAACATATAGGTAAAATTTGAGAAAAGCTGTAAAGGTACTTACCAATTAGATACTAGTTTATATATTTAATGTGCAATAAGCCAAATGTTTGTTATAAATGATGTGTCACTGAAAAACTCTTCAGTGAAGAACATGAAGGAAGAGGAAAGCAAGCTGAGGAAAATCCCTGAACTCCCACGCTATATGCCTCTGCAGGCAAAAATCTCCTCATTAGCTCACCTTTGGCTAGTGATCTCTGTCCTGTTGCAACTGGCACAGCTAGACAATGAGTATCCGGACCTAAAAAAGAGTTTTGGAATCCACCACTGGGTTTGGAAAGCTGGATCTCCTGGCTTTCTGCTGCTTCTCCACAGTCTACTTCTGGCAGCTCATCAGAATGAATCTGTACACAGAAAGTTAAAGGCTGATCACCCTCTTCTGTGGCAGAGCTGTTAACTAAGTCAAGCCAGGACTGCCTCTCGGAATAAACCACTTTGGACGTCAAGGAAGATGATGATTCTTGGGAATTGAAAGTGCTTTCAGGAGAGGAAAGAGAACAAGATGCTTCACTTGACAGCGTCGAGGTGAAAGAAGACTTCTGCTGATCCTGCTTTCCAGAAACAAATGGGGAGGGGAAGAAAAAACAAGAAAAATTATTTCCAAGTTATTCCTGTTCCCAAGTTTTACATGTTATAGATATACAGTTGAAATGCTAACTAACCGAACTTCGATGTAATCTGATTAATTATCCATCCAAACAATCTGAAGTATGGCAGCCAATCTCCTACAGAGGAGTAACTTTAGAAACGAAGCCACAAGGAGGCTAGAGGTAAACCAGATAAAAATCTGACAACGCCTAGAAACACAAAACCAAGAAAAATATTGTGTGGAATGTAGCTTTCCATGCTAGGTCTCACACTCACATTCACTTTACTTTGTCCTCACAGAAGAGAAACTCTGAATTAGCCATCAAACATGAAATTGTCTTGAAGCATTCAATTAATCCACCAATGCCGTAACAATGGATAGACAGAAATGGTGCCAAGCACTGAAGTACCTTCTCAGCACACAGAGCCATTTCACCTGGTTCGTTCAAGGGACTAATCATTCACCAAGGCAAGGTGGCTGGCAAGTAATGTGATGACAAGTTAATGGTGGAAAGAAAAAACAATCATGGGGCAGAGGGCAAGAAAAGGGCAATAGTATAAGATTCCTGCTGCTTATTCACCTCCTAAGATTCATCCTTCAACATATGAATCTAAAAAGGGACCTAAACTTCACTAGAAACACATGTGAAATTATAAGACATCCTAAGATGCTCCATACTGTATTTGTCACCTTGCCTCAACAAAAAAGCATACAACCAGAGAGGTGTTGGAGACATCTAACAGTTACCATTAGGAGATGGGAGTTGAGTGAGAGAGGGTACGACAGATTCACAATACCATGTAAAGAAAGGCTGAGAGAAAGAACAAAATTTTGAAAAATATTTAGCTTCCCAAACAAGGAAATAGATGCCCAGATCTTTGACTACAATAGGCATTTACATTGATTGAGTTGTACTATTATTGTCACCAAAAGCAACTCACAGAAGAACTAGTGCTAGTCTGCTTCCTAGCCACCAAACACCACTGAAAAGATGAACCAAGAGAGCCAAATACATGAATAATACATGCACAAACACACAAATATGCATATAAATACCCAGAAGGGGATTGACAGCCATAAATTAATGGAAGACAAGGGAAGACAAAGCCTTATATTGAAGCTCTTAGCAGAAACTATCAGAAATCATGATACATACCATCATGGTATGAAAGACAGATTTATCGTATCTACTACTGCAAAAATTTACTCCTTCTGCAAATCATCTGCTACTGGCCAATTCCAGAATCACAATACCAGAGTTGAGGGACCACATTTCTGGCAAGTTCATGTTCTCAATACATATGCAGAATAGATCTGTGTGAGGATTAAACCAGAAGATAACTAGACTAGAAGTATTGAAAATTACTGAGAAAGTGGTGCTAGGGAAACCTGGACAAGCTGCAAACACAACAAAGTGACTAGCCTGGAATACTTGTTTATTATCTTGTAAATTAGAAATAAGATGTATTTGTATAAACCAAACCAAGAGTGACAATTTAGTGGATTATAATATGTAAGCTTGTGTTATAATATATAATACTTCCTTTTTACATTAAAAAAACCCAACAATAAAAAAAAAACAAAACCACCAAAGTAGATTTGCCTTCCTATGCTTTCAATCTAGCTGTATCATATAGCTACTAAACAGTTCAGAAGATGAGGATGCCCAGTATCAGATTGTAGGTCACTCTTTGTTTGTAGCACTTCCTTCGCTTTTGTGAATTTTCAAAGCCATTCCTCCAAGACTGTACCAAACATTGTGGGACCAGACTTAGTTTATGTTCCTACTATAAGAAATACAACACTGTGGTTTAAGTGCATTTTTCTTTGGATTTTTTAATTCACAAATGCATCCTAAAGCAAAGGACAAGGAGAGGCTGTCATAAACTACATGAATGAGTGACAAAACAGCCTTGGAAACATAGCATTTCATATAAGAGCTCCTATTGCAAAGACAAATTGTTGAAGCATTTGTGCAGCCAAGTAGAAAAACCGAACAGTGAAAGATCTTGCTCATATGGTGTGGATGGTCTAATTTTAATTGTTCAAAGACAGAAAAAGAAGAGTTTAGATGTCACCTCTATTTTTTTGGCATTTGTCCATGCAAAAGAAAGCACCACTGAAATGAAAACTGCCTCACTGAGTGGAATATATTTTTGTTTTAATTTTTATTGTGTGTTAAATAAAAATGTGGGTGAGAATAAAGACAACTGCCAGAATGTATTTCTTTTTCTCTACATATGTGTTGTGGTATTTTTTTCTTTGGCGTGACAAATGTTTACCTAACTTACTTGAGTGGCTCCTTTGGAAGTTTTGCAATCATTCATACAATAATAAATCTCCATTTGGGGGTATTTTAAAAAGCAGATGCTTGAGCCAGCAGATCATAGGGATTCCACTGGAGATCAATGAGTCTCTAGGAATTTTTTAGAGAAAAATTATCACCATGAAACACCTCAACTGCTCTTTTGAGACTGCTGCCGTCTATTATCTCAACATAGCTGCTGGTTTTTGAACTGTAAATCCATTCACATGTGGAGAAAATAATGCAGATGGTCAGTTTAACGTTTATTCTACAGATGTTAAAATTTACTTATTCCTGACTTGCTTTTATCTTCCACAGTAACCAAAAGCATGCATAAACATAGAAAACTCATGATCATTATTTGTTTTCTTTTTCAAGTTTTAAAATGGTTTGGGTCAGCAGAGAACAGAACAGCAAGTGAAAGCTTTGTGCTAGAAGTACAGCAAAACATTTGCTGCTCTAACACGTAACAGAGCCTGCACCTGGGTGGCTATTACTCTCCAGACTGATAGTTTTCAGACTGGAGTTGTTCTCAAGAAGCTTGGAGGCCTTTCTGTTTAAGACAGCATTGGATCAATATTCCAAAATGTCCATGGCTCCTAATATCTGTTTTGCAAAATCCCTTTAGCACTACAGGGGAAGAAGTGCATCTTCAAATAAATAAATAAATAAATATGTAAGAAATTTACTCCAGTCAATGCCTGTGACATTCTTGATGCTGGGCTGGGTTTCAGGAATAAGAGTCTCTTATAGTAGCAATCTGAAAAGATTCAAGCAGGTCTTCCAAAAGTAGTGTACCCACAGAGTGTCAACCCAAATCCATCACATGTTTGGGACCTCACAGCTTGGTTCAAAAACTCTGCAGCGATTAAATAGACAGCAAGCAATGTTTAACCAGGCTTCCTTAAGACAATCAAGAGGTCCGCTCCAAGAATTGACTTTCCAATAGAAGCTGTGCTTTCACAATCCTCCCAACAGTTTTCTTACTCCAGTACTTGTCCAGAAGGCAGAGGGGCATTACATCAGGTATTTAACAGAAGACTCTGACTTGCAGTCAAACACAGCTGTATTGTTACCTAACTGCTCCTACTCACCACTTAAGCTGAGCATAGAGCAGACTCATGGCATCTGGAGCTTATTCCAGTGGCCACTGCTGAGGTGCAAAAATGATAACTTTGCTCAGGAGACACTAACCTTTGTGTATGGGGGAAGGGACTTCAAGCTGGAAATGAGGAGAAGGGAAATCAGCTGAGAGAGGAAGAGCTAGAGGGAAGATAACCTGTAAGAGAAGGGCTGAGGAAACAAGACCCCTTGGCACCTGCACCATTGCCTGCCTCCCATGCATCTCCTGGCTAAAACTTGGAGGCCAGCACTCACAATGAGTGTATAGAAAGGAGACAACTGGAGATCACTTCTGCAGCAACAGACTGACAAGCAGCAGGAAGCCAGAAAAACAGAAAACTATAAAAAAGCATCTATTTAAAATTCATCATCTGGAAAAATGCAAGCACTCGCTCAGAGGTGAGCAGACAGAAAAGACATCTACAGCCTCTTAAAGGCAAACCACAGAAATATAAAATTCAAGATGCTTCATTATCAGCCCTCAGCCCAGAATAACTCTTGGACACATATTGCTAAGGTTCCTATTCTTTCCAACAATTATAACCACTCGGCCACATTTAACTCCCAGTTAATACAGGCAATAATGAATCACAGTTTGTGCAGCCATGAATACCACCACCACCCCACCCCCACCAAGTGCCAGGTGGGTCGGTTTATAGTGGTTAACATCACACAACTGCCACAGGGGAGAAAGCGAAGACTGGCTTGTCTGGCTGAAACTGAAGGGTGTAAGTGGGTGACGGTGGGTGACATACACTCTCAGCTTTACACAAGCTAATTAAAGATTTCCAGACAGGCAACCCTGTTCATGACAGCTCATTTTATTATTCCCTGTGACCATGCAAGCTTCTTCAGCTCATCTGTGTATTTCAAATTTGTTCCAACCTTGCTGCCTCTGTGCCCACCGCAGCTACTGGATGTCATTTCAGTGGGCCATACTGGAACCTGTATCACATCAATGAGAGAGCAGATACTTCCCTTACACATGAGGTGCAATGAGATGTGTTAGTACTGAGTGTATTACTATATACCTCTTGATGTTAACTGTCAGCGGGGGAAGGGAAAAGCTTGAACTCAGGATTCCTTATTTCAGCTGCATTACCATCCCAAATGGGATTAGTCATTTCTAAACACAGAATTAAGTAAAGCTCATACCTTAAAGTACATGTAAAGGGAGATGAGATCACTAGGAATAGCAACAATATAGAGACAAGATTAATAGGGCAATAGGTAGCTAATAATTAGGCAAGTCAATTTGATTAGACATATGAAGGTGCATAGTGTTTATTCTAATTTATGAAATGAAGCAAGGCAGGAAGGAATACTCCAGGCAAATATGCTACAGCAAGAGAGAAAAATAGCATCAATTTTAGGAGGATGCTTATTTTTTTTTTATCATCTATTTTTCAGAGACAGAGGAAAAGAATTGTTTTTATCACTGTAAGAAGAGGCCTCTTTCCCTTCACTTCTCTTCACTGCCACAAAAGCAGATTTAAATTTAGCAGTGTTAAGAACAACTCACTCAAATAAATAAATACCAATATGTTGGATGATGATACTCGGTCACAAAAAAAAGAAAAATTGGGACTGATCAAAATAAAAAAAAAAGAAGAATAGTATGGAAAACTAGGTTACGGCAGTCCGTTAAAAACCTTGTAAATAAAAGACACATCATAGAGTGCCTCCATCTGAAGGAGCTGTTCTTTCACAATATGAGGTTCCTGGCAGTGCAGGCTGCAGTAACTGTGTGCTCTGCCATAGGGCAGGGGCAGTCAGTGTATCCTCATTTCTCAGGCACACAGGGTGAACATTTCCAGCCTCTGTGTAGGTTAATTCTCAAAAGTCCACCACCTCTAGAAAGTTCTGTTCCAACTGGCTAGCAATAAGAAACAAGCTAATTAGTGTAACACTTACCACAGGAGGAGGTGGTGGCTGGACTGTGTAGGGTGGAGGCGGTGTGTCTGTTATTTCTGGTTCATCGTGTTCACTTTCGCTGTAGCATTCTGAAACAGACATGGAAAATGAGCAAAAACAAAGTGTTAGACCAACAGTCATTTATTCCTTGCACCACTGTGGTAACCAAAGATCCCAAATTGAATGTTCTGGACCAAGGACCATGCTGTAACAAGTCAGTGTCTCCTACAGTGAAAATTAACCCACTTGTAGTAACGCTACACTTCTTCATGGAAACATGTTTTTGTTTGGTTTTTTTTTTTTAAAGAAAAAATTTTGCTAATTTGCTATGACAAACACCAGGTGAGCATTGCTCTATGATAGCTTCCCAAATAGGTTTGTGGTGTGGGTTTTTTTTTTTGTGGACCTGGTGCTTAGGGACATGGTTTAGTGGTGAGCTTGCAGTGTTTGGGCGAAGGTTGAACTAGATGGTCTTGAAGGTCTCTTCCAACCAAAGACATTCTGTGATTCTGTGATCATTTGTAGTATAAGTTAAGGAGACCTGTTGCAAGTAGCAGATGCTGTCCATTAATCTCCATAACCAGTAAATTTTCCTGGAGCTAGCAACAGGCACTGGTGTTTTGACTGCAATTTTGGAGAAAGCAGATTGCTTGCGTGATGCTTTGGAAAACATAGAGCAGGCTCATGGGAGCCATCTGTCGCCACACAGTAACTCACATAGATACACCATGTGGCATGGCAGTACATGTGCAGAGCTAGTATTAAAAGTAAACACATTACTATAGGGCTATAAACTCATCTTTAATTTTTTTAAAATAAAAAGGTGATAGAGCCTCAGTATCTCTTGACATGTGGCAAGGGCAGTCACGCTGCTATTTCTTTCAACTATTTGTGTTGCAGGCAAAAGCATTTTCTCCGATGATTTTTAAAAATGGATTAAATGAAGTGATAGTCATTGATAAAATGAGGCACAGAAAAGTGGAGGCAGTTAGTTGCTGGTTCCTATTCACAGGACCTGGCTGTAACCATTGGGCAAAAATCACTTCCCTCGGCTGAATCTCCCAGTACGCATCAGCCTTTTGCATCCAGCCTTTATAGGAGCAAGTGCCTGCATCCTGAGCCCGCCCTGCACCACAAGTGAAGGGTGACAGTGCTCACCCCTGCCTGCTTGAGCTGGGGACATGAAAGGTTGCAAAGATATAGTTGAAGCTTAATGAGGAGAACACGAGTGAGCGCCAAGTGCCACAATAGCAGAGGCTGCCCCTGTGGCCTCCACAAGAGCCATCGCTCTGCACTGCCTCTCCCTCCACCAGCTGCACGCAGCAGCTCGTGCTGGCCAAGAGCAGCTGGGTCTCTGTGGTGGAAGCAATCTGCCATCTCTCTCCTCAAGTAGGCTAGGTCCTTTTGTGTTCTGGGAGTACTTTGTAAGAGCTGGACTTCATGAGTTCACACCACTGAAAAGCAGCATGTTAGCACAGCATCTGGGAGGTCACCCGTGATTATCTCATCTTTTAACTGAATACTTGCACACTTTATTTTTGTGCGTATCGTTTGGGAGGGGTGGTTAGTAATCACAATGTGAGAGGAAAAAAAGTTTTAAGAAAAACAAATTTTATGCATGAGAGAGAGAGAGGTTTCTAAGACATTAACGAAGTGAAACTTAAAGAGATTCATTACTTTTTCTCCTCATACTGTTTGCAGAATTATAGGGGTTTTAATAGCATAGCTGCTATTCTGTTTACTGGAAATACGTGCTGGCACATCTCAGCATAGAGGACTAGGACTGGCTGCAATAAGGCCTATATCAAATTCTAAGGCTCTATTAATGCCTTCTTGAATAACTCCTAATAAAGAGCTTATTGTTTCCACAGCTCCCCTTTAAGGAACACAGAAGAACTGAAAAAGAATCAGCAGCTGTTTCTGATACTCTACGTAGGTGAATGGGGTTGGGGGTTGTATTAAAATGCATAGAAAGCACATGAATACACATGAACTGCCATAACAAGTGCCAAGACTCTCCTGAAGATTTATGGTGTGTGATACAGAGGAGAGAACTCGGTCAGCAGGAACAGAAGTGACTGTGGGTAATGACAGCATTTTTCTGAAATGTAGCAATGCCTCTCCATGGGCTCACCCACCCAGACACCATCAGTGGGGTGCTGAACCCATGCTCAAGGCACTTGCTGGAACACCTGTGACAAAATACACGTGGAAAGATGAAGAGTTGTTCGACACCAGAATCAGAGTTGCTTTTACTGAAGGGGAAACAGGCCACTAGCTTCAAAAGCTGAGGAAATCTTGGCCATGTTATTTATTGCAAGGTAATTAGATAACCAGCTGCAGAGGTTATCAAGTAAATTATTTTGTATCTTTCTGTCTTTTTTTAAATGAAGATTATTGGGCTGACTCATTTTGAATTATTTTATAATTCTCAACTGAGTTAACACAACCTATACTACATTTTTTGAAGCTTTAAAAAATAATTTGTTATCATGTATAAAGCTTTGACCATTCTCATCTTCTATCAAACTCCTCCTTTGTGAAAACATAGATCACGTGTGTGGATGTTTTCTCCCCGAGTACAATTACCATGAAGTTGTTGTTACACAGCCTAACACTCAATATAGCCCTTTATCCTAATTATCTCAGACCGTTTTCATACAAAATTGGATTCAAACAGGACACAAGCATTTTGGAGGAATTTGGAGGTATAGGAATTAATAAGTTTCCTGACAAGAAAGAAAGAAAGACCATGAACTAAAACCAAAGAAATTGATGAGACCTGCTGAATCTCCAGAATGTCCCCTCCCAGGAAGTATTCAAGGCCAGGTTGGACAGGGCCTTGAGCAACCTGGTCCAGTGGGAGGTGTCCCTGTTCATGGCAGGAGCTTTGAAACTAGATGATTTTAAGGTCCCTTCCAGCTTAAACCGTTCTATGATTCTATGAAATCGGTGGTATCTGTTCACCAGCCCCAAAACTGTTTTGAATAGCAGAGCACAAATGGAGCCAGAGTATAAACAGAGCCAGATCAGACAAATCAATAATGACATTACATACAGAAAGTCTGGACATAAACCACACCCTTATTCTGGGAAACAGCAGAAAGGATGCAGAGAGGAGCATTTCAGCACTTAGACAAAATGGGCTACATCACTTCAGTGATCATACTGCTACAAATAGCAGCTTCTTCTTCATAATGCCAGCTCTTTCACAGCTTGAGCCGTTCTAAAAAATGCACTGGACACCAGTACTCTAAAAATGAAGAGTCAAAAGCCCAGAAGAAGATACATAATTGTCAGGTCAGGGCTCATCCCTGTTTTGCTAACATGATATTACCCACAGCACTTCTCATTCTAAACCAGCTTCCATCACACATGTCCTCATGAAAAGCTTTTCCAAGTGCCCTGACAGGTGACTTGTTTTGTCCTCTGCCTAGATTTGTGATTCAAGTGCAGGTATATTCCCACCAAAAAGTTCTGTTAGGCCAGCGTGCAAATTAAAACAATAAATAAATTCCTAGGGAACTTTTAAAATTATTAATTCCATAATGAACACTTGGGCTTGACTGTGAAGGAAATTGTAGACTTCAGTACACCACTACCACCCTCCCACCATTGCTGCTGTTGAAACTCCGAGGAATGGAAAAGACACTACGAGCAGGTCCTATATTGCAGAAGGTGTTTCCCAAGCTAGCAAGCTTCCAGGCCACAGCACAACTGCTGTAATATTTCTTACCAGCTCAAAACCCAGAGTAGCACAGCTGTTTCTCTTTGCACTTGCTAGGCTTAGCAAGCCAGCAAACTGCCAGAAAGTAGTTGCACACCCCTCACAAGACCACTGAGTGTCTCTCAGTGGCACTGTTTCTCACTATTGGTTCCTTTTCTGTGATGACTTTGTGCTGTGTTAGTGTGGTTTCTCTGAACTCAGTCAATAGATGGACCCAAGTTTACAATTTAAAAGAAATAAAAGAGCTGACAAGAATCTGACCAAGCAAAAACTGTGAAGAACATAATATAGTCACACACTGAAACTCCTTTAGGAGCATACCTTCCTCATTCTTTCCGTTGGGTGCCTGAGGATCTACAGCCATCCCAAGCTTACTTAGCCACCTGTGTTGGAAACAGAGGAAATACAGAGTTAGGGATACTTGAATGTTGTTCAGACAGAGTTTTGCCATTTCCAGACGTGTTCTTGCCCAGGGAAGCAGTTGAGCTCCCCTCTCTAGAGGTATTTAAGAGCAGTGTATACATCAGGCTTAGAGATATGGTTTGGTTAAGGTTTTGTCAGTGTTAGGTTAATGATCTATTTTCATTAACTTGAAGACTAAATGTCAAAGTTCCTTTCTATTTCTTAGATCATCTTTTAGAAGGGCACCAGCTACCTATATACTAATATGTCATGTGGTGAACAGAACTAGTTGCTTGGGACATCTTCTTTCCCTGATGCTGAAAAAGTGCTATTGTTGATCAAGGAGTTGCACTTGTAGAAGCTAAAGGAAAATTATGTGTTCACAGCATCAGTAGCTTAGTCCTGCTGTTGAAGTTTTACCTTTTACCTGAGATGACGTAAAATGCACAGGAGCTATAGAAGAGGATGTCAGCTGCCCTGGCTAAAGTTATCACAGCACAGTCTAAGCATCTAAGCCATTTAAATCCAGACTTTCTGACCACTATATACGGCTTTCCTCAACAAATTGTGCACTTTTGTTTTCAGCAAGTCTCACTTTTTGTGCTGCTTTAAGCTATTAACAGGCTGTGTTTTTCCCACTTCTTTTCCTAGATGGCTACACATTTCTAAAGTTAGAAACAATGTCTAGATATAATTTTTGTATATTGTGTTTGCCTGTAGGTCATTCAGATCTATCCGGGTTTTAAGAAACTAACAACTAAAAAAGCTCAAGCCTTTCAGATTAAAACAGAAGGCCTAAATAGGGACTGTATGAGGGGCAGGAATTAAGATTCATAACTCTGAAAAAAAAAATTAAAATTCTATGTGATCTTGATTATACTGAAGAAATGAGAAATTTGCTAGTAAGACCAGTATTAAAGTAACTGAATTTTTATACAGCAGTATTGACAATAGAGCCACATGACAATGTGAGAAAAAGTGTAATTTCTGTGAGAGTGGCTTATCAACTTCCTTCTAACAGTTAATCATGACAGAACGATTTTTTTAAAATAAATAAAAAAAAAAATCTTAGCAGAAGAAAAGGTTTGCTAAAAAATCCAGGACTTGTTAACCATAAGGTCAGATAGATCACTATGTAACTGGGCAGGTAAATGCACACAATTAGTCAGTAAGCATTTACTTTTTCTGTGTGCATGACCATAGCAAACACATGTTAAATTAATGAAGCAAATGACTGTATTAGTAAATCCACTGTTGATTTAATAGATACATATGCATGAAGAGTTACAAAAGGTCATGATCCATCAAGTATTTATGCACACCAGTAACTCAACACACATGAATGCCCCTGTGAGTTCAGTGGAACCACTGACATGCATATGTATTTGTGGGACTGGAGCCAAGAGAACAGATGTCTTTTAGTCTATTTTGACATATGCATGAGTATGCGTGTACTTTATGTATTAAATATATGTATTTTATATTTTGCCAAGGAAAACATCATCAGTTACAACGGTAAGGAATTAGTATTAGCGCAGTACAGTGCAAGCTGCTCTAAGGCGAGGCTACCTAGCTTTAAGCCAAAATTAGATGTGGAGTTTGAAGAAAATCATTTGCGGCGCATAAGAGCCAGGACACCTGCATAGATTTCAATCACTCACTCACATGAGACTAAACATTTCAAAAGTGTCATTAAGACACCAAGAATTTCAGTCTGGGCTCTAAACTGGCTGTTAGTACTCACTAAGGTCCTCCATCAGCTCTTATTTTCCTTTTCCTTCTCCCTATACCCTTCCCTCTCTTCTCTCTCAAACAGGGTTACTCTCTCTAGAGAAATATTCCTGTCCAGCAGTCCCTCATTCTCAGTCATTCTCAGCCCATCTGCCTCAAGATCTTCTCACTCCATTCACGAGCGCCAGTGGAAACGGATGGTTATCTCCCCACCAGTATGTTCTGTGCTGCTCCAAGTTGCAAAGGGCAAAATATTCTTTCTGTCTATATTCATTTGTATTCAGCTACAGAGTACAGACCTGTGAATATATATCTAAGTATGTACATTATGGTTGTATCATATATTTCTGTATCTATAGCCCTTTCAGAAGGTCACATACAGTCTCTCAACCTCTCTCCTTTTCTATTGTGGTAAATGTATATGAGGCCTCCTGTTTATAGACAGAGAGGACAGTGAATACCCTATGAAGAATCTCACAAGGATCACCAGAAGAGCTATGATTAAAATCTTAACCTCACTATCATAGGACTTCTCATTTAAATTGTACTGCTTTGTATCCAGTATTTGGTCATTTAATGCAACAGCATTGTGAGCAGTCCTTTCTGTCTCTTAACTCTCATTGTTAACTGACATGCTTCTCTAAAACGAGACACTGGTGCATTCTAGTCCTAGATCACTTCTGGGACAAAACTATATCAAGCTTTTCCCTCTCTTTCCTTTGTTCCCTCACTTCTCCCAAGGTGATGAACTTGCTATCAAATTTTTACACCCCTGTAATGGAAAGGGATTCACTCCAGCAAATGTCAGGAAGATTAGTATCAAAATCAGGCTAACAGTGCGATTCTCATTTCAACTGTCATTAGTGAGCAAATAACAATATTTTCCTTCTGTACAATGACCAGAAAACAAAACAGTCTCAGTAATCCCCCAAATAACTTTGTAAACAACTGCTTGACAGTGAAAGAATAAACTTCCAAAGGGTGTTCTCAAGAGTGGGGCAGGATGGAATATGGCTAGTTGCTATTACTTACGTGTTCATTTCCAGAACATTTTCTGCTGCAAAATAAAATGTCTTGATCTGTGGGTGGCTGATCTTAATAGCACTTTAGGAAAAGAAAAACAGAAGAGAGATGAGGAAAACTAATTTATATAAGAAAAGAAAAAATAGCTGAACGAATTATTTAAAAATATTTATTCACTCCAATATATTAATCCAGACCAGCTTATCCATCCGTATAACTCTTCCCCTAAAATTCTAATCTATTTTTAGCTGATTTCCTAGGCCACACATGATTCAGAGTGTATGAACTACCGGAACTAAAAAGGAAGGAATGAAGAATCAAACAAAGACCTTCATTGTACCGTTACATAAGTCTGTTGTGTGACCACATCTTGAGTACTGTGTGCAGCTTTGGCTTCCCCCAGTTCAGAAAAGCATAGCAAATCTGGAAAAGCACCAGGGATGACCCAAGTTATAGAACAGCTTCGGTGAGTTAATAATCAGGCTAAGATCCCACCAGAAAACTATTGGTTGAGGGAAGGGAGATACAATACAACAAAATCATAAGCAGCATGAAGCAGGTGACTAGGGACTGACTCTTCACTCTCTTTTACTGGGCAAGTTTTAGGAGGCGCCAAAGTACCACCATGGCAGCTCTGAAACAAACAAAATGGACTACCTCTAATAGTTAACCTGTGGGTCTCAGCCCCAAATTATGCTTTATCTGAATATCCACTAGTAAGACTTTTCAGAGTATTTTTTGTTTCCTAAAACATAGTCTCCCATCTTGAGACTGCGTGGCTTCCCTCTTTTGTTCCTTGTTAGGTGACTCTCTCCCGTGGAAGTACACCTCATTTCACTGGGCCCCAACAACCCATCACTTCTCAGTTCTCCTAACCTACCCCTTTGCAAATAAGCGATGAGCACTTGTTTTCCTTCCAGTCACTGAGAGCCAACAGATGCAGAAGTGAATGGCAATGTTTTCTCATAGTCCTGCACTGTGTGACTCAACCTCTCCTCTGAAAAAACAAAATGGAGCTCCTCATATTCAAAAGAGCTGTTCCCTTTCTTTGAGGGAGTCAAGTCTACAGTTAGTCTCAAGAACAGCTTCAAGTAATCTCAGTGTGAGACCCGAACAGAAAAATGAAAGGTTTCACTTGAGGGACAGAATAGAAATCATGCTGAGCCCTATAACTTGAAACAGCAGCAACACCCCTCCAAATCTTTGAAGTGCACTCAGAAGCAGCTGGAAGTCAGTGCTGCGCATGGAGTTTGGAGAGAATATTTTGAAATGTGTACCCTGCTAAACAAAGTTTTTATTCCCTGCACAATCAGAGGTTTCAAGTAAAGCCCAAGACCAGTTGCACCACAGTAGCCTAAAGAATAGTTCCGACTTGGAGGGAAGCAGGATTGCGTGCACCAATATTGGACTCCACACCTAAGAGAAGGTATCTAAGCTAGACTACAACTTACTCATAATCAGTGAAAAAAGGAGAAAGAAAAAAAAAAAAGCGTTTGGCATACTGATCTACTTTTCTATTTGCAGTTTTAGTGGAGCACATCTGGCAGACAATTTTCAAAAATATTTTTGCAATATGGTTTTCTTTCAGTAGCTCAATTAATATCTCATTATTTATACAACACAGAAAAGCTCCCCACAGCTACATTGTCAGGCGCTACTGAGATTCAATTCCTTCTAATGTTGTAAAAGTCATGCAAAACTGGGACAAGAAATAAACTTACTGCTTTTTTTTGCATTCAATTGCTCGGTCCACGCTGAAGTCTGGAAGTCTAATAAATCCTTCTGCTTTTTCAGCCTGCAATAAAAAAAAATAAAAAATATTGCAAACCTCCACATCAACCAGTTGGTAAACTAACAGGCTGCAATGCTCAAAGATATTAAAGAAGCCAGTGCTTGTTTTTTTGAAAGCTTTTTATAGTGTGAAAATATATGCTCATCACCATGGGGACAGATTAACACCCAAAGTTTTGGTTGATATTTGGGAACAAGAAATATTCCTATATCAGCCGCTATTTGCTAAATCCTGGATGCTAGAAAGCCACCACTCCTGTCTTTGCAAGTGGCAGAATGTGAGCATAGGATTCATCGTACACTTCCAAACAGCAAAGTACCTGAAGGAGGAAGGATCTTCACCTCCTACAATAGTGCTGTGATAGATTCTCCCTCCTCCTCATTTCAAAGCATTTATGTCAATGCACCCTTACCTAAAATTCAAGATTAAGTCCTAAGTATAGCCCAGAGTCTGAAAGTGTCAAAGGCAAAATTTAGATCTGCATCAAATCTGGACTAAAAACAGTGGGAAGGTAGAAGAACCCAGCCCCTTTTTAGCCACCAGTCATCATCACACGACTTCTTGCAACAAACACATCAGCCACACTTTGTGCAGAGTCTATGGAAAACGAACCTCGGCTCCAAAACCAGAAGCCCCTCAAAAGAGACAGATAATGTAAGAGAGGACGAGTAAGGATTATATAATCTGTTCAGGTCTGGATGTTACTCAAAGGAATATTTGTTCCATTATACAGTGTGCATGTGTGCTACACAGATGCACAGCAGCACCACGTATAATGATACACGCATATTTAAAAAATACTTGTCTATAGCGACAAGAATTGCAAAGTGACACAAAATGATCGAAGGGAGAAATTGGAGGACTGTGCCCTGTGTAACTGTAGCACAAACTATTTCATAGGATCACCGTGTATTCCTGTATGTGAGCAAGGCAGAGACAATACAGGCTACTCCCATGCCGGGAGGTGAAATGATGCAAGGAGATGGTCCCACACATCTGAGCTCTGTTGTTAAACACTGCAAACCAGACAAATGCTTTGGCCACCCAGCTATCACTCCCCACAGAAATTTGCAGGCATGGTTCAGGAGATAGTAAAAGCCAGGCAGACTTTGAAGTACTTTGTTTAGATGCAGTCACCCCTTTCTGGACAGGAGATGGTTTACTGAACATTGGCATCTCTGTTCCAGGTCAGATGGACTCTGTGTCTGAGAATGGGTCCAGCAAAAAATGAAATTACCATTTAGCTTCAAATTCCTGTTCTTGATGCCTGCAGCTGAAACATCTTCCTTTACTACATTTATCTACATTAACTCGATGAGCTGTAATAGGACAGGACTCCTCCTAAGAGGTGCAATAATGTAGACAAAAGTCTGTAGCACATGATGTCAGGAAAAACTGTACTTTCCAAATACAGAAAGTGTTCATTCTCAAATCACTTTTTTGTTGCTCCCAGTCCTTATCCTTTAGCACATTAAAATTCTGGAAACGTACACTGAGTTAAAGTAGGTAAAATATACACAATTACAAAGACAGAGGATAAATGAAGATGACTGACAGCATCTTGAGTCACATTATGCATGAATATGAAGAGACTATAAAAAGATGTTCATCGAGACAAGTCTTTGAGCTTTAATGCTTGAAAGTATGAATCTCTGAGAACTGAATTATGGATACAGAATGGATATTTCAGTGGGTGGCTTCCCGGCACCTCTGCATATTTGTTCTTTGGTATAAAATAAATCATGGCATAATCATCATTCTTGCAGCTTATATGTATTAAATATTTCTCTGAAAAGTTTAAATTTTGCATTCTCATCAGTCAGTGGTTTTGCCTGCTCCAGGACAAAAAGAGAAAAAAAAAAAAAAAGGAAAGTTGGGTGTTTTTTTAATGTTTTCTTTCAGTACAGAAGAAACAATGGTGTTTATCAACATCGGGCTGAAAAAAACTTGTGATTTCACAATGTGGCTTCTTTTGTACCAAAAAGTGCTTATTTGCTGTTATGGGTTTTTAACTTTCTCTGATTAGATTTGTATCTGTCAAACTTGTTTAGAGCCTGCCGTGAGGACTTTTGTTTCCACTCTACAGTTAAGTGAGACTAAACTCATTGAGATAAAATAACAATTAACTAAAGCAAAAACATGACCTCTTTTTTTAACAGTCTCTTAGTTTTAAATGCATCTTTCCATTAATTAGACCTTAAGGTAGTATCCCCATCCTAGATCCATAGTACACCAAGCACATAGGGATGAGTGAATGAGTAAGGGTGAGTAAAGGATGAACTATTCATGGGATGCAGAGAACTAAAGATAGAGAATGTAGTATCCTGCATTTCTGTACTAAAATAAATGTTCACTTACTAGACCAGGTGCAGCAAGAACATTGAAGTTCATGAGGTATCAAAGCCATTATTGAACACATATACCATGCCAGTTGATTATATGCAGCATTAATAAACCCAGTTGTTCGTTTTTTTTTTAAAAAAAAAAAAAAAAGAAGAAGAGATCCGGAAGACTCCATGTGAAGGAATATATCCAGGTACCTTCTCACCCACATACCAATAAATCCAAGGCTTGAGCTAGTAAACCATCATGTGGGTAAGTAGCGGGGGAGCAGCTTGGCCTTAACCTGTTATGAAGACAATCATAGCTCGGATAGTTTTATCTATCAGTGCAGTATACACTGGTCTAGACTGTATTCTATAAATTGCTTAGGGTGCTGCACAAGCACTCAGGAGGAGATTAAGTGCACGCAATGCCATTAGATAAGACACTGCCTCTACCGTCAATGTATATAAATACTAAAGCATTTGGATTTTGTGTTGGATTAGTGAATTATCAGGACCCTGTAAGCAAGTGGGGATACTCACCTGGGGTGCTCCCACCCATGCAAAGATGGACTTGAACCACTGACATATCCAATGAGTATCTTAATTACAGGAGTGCTCTCTAAATTTCTGATGAAAATAGTTCTGTACACTTTGATTTCAGCAATTTACATTTACCGGTTTTAAAACAGAGAAATGTCCATACTTCTTATGCAGTATTTGGCAAGTTCCAGTTGGTGAAAGATTATGTTCAATGCATTCTCGGTTTATATTAATTCTGTCACTGATTTTATGTTTGTTCATTCATAAGAAAAGTTTAATGTTTCATTTTATGTATGAGAGAAAGGAAAGAGGACAATGGTGGGAATTACATTTTTTTAGTGCATTATTGGTCCACATCTCAGATGTGCCATCTATGTAACAGAAAACAGGGAATTGATGATTATGTGGTTTCATAATTATCAGAAAAAGGGAAGGTAAAAAAAGGAAACCGAATCATAACAGTAAAACCTTATGAGTGCTATTGCAGTCAGTAAATAGAATTCCAAATAAACACTAGAAATAAAACATATGGTAGTCATCTTTTCGGTCATTCTTGGAATAAAAATGACATTTTAAAACATTGAAAATATATAGAAGTCCTAAATATTTTCTTTTCTCTGAAATGTTATCTTTAATGTGATTTTAAGCATGCTATTATTTAACTCACACATTTCACTCAAATTTCCTTCAGATTTGATTGCAGTGTTGTAAAATAGCCCTAAAAACCTCAGATTAAAAAACCTTGACCTATTTCCTATTTGATCAGGATATTTAAAATACTAAGCTGCTATCTCTCGTGGCTTTTATGCAGGTTAGCCTAACATGTAGATCTGCACTTTCTGCTATGCTCAGTTTTAGGAAAATAATTTCAATAATGACAAGTCTCTGCAAACACTTGAGTCAAAAAAAGAAGTAATAACTTTTTCACAAATAAAAGCTTTTCAAACAAAATTTAAAACATGTTTATGAAACGTAATACATCAATCTAATGAGAGAGTCTAAAGTGCTTTTTAGCCTGCCCCAATGCATTGTCTAAGTATCGTGGCACTAGAAGATTTAGTAAATCATTTAATAGATCTTTTCCAGTATTTAAAGTAAATGTAATGTTGCAGAAGGATTTTTTTTTTTTTTAAATAGTGCTGTAAAGTTAAAATATTTAGTAGTTGTTCAACAGCTCCAATCTGCAATTCAGGATACTCCTCATGGCTTCATCACAGTATTTCAGCGCTGCTCCCAGAAGACCTTGTGGATGTTGGAGGAGCAGTTCAGTTCTCCTCAGCCTTTTTTAGTCTTTTTTTCTCTCTGCCAAGTACACCTACAGAACTGTGAATAATTAGTGTAAGATATTGGTCCAGAGGTTCCCAAAGCCCTCAGTGCAATTAGCTGACATCAATGACTTTTCATCATTCACGTAAGCAGCTCCTGTAACTCAAAGGTGAAAGGTTTCCATTTTAGAAGACTGCAATTATACAGCTCCTGACAAAGCTGTTGGAGTGAGTACCAATTTAAATGCAGTGAAAGGGGGGGGGGAAAGCCAAAGATAAATAGTGACAGTAGATCACAGCCTGCAACCCTTTGATTATATATTTATATTTCTTTTCAGCTGAATTCCCATGACAACCATCATTAACACATCTTGCAAAACCGTATTTCAGCTCAACTTGATAAAACAGCCAAGCTATCCTAAAAGCCCACAAGACAGAGGTGTTTAGTTTTCTGTCCCTTTCCAGCCAACGTTACCCAACACAGTCACAACAAGCACAAGGAGCCAGGAGCCTGGGATTACATGTGACAGTCTTTCCCCTCCACTCCTCTTCCCATGCAGGAGCACAGAGTCCCTCCTGGGTTTCAGTATGAAAACTAAAACTGCTAAACAGGCAGGCAGGATCACACACTGTCCTCTTTAAACACTTGTCTTCAAGAGAGCTCCCTAATGAGAGCAGTACTTGAAAGAGAGAACAAAACACTAACAAAGAGCAGTTTTCCAAGGAGTTTCATGTTCCTGAATGCTCCCAGAAAAACTGACTGCTCAGATCCATCTTCTGTGTTTCCATTAAAAAAACCCCAACCTTTCTGTGTTTCTTCCTCATCCAGTTTCCCCTCCCCAGGCTGGGGACGCGTGCAAGCTTCAGACAAAAGTTTTCCTGCTTCATGCAGTACCCATGATTTGTAGAAAGACCAAGTGTACATGAGAAGAGGTTTCAAGGCAGTCTACCTAAGCCTGAGACCACCAGGGTCCAAACTTTACCACTTCCAGTACCTCAGTTAGACAGTTGAAAGCTAATTTGGATTTGCCTGTTTACTCTGGTTCCCTTTCTGTGGAGGAAAAGCTTGACTCAGGCTGTCTGATCTGCTATTGCTGACCCTTCTCAACATTTTATTATTTTTTCCTTTTTGAGCTGTCTTTCACAACATATTTTATGTTAAATTGAAGGAACTACCATATATAAACGTCACCACAAGTGTCCGATATCACATTCCAATCTGCATTATGTGAAAGACCCAGGACCAGAGTTGTTTGAAGGCAAATTAAATCAGTGTGACAGAAACATACAGAGCTCCAGAGACACCTGAAGACAGAAGACAAAAACACGATGTCAGCTGAAGTTATCTACCCTAATCCTGGACAATGGAGGTTCCTATATAAATTCCACTCTCTCTGTATTTTCTCCATCTCCATTGGAGTAAAAGGTTAGGTCCAGCATCCTGTTGCTATGTTACAGTTGCCAGTGTCTGTTTGTCTGCGGTTGCCACACAGCCACAGACAAAACACACTCATTTCTCACAGGAACAAGACTGCTCAGACAGAGCTAAAGGCAGCCAGCACACTCTGGTTCCTTTGACCTCAGACTAACTCCTCTGCCACCGCCTTTCATGTCAGCCTTCTTAAGAGGGTCCGTCATGGGAAGCCTTGGCACATGAGAAGCAGGACTCTTCCTCTCTCAAGACAACTATGAGCTTAGGATTCTCATAATGAATGCCCTTTTGGGAGTGAGGGTTAACTACACTGAAGGCAGTGGAAGTGCAGACAACACTAAAGCCAGGCCAGACACGAAAAAGAAACATCAAGCAAGCAAGTGAATGTGTCACTGCTATTTCTGCTTCATCAATGTAGAGGTGAAAATATCTGTGAAAATACAACAGGCCTAATTCATCTCAGGTACGACTCTGAGCATGGCTCTGATTAATTTAGGTAAGCAAATCTCAGGAAAGGACACCTCTTCTCCTTCCCACACCCTGTATGTAGTTAGTGCCATTTTGCAAATGTCTGAATCTACAGTTGTGCAAAGGCTGCACTTTAAGTTGTCCAAAGATACCTGAAGTTTTTTATGTAAAAGAGTGTGCAAGAGTCAGCAGAAGTTGAAATCAAAGAGGTGCTACCAGCTAGTGCTTTTGCAAGAACTGCAATAGGTAAGAAGTCAGGGCTGACATAAGCCAATAGTATTTTGAAACCGTGTGAGCTCTTTAGAGCATATGAAATAAAAGGGAATTAGGCTGCTGTCCATTCTTCAGTCTTGTTCATTTTGGGACAGCCAGTGACAGCTGAAAATCAAGTATGGATTAAAGGATGAGCTCACTCAAATGATGAATGTCGTCTAGGAGCACTAGGATCGGCATGACCATGCCTCCTCTGGATCCCAAGAGTGAAATTTAGCCAGGCCACAACAATAAAGGAAGTGGAGGACTTTGAACCTCTCCCCCATCATCCTTCTCTTCCCAGAAAGCAAACTTTGCCTAGCCTTGCTTCATTTTATTTCCTCCCAGCTTGATTACTCCTCAGAATAATTCCTTTCTGACACTTCCCATGTCTAAAAGGCACAACAGTCAGCCAGCTCGCCTTTCTAAACACTGCTTGGCCAGAAGTACAACTGCAAGCAGTCCTTGAGAGCAGCCAATGTTAAAAAGAGATTGCAGGATATTAGTGCTACTCACAAGTATATTTGCCAGCCCATGTCTTTTAAGCAGAGATATTGTGAGCACAGGGAAAACAAAGCCTTTGATTCATATATTTTTTTGTTACTTTTTCTATTTCTTTTCTTCTCTTTTCTCTTTCTTGCAAGCATTTGACTTGGTCTTGAAAGGAAGCTAAATCAAACTACCACAACACCACAAAAAAACCCAAAACAACAAAAAACCAAATCAAAACAACCAGCCCAAGACAAGCAGAGTTGTTTTCACATTCACCCTCCCCTAAAAAACAGTTAATATGATCTTTAAATGCTAGTCAAAGTTTTCATTCTGTTAAAAAAAAAACAACAACAAAAACCAACTGTACCCACAACTGAAGGGAGAATTGTGAATCTGTGATTCTGTGAGAATGTGAAATTCTTTTTACATGAATAAAGTTTTGTTTGTAGGTTGGGGATTTTTTGTTTTTTTTTTATAGTTTAAACTATTTTATTTGTACCTTGAAATACCTAGCAAGATTTTTAATGGGGATTACTGCAATAGATATAAACAACTGGAAACAATCCAGACTGCATTTAATTTTATAAAATGTTCTAAGAATTAATAAAGGTTCTTTAATCTTCGATTCTTGCCTGGGACACACTGATTTCCAGCATTTAGGAAACCTGATGCCTATCTACAATTCCACACTGGAGCTGCTGAGTGTCAACCTATATTGTTGCTAATATCCCCTAATCCTCTGCATACCCCAATTCTGGATTCTGTCAGTCCATCACTTAGAGGCCACAGTGCAAGAAAGCAAAGTGAAGGGAAAAATTATGCCCGAATCTTCCTAGAACTGGTAAGATACCTTCTCTGGCCAATCAAGCCAATCTGTAGCAAACAGCCTAGAGCAAAGCTAGTTGCTCCTTAGCACTCACTGCTTCTTTCCACTCAGCGATAACCTTTCATTAAAAGGGTTGCTCTAGATTTCTGATTGTTTCCCCACCCCCTCTCCCAGCATTTTCAGTTTTTAATTCCTGGTCCTTCATTTGATTATACAAATTCAGGGCCTGCTGTCCTTTGTCTCAGACCATTTCCCACTCTAAGTGAAGTAGGCTACTTGGGCTGGATTGTCTAGAAAAGAAACAGTACCTATACCCGCTGTCATGAGGAAAGCTCATCCTCTGAGCAGAAAGATGGACCTGGAATTCAAAACACTGTGTTCTTCAGATTTGACTGTTAGCACTGACTCATCAGATCAGGAAGTTAAAAATCAGCAGAATGTGAGAACCTTTAATCACAATGACCTGCATGAGGCATGAGCAAGACCAGGAGTAAAAACATCATCAACTAATAGTGCTCATACCTGCAACCCTTGCAGTGCAAACTGGGGAAAAAATAAAAGAAATAAAAGAAGGGGAAAAAAAAAGCCACCACAAAAAAAAAGGCACAAACAGATTAATCTGTATGGAAGTGAATGGAGAGAGAAGCAGGAGAGAGACTTCTGAAAATTAAAGTAGTTAGAAGTGAAGATGCATTCCTGGTTTAGGTCTTGATAGAGAGTGCCTGCAAACTGCCTAACCTAGCAAAACCTTTCCCAAATTCAAATGTCACCAGTGCCTGTGAAGAGCAGCTCTTTAAAGGACAGAACAAACAGCAATTTAACACTTCACAAGTACCTACTGAACTAGAAAACGCAGTTTACCGCATGTTTCACATTCACATAGACATTTCCCAGATTACAAGAAATGTCACGACTGATAAATCAACCCAGTCATTTGTACATCTCCAGAGTGCATTTAAATTGTGACCCCAGCTCCCCTTTTCTCAGTCCCAGCAGATGCTGTTTGTCCAGCACCCAGAGTTGGATGGATGATGTACTCACCAGCTGACTGCTGTACCAATACAGAGATGACTCCTTCAGCACACACCAGAACTTTTTCCATTTGTTGCCAATGAAAGCTCCTTTTTCCTTCTTTTTGTAGAGCCATCCTTGGCAATCGGCTTGCCCCAGCTCCTTGCACGATATCCTCCGTCGGCTCATTATAAAGAACCCTATGACATTAAAAATACAGCGTTCTGCTTGTTTAAAAGTGCATTATCGGGAAATACATTGCTGCCAATTAAAGATATCGACCTTACTTAGCAATCTCAGAGAGTCATCCAAGCATATCTTAAAATATACTCAGAAGTCACTCAGTTTTATAATGGCTGTGACAGTAATACACATTCATTTGGAAGGCATCCTGATATGCAGAAACAAAATAGTAAGCTATAGATAATGCAGACACTAATTAATGCTAAAATAATCACACACGAGTTTTTGTAAATTAAAAACATATCCTTTGATCCTTTTGAGAGAGGCATGCATATTATTTCCTTTCACACAGCTGCAGTGAAAAGAATATGTCTATTTAAGTCAGCTAGAGAAAACTATTATGCCAAGTACATGAAAACCGCTAGTGTCTGTATATGTGCAGGCAGTTGATTCTACCTCACCGATTTCCAGCTTTGATTCAATTAACATACCACAAGGATTTAGTCCAAAGGAACAGCCCGTTGTCATTTATCTCAGAATCGGTGCAAGAATCAGTGGAGTTAAAAAGCAGGCTTCCACCAGCTGAGTAGCAGTATAAAATCCTCACACTCCCAAGAATAAGACACACTAAGAAAATAACAGAAGAGGAACCCAGAAGAGAAAAAAAAACAAAAAACAAAACAATCCCTCATTACCTTGACTTTTCTTTTTTGTCTTCTGACGCAAGGGAACCTGTAAGAAACGCAGGAAGGAAAGAAAAGAGGAAATTTCAGATTGTGTTGCAACATTTGTGTAGAAAGGGGAGGGGGAAGCTCGAGAAGGACGTGATGGTGATGCTGGTGGCATATGCAGGATGGAAACGCATAACCCACTCACTGCTGAAGGGATGTTAGTAGCTGAAGCATAAAACGTGTTAATTAAAATTGATGTATATCTAGTTGAGCAAGAGCAAACGTAACTCTAATACATGTGTCTATCTGCTAGTGCTTCCTGTTTCACACCCACAGGCAGCTCCTACTTTGCTACCTGTTTGCCTGAATTGTATTCTGAGTTCAGAAGTCAAAAAATAGAAGTTAGTACTCCAACATTTTAATGTTTAATTACTCTCCACGAGGGGGATTTACAAACATGAAGACATTAGAAATATGTGCCAGGCGTCTGATTGCAATTTAACTCATTCTAAAGAAATTCTGAAAAGGAAAAAAAAGTGGATTTTCCAATCCTCTTTTTATATTTAGTGCACAGAATGTATTTCCCTCTGAATAAGAGTTACAAAATATTTCTTTTAAAATCAAAATAAGCAAGTGTATTACAGAAACCTAGCAGATTATCCAAACAGTAAAACATAAATATGCTAAAAGCTTACCATGTCATATAGGAGTTTTACTTACTGCAAAGATAACAAGATCAAATTACATTTACTCATCTGCGGTCTATATATTTCATCCCACATAAACACAGAGAAATTGAAACCAAACCAGAACACCACATGTCAGAAGAGGTCACTAGAAATGCAAGATCTGGCTTTTGGAGTAAATTCTCCCCAGACAGTCTGGTTGGTCATGCAATTGTGGACAAAGCACTTGACTTCTCTTTGCCTCAACCTTTCCATCTCTAGCATGGAAACAAAAGCATTCACCTTTTTCTATTTTTAGGAAGGTTTTGAAGCCTCTGGATGACAAATGCTGGATAAGGTGGTGTATGATTTAATATGCCTGGCCACAATGTTGCTATGCAAAGCCGGTAGCTACCTGATCCACTGCAGAGCTACGCTATGAACATCACTAATGCAGCCCCTCTGCCTAGCCAGCTGGCTTTTCAGGAAAACAAAACCCCATTTCATATTATTCTTGAAGGACTTGATGGCTATTCTCACAGGTGAATTAAAGGTGAGTAAAGCTACACCATCTGGAAACAGATAGAAGAGAGCACTGCGACCAGTATTTACAAGAGCTAGAACGTTCTCTAGCCAGTAATCTTTGCAGGATGTATCAAGTGCAGAACTGCATATCAAAGCAGTGGGCTTATCTGGCGCCTATTTGAGATGACCTGAGCAACGTATTTGTGGGAGGCTTTACTGGGAGTGAATAATCTCAGACTCCTGCTTAATCATCACGTATTCTTCTCCCCCCCCTTTTTTTTTCTCCCTTTTTTTTTTTTTTT
>VWZK01012808.1:70126-132334 GCA_013396935.1 Baryphthengus martii
TTTTTTTTTTTTAATTCTACCACTGCCTGCTTCTCTTCTCAGACTATTCTCCATGACAACAGACAAAGAGCAATGCGAAAACACATGGGCATTACTGGAGGCTCCACTATTTCCTTATCCTATACAGGCCACCCTTAGTGTCCCCATTCCTGAGAAAGCAATACCCTATTTAGGACTCATGGAACTAATGCATGGTCTCAGTGAACTATTGGGTCACACAGTCACACTAATCACTTTTCTTTAGAGGTACCCAAATTGGTGTTAAGAAAAAGAAATGTGAACCAACTTTCCTTGCACAAAAACTATGTAGCGGTGCATCACATCTTTGCCGTGATACTAAAGTGGGGTCATTTCATCTTTAACCAACATAAAGTTGTACCAAAAGAGCAATACTGAGACAGGATGTGGCTCTTTGTAAACATCTGAGGAAGAAGTAGATCTTTCCACTAACCTTATTGGTGATCTAGAGAAAAATATCAGGGTCTATGGCACATCTCTCAAGAAGGGATTAATATCCATATTGTGTAAATCATCTGTTAGGGGCTGGTTTATATACAAACTGAGGAAAAAAATTGATCACCTAGTAAGAGCTCAGAGTAGCAAAAAGAATTTACAAATCTGTATTTATTATTCAGTGTCAATATGACAATATCCTAGTGCAAATTGACAAGCTTGATGAATCCTCATCTCTCCATATTTTGTGGGAGGAGTTGGCAAATGAATGGGGAAAGGAAGGGCAGTTCTCCCGGTCAGCATTGTGTTTAGTTTGCCTGGATAGAAAACAGTGATTAATCTGCAGTAAAATAATTACTGAGTGAGATTTCATGAATTAAGTTACATTTCTGGTGCTGTTTCCCAGTATTTCTGAAAGCTGAATTAGATTTTCAACAAATTAATACTAAGCCTGAAATTCAGCAAGTTTTAGATATTTTTAGTACTATTCATAAGCCCAGTTTCATCTTATAAAAAAAAAAAAAAAATTGCCTCGCTCTGCAGAAGAGAAACCTCTAATCCCAGACTGCAGCAATGATATCCAGTGTTATTCACAAAAATGTCTTCCTCAGTCTTGTTGATTTACGAATAAACAAAACCAACCTCTTTCTCCGAAGCACCAGTGGTTGGAATCAGATAGATATTTTATGGAATAGACAAATAGTTTCCAGTAAGACTATTTTCATCTTAAACCAACAGGTATAAATGAACCTGCCACAAAATTCATAAAACGCTTCACCAACAGGATTTCTGATTTCCACACGAATACAACACATTAGCAAGTATTCAGTGGCAAACCTTTCCTCAATAAGTAAATTAAGTTTCCTCCTTTGAAAACTGGCTTATGAGAGTCAACAATCTTTGATTTCAGTGAGCCTGGGTGAATGTTGATTAAGAGATACTTTTAAGGTTCACTCCTAATAGGAGACATTAACGCCAGTGCAGAACAAAGAGAAAACCGTGCAAGATAGAGTTATTACCCATAAAACCAATGGTCCTGACCAGAGGCATAACAGTAGTTTGAGGTGTCAATGTACTGTAACTACCAGATACAGTCACTAGAACAATCTGAAGCTGAACTGAACATGATTTTACTATGCTTCTGACAGTGGTGGATGTTTCTTTATAAAGCTCAGTTCCCTGATGGCAAAGGATTTATTTCATTATCACAGGTTCAACTGAAAAACAAACAAACAAATAAAAATAAAAACCAGACTTCCAGCTCTTGTTGTGAGGGGAAATCTGAGAGCAATAATCCTCACAAAGCTCTGAGATAAAAGCAAAATGTTGCCATTATTTGCAGCTTTAGGAGGGTTGTCATTTTTGTGCAAGGCTGGTAATACAGGGTAGGTTTCAAACTTTTGGGGTAGGTTTTGGTTTACGTATCAGTTTACTGAGACCTGAAGGCTGAACAGGATGGGATAGTGATCCTGCAAGACAATGTGGTCTCCAAGTTTGCTATCCATTTTTCCTCCACAGCCTCTCTGGGCAACTTGTGTCTATGTTTAGACACTTTCATATTAAAAGTGTTTCCTGATGTTCAGAGGGAACCTCCTGTGTTTCAGTTTGTGCCCATTGCCTCTGGTCTAGTCATGGGATACCACTGAAAAGAGCCTGGCTCCATCATCTTTGCACCCTCCCTTCAGGTAGTTACATAAGCACTAGTAAGATCCTCCTGAGCCTGTTCTTCAAGCTGAACAGTCCCAGCTCACTCAGCCTTTCCTCATATATTACGCACTCCAATACCTTAATCATCCTTGTAGGCTTCATTGGACTCTCTCCCACATGTCCATGTCTCTCTTATAAAGGGGAGCCCAGAA
The DNA here is from genome assembly GCA_013396935.1 of Baryphthengus martii. NCBI lineage: Eukaryota > Metazoa > Chordata > Aves > Coraciiformes > Momotidae > Baryphthengus > Baryphthengus martii. The sequence continues at coordinate 72,439 of VWZK01012808.1, forward strand.
TTGAACACAGTGCTTCAGATGTGATCTAGTCAGCACATAACCATAAGGAGGAAGGATCATCTCCCTTTGACCTGCTAGCAATATTTTGCTTAATGTAGCCAAAAATACCACTTCTCTTTGCAGCAAGATCATGTTGCTGGCTCATGTTCAACTTGATGTCCATCAGACTCTCAGGTCCTTTTCTGCAAAGCTGCTTTCCAACTGGGCAGCCCCCAGCATGTATTGGTTTCTCCTGGTAGCATCATTGGTGCTTACATGGAATAACAATAAGGAGTACAACTCAGAGGGCTGAACAAGCTTTGTCAGTCCCTCCAAACCATTATGGATTCTGGCCCCTGCCAGGCAGCAAACCTCTCTAGATGGCTGGTCAAATCTACAGATAGATGTCTCTGTCCCCCACAGCAGGTAGTCACTCACTGCTTCTTCCTGTTAGCAATGCACAGTTTATAGTTTGTTGAACCAGGCCTTTTGCTACCAGGCATATCAGGCTTCTCTACGATTTTGAGAGGAGCCAACTCGTTTTGCAGCTGCAAGTTCTTATATGGGGCAGGAGCCTTCCTCTCATTGATGACTTCATCAACTTCCATCCTTCCCTTTCTCCAGAGGTTGTACTCACTTTAATTTTGGGGTTAACACTGCTTGTTTCTCCATTGCAAGTCTGAGATTGCAAGGATTGAGAATCTTTCAAGTTGTTGTGTAGCAGAGAAGAACCTATCTATCCCCCTTTCATATTCCATGATGCTGCACAGCCTGCTCTCTTCCTGCTGTATCTCCTCCACTTGGCAGCACAGCTTCTCCAAGACAACATGCCTTCTGCAAGGCAGAGGACCATCTCTTCTGACCTCACAGATAGGTCCCAGGCACTTCCTGCAGCCTGTAACCCAGAGGGCTGCACCTACCATCTGAAGTTTAGTCTATGTGGAAGCCTCTGCCCTAGCAGGGACAGCAGCTACCACATCTATTGGGGAACCTGCCCTATTACCGCCATGCCTAAGACTGTAACAGCAGCACAATTTTAACTGTGGACTTCTTCAGTCCTTCACACCTTGCTGCACAAACTGTTGGGTCTGTTGGCTGTGCTCTTGGCCTGGCTCTTAGATAAGTCTGTCCTGAGCACTAGTTAAAGGGTGCTTGACCCTCCTCAATCAGAGGGGGCTGCATCAAAGGCTCCAGGTACCCTGGGTCAAAGGGCAGCTGATCACACATTAGAAGTTGCTTGAGCTTCCTCAGGCTCACACACTTGTGACTCCCCTTACTTTGTCCTCGCCTAATAACCCGGATTTGCAAATATATATCATGGAGGCTGCATGTTTTCAGCCTCACTTCCAAATAGGTGGCCTTGAGCAATCATTGCTGGGAATCAAACTTGGGTAGGCAGCATCCCCTTGGGGAGCTGTCAGGAGCAGAGAATGCTTCCGTCTAGATATTTAGGGGCTTGTAGCCTGCAAACTCCCCAGGAGAAAAAGAAATAGGGTGAAATAAGTGTATGAGGCTGTTTCAGGGAAAAGAAAGAAATTGTTCTACAAGCAAAAGTAGAGACATTGGACTGATACCGAAGATCAAACTTCATGTCTCATGAAGTTCAACTCAGAATGCGTGAGTCTGAGAAGGCACCGAAGGCAACTATGAACAATCATTCATCTTCTAGAGAGCTCTATTTTCCTTATGGCTAAGCAAATTCTCTGCTAAGCTCATGTGTCCTAAGTTACTGCTTTCTCCTCTCTTGGGGGCTAGAACCTGAAATGGTGTCAGGCCCATACAATTGACTTTGTTTCATCCTTAAAGCAGAACTGGGGCAGCCTGTGACAGCCTCACCACTTGGCCTGGTCTATAAACAACAACCTGTATAGATATTGATTCTGTCCACAGTCAGGATTACAAGGATGTCAGTTCAGCACACAACCTCTTCAGATGATCAGTAACTCTGGCCTAAATTCAGTTATACTTACGAGACTGTTGCCATCAGCTTCCATTAATGGTTTCAAAGCTTAGTGGGAAAGCTGTAAAAAGAGAAAGCTTTGTTTAAGTTCTGGATGATATTTTCATATAATATAAGTCTTGAGAGTAGAGTAAAAAAAAAGTGTTAATACACTTTTACCTGTCAACTTTACCATTACCGCTCCACCCACCCTCTCAAAAAAGACCTTTTCCAACAACAATGGCATGTTATGTGACCTGATTTTACAGATTAAGAAGTCAAACAGTGCTAAGGAACACCAATTCAAAGATATCCAAGCTTTTCTATGAAATAGACAGAATAAAACTCATGGATGTAGTTGGGGTGTTGCTTTTAGTTTGGTTGATTTGGAGTTCTGGGAAGGGAGGTTAGAAAATGAATAGAGAATAAGTAAGTAAAACTGGAGGGGGAGTGTGTGTTTAGGTTTTTACTTTGAAAGAAATGTGTAAGATTTTAAGTTTGGCTGAGCCTATTCTCAGTGTTTTCTGGAAATTCTAATTAGCTAATCTGCTCATTCTCCCAATACTGGGCCACCCATTCTATAATGAATTGCAGTTTTTCCTTTGGAGAGCAAAATCTGTGCCGTCCAACAACAGAAGCTATGCTAGGGTTTATTTTCCAAAGACACACAAAGTTAGCAGTTATACTTTTAGGTGATTTCATTTGCTCTAATACAGCAAACAATCAACTGCCTACATGATTTTCTTTGACTGGATGATGAAAATCAATGGAGGGTACAAAATAAAATCAAAAATACCAGCTTTTTAATGGCAGCAAAGTTCCCCTAAAACTTACCTCTCTGCATATGAAAGTATCATTCAATTAAATGGGAGAGGATACAAGACTCTTAAAGTTAGCAAGAAAGGATTTCCAAAAATAGAGCCACACTTCAGAAAATTTTCTAACAAGCATTTTTTCCTGTTACTAAAATCAGCAGTTTAAGATATGTGCCAATCCATAGACATAATATTTGTTTTAGTTTGAAAATAAAATCTTAAATGAGAAAATAAAAACCCACCTACTGGCTTCCAGCAATTTCAAATCAAAAATAGAAAGGTAAACAAATACATATTTTTCTGGCTCCCAACTGTTTCTTTTCAAAAATAGAATGAAACACTTTCTTCAAGCAGCTGAAATTGAAGTAATACTATAATGAAGAGAAATGTTATGGCAAATAATTTCAAGGATGCTTAGAAATCACAGCTAGTATAAACAAATAGAGGAAACACCTTTAGTTATATAAGCAAATTAACATCGAGCCTCAACTACTGAGCCAGAAAGCAAGGGAATAACAGCTCAAATTATAGTCATTATTGTGACATGTGGCCTTTTTCCTGTCATTCGTTCATTTCATGTGAAGGGCAATGTGTAGTGTAATTATACAAACTGCACAGATTTGAATCAGACATGGTACTAGGAGTAAGAGAAGTGTTAGTTCACTGGCAAGGAGATGTTTCCACTTGCTTGCTTGATGCCAGTGGAGTTGAAATGGATTTCAGCAGAACCTTCTCAGTGACTTGAACTCAAACTTTTGTTTATTTTCCAGACGCTGGATAAGCAATCTTTGAATCAGCATTCAAATTTCAAAAGTAGCACTGACTTTTGTCTCGTTCTAGTTGAGTGTAATTTATTATTCCCTGAGTAAAGAAAATATATTAAAAAAAAAAAAAAAATTACACATTCAGTGCAGAAATAAACTTAAGTTATGAGTATGCAAGTTATTTCTCCTACAATAAACCCAACCTGAGTGAGATTAGTTACAGTGGAGGACTTATGTCTGCTCAAGTGTACTCAACTGTTGCAAAACCAACACTTCAGAAGGGCATAACATGTTTTTCTCTACACTACAATAAAACAAGTGTTTCCTTTCAATTTTCTGCAAGTGCAGTGTGGAAAAAAAAAAATCTATCCTTTCTAAACAAACAGGTGAATTAGGAGAAGGAGCTGGATAACTATGGCCACTCAAGTAGAGCTAGTCTATGCCCACCTTGTAGGATGGTCCAGCAAGACTCTGCAGAGGCTATCTCTGGAACTAGAGTCCTTTACTCCTCTAATATTTCCATCCCAGACACTGCAGTTAGCATGCCCAGCTGAGCTGTGTCCCTCATGTGCCTTCTGTGCAAGGTGGTCACACCATGGCAGCCCGGAAGAGTGTTCACAGCTGGTGGTTTTACTGGCAGTAAAGCTCCCCAGTCCACAAAAGCTACACTTGAGTTCAGGAGCTCGTCAAGCCAGCAAGAGGCTGGTAGGAGACAACACTTGATTTCATACTAACAGGAGGATATCCCAGTTCCTAACTGGAACAGCTGCAGCAAGAGTATACTTAGCTCGGACCACCTCATTTCATAGCACTCAGGGCCTCTGTATTACAGACTGGAGACACTTATGTGTCTGTCCTTGTCCTGACACGAAATTTGAAGTGGGGTCTCATTTCCAAAGGTGTGCCCTAAGCATCAAGGTGGAGATATGGGATTCCAGCCTTCTTTCTAAGCCTCTCCATTTGCAGTGAGAGAAGATTTAAGGACAGAAGGAGAGGGAAACCCTCCAAGCCTACAGATTAATGCACCCTCATGGAAAACATGTACCAGGATTGTGGTCTGCTGAGATAGATTCACTAGATTCACTAGAACTGCAAAGTGGAACAAACCAGAAAGATAAAATATAAAACAAGGCACAGTGAAACTTCTCCCACTTCAAATGGCTTTATAAAGGAGACAATAAGCTTGAATCTCTCACTTCCTGAGGGATAAAACTTAATGGATCTACTGCATAAAAGCATAAGGAGATGGATTTATATTATCAGTTTATAAATGATACCTACATTTCTTTGGCTTTTATTAGAGGTGCCCAAAACAACTAATTTAATTTCAGTCTATATTGAATATTAAATGTCAAAAGCGGTTTCAGCTAAGAGATTTTTAATTCAAGATTTTAAGTTTGGTTGTTTGCAGTTTTTTAATCTCGATTCAATGACAAAACTATAAATACCACTTTGCACAGCTTTATTAGTCCCAATTCACTCCTACTCTTTCAAGAAGAGTAATAAACAAGTAGATACATGAGTAATAGCTGATGCAACAAATGTGGAAACACAGCAAGTGACTTATCAGAAATATCATGCAATTATTTCCATTTGACTACGTCATCTCTTCTGAAATAAACAGATAGATCAACGGGGAAGATCAAAGGCAATGTTAAGGGTGGAAAAAAGGAGAAAAAAAGTCTAAGGTTCCAGTGATTATAATTGCAAAAAGAAATCTTATTTCATTAGTAATATTCCTCTCATGGAAGTCAAAATCCACAAAGCCTGACACTGCCTCTTACCAGTTACAAACTACAGTGCTGACATCGATCAGCAGCTATATTGGTACAGGCCTGCCAGACATGCCTTCCAGGCATCCTTCAGATGACATCCAGAGTGGACATATGCCTTCCTGCTTCTGAGCAAAATATTTGAGATATGTAACATGACTCAAACTATTTGTGTTGCAGAAGCACCCAAAATGTGCGTAGCTCAGTTCCTGTTCAGATGGCATTGACATAGACTACTCAAAAAAAAAAAAATTCTGCTTTGCCAAACACCAAGTCAGGGCTGTAAGACAACCTAGAAAGTAAGCTTTTTGCCTTCCTTCTGTTTACATTTCTCGTACTGGTCACCAGCTTTAGTCTCTCTGCTTGCTTTCTGTTTATTTGGCTGCCTGTAACAATCTGCACTTCACTGCACAATGAATTGACAGCCAATATGAAACCAGTGATAGTGCTACAAAAATTTTCCTAAAAAAAAAAAAAAATCAATGATTGCTTAATCTCATATCTCACTTACCAAGCATTAGGAATAGCATCGTCCCAAATCATAGCAGCGCTTGAAGCAATGTCCTGTAGCAAGGAGACAGTCTTACATAATAGTCCTAAATTATCACATTACCTCTAACTGGGGTCCTTGCAGCAATGCAGGGGAAAAATAATCACAGTGATTGTAAGCTCATAATTGTCCTTTGGGTTACTAGAGATCAATTTAATCTGACAGAACCTTACCATTAACTACTAATTAATCAGATCTAGTCAGTTACTTAACTGGTTAATTATCTATCTAAATTGACCATCTTACTCATACAAGGAGTTTCTTGATCTGCAGATTTTCTTACTTACTGGCTCATCAGGAAAGCTGGATATAAAGGTGGTGCTTTGCCACAGGGCAATGACAAACAGACATGAAGGCACTTTTCACGAAAGTTCATGGGCCATCCCAGTTAAGTTGTGTCCCTCTCACCTTGATCCCCATAACTCTGTTTCCAATTGCAGATGAAATTACAGATTAACATTAGGATCAGAAAAAAACAAGTCCACTAAAGTATAATCATGTCATAACTGTCAGAGTACACCTTCAGCTTTGACAACAATGGAAAAACTTGAGCTTGTTAAATAAAAGTTACCTTTTGAAAAACTAAAAGGTTTCTTATCACAAGAATAGCAGCAAGAAACTGCATTTGTCACATGATAATATCATTGGTTATGACCTTATTTTCAGATGTGTTTGAAACTATTCAATCCCTTCACCTGCAAGCAGTTTAAAAAGACAACTTCTGACTCCATTTGGGAGAGGGCCAGGAAAAACTGGAACAAAGTTCACCACTCCCATCTTGGAGACACAAAGGGTCTGGAGACATCACCCTGCTTGGATCACAGCCAAGTCATCAGTCCAACTGGGAAGCCCGAGAGCAGCAGGTTACAGATGTTGACAGCTCTGAGCAAGCACTTGCAGAAGCCCACACCCACCAACTTTGGGAGGAGGACTGTCAAGAAAATCATAAAATCATAAAATGCCCCGTGGTGGAAGGAACCTCCAAAAGTCATCTAGTCCAACTTCCCTGCAGTAAGGAGGGACATCCTCAACTAGATCAGGCTGCTCAGAGCCTCATCAAGCCTGAAGAGATTCAACAGAAAAGAGGTTCTTCATCTGCCTCTGTGTCCTCACAGACAAAAACAAGACATCAAAATGGCGTGCTCAGCGAAGCATGTCTGCCCCAAATGTGAGTTTGCATGCAGACTCCTTCTAGTGTTGAGCTGATTCCTAGCGATGGTATGTTTGAAGGCCAAGTAAGAGTTTGCAGAAACATCAAGTGCAATACTGCAATTACTACTGCCTTTGAGCTGTCTCTCTTGCCGTGGCAGGCAATAAAAGCAGGCAAAGTTAAGTTGGCTGCAGAAACAGTTGCAGAGTCAGTGCAGTTAATGGGTAAGAAAACACTCCAGGTCTAAAGGAGGACTTCCCTGGTTTTCTGCGCTCTTCCAAAAATGCACATTTTTTTGCTAGCCCATAAGATGAAACACAGACGGAAGCAGGAAAAAAAAACACACAAAGTCTATAGCTTCTCCTAGGAAAATAATCTAAGGAGTTTCTCTTGAAGCAAGTCCCTTGTAAAAAGATACAGATGAGAGGAGAGGGAACATTATTCCCACTTCATTTTTTCAGATCAGCCATTCAGCAAACACAGTTTTGAAGGAACACTCGAGGTCCAGCACCTAAAGAGAGAACGAGGGAGATCGTTTCCCCCAGCACAAAGGCACAGAAAAGCTGCACTAATAATAAACATGTATCATGAAAATGATATGAACCTGAGACATCCTCACTGGAAGACAATTCTGACAAACACTACCTGTCAAGGCCTTGCAGAAAGTTTTATACATCCAAAGGAAGGTAAAAATTGAAAAAATCAGTCACAGCAATACGCTGCTTCAAAACATTTTGTTCATTTGGATGATGAGGTTCAGAAGAAAAAAGGGAAAAGGCGTTATTATCAAACTCAACTAGATTTCCTAAAATAAGACTAATTAAAAAAAACCAATTCTGTCAGATGGAGCTGATATATTTTTACTATTTTCCCTTCAGTGGCCATTGGGAATGAAAACTCACCTAGGAAGCAGGAGTCCCCCAGGCAATGTATGGTCTCCCCACAGCCCTGCAGCACCGTCACGCTGCCTCGAGGGGCTCAGCCCCTACCCACACATTGCTGGAGACAAATCGTAAGCAGCAATAATTTGATTTAAAGCAACAAAGCCATGGCTAGAGCTGAAGCTCATCAGTCCTTCCTATGTTTGCAGTTGCTCTCTAGATACTGTGGATGGATTTTTTTTCCTATGTCAATAAACCAGAATTACCTAAGCAATATTTCCTGAGCTGCCACCATGATGAGAGATGTAACAAGGAAATTTAGTCCCTTTACAACTTTCACAATTGCATTGTAATACATCAGGATAACGGGAACACGCTTTTAGCTCCTGCTTTTGAGAAAAGGCCACAAAAAATTTGCTGCTGTTTGCACTCTACAAAACTTAGATGTGAATCCTCTCCTCCTTTCTTCCACCCAGTCAATGGTCATTATTTCAACAGCTCTTTACAAAAGGCCAGCATTCACACTTCCAGAGAAATGTCAAGAGAACAGGTTTTAAAAACCAAAGCAAAATCGTGCTGCTGATAACTATGAGGATGAAGTAGGGAGAAATAGCTGGGGAACTTGCTGTTTCTTCCACCAAAGACTTCTGTTTCACATTTACAAAGTTCACAAGAAACAGAAAAATCTTGAGGGTCCTGTTTGAGTCTTCGTTAAAAGATCAGGAGCATTAAGTGTTTATTCTCCTTCCAGCCTTCACAGTACACAAAGCACATGCACTGTACTCAAATATGACCACTGCCATAGAGTAATCTCCGTGGGGTGATGTATAGCGATGGCAAACGGCCCTGGCAGGTTGCACCAGAGGAAGGTGGAACTGCTCCTGCACTACAATGTAGTCTCGTTAGCAACAGAGATTTGCATGTGGTCTTGTACTCATGGGTGAAAGGTATTTCAGCAGGAACAAGAGAATGGAGAAGACTGCACTGCTCACACCAGAACTTCTCCAGAGAAATTTAACCAATACCCATTCCTCAATTCAACATCCAGATCCATATCCTAGTATATACCATGGAGTTTCTCCAAGGTCCAGGTCAGGTAAGCCAGCAACCTGGACACGCAACTGAGAGTCCAATGTTGTTCTCAGTACGTCTGAGTTAGAACAGATATGGACAGCTGAGAGGCAAAAAAATCACCTCTAGGATAAAAGACCAAAGATACGATGAGAAGATGTTCTTACAAACATTTTGCCATGGGTATTTGGTTTAACCATCAGTGGCTTCCTTACTTCTGGACTATTTCAGCAGTACGTTTAGTTTTCTTTTACTTACATTAATTCTTATTAGCTATTCAAATTCCTACCAGATACCTTTACTTTGACTTATGTTTGCAATGAGCAAGAGAAGAAAGCCTGCTTCACCACACAAAAAGAGTGTAGTAAGTATCTTCTAGAAGATAGCTTTGCAGCAGTGGGAAAGAAGTATCTTGTGCAAGAGAGGGAACACAATGAGCTGGTTGGTCCTGATAGCTGAAATAAAACTTGAACAAAACTGTTACTGGTTACAAAAGATTGCTGCAATGCTTTTCTGGAGCTGTCAGCATCTCTCTTGGCATTCAGGATTTACTATGATTCTTGCTTCTTAAACACTATAGTTTTTGCCAGAACATCTGCACATCGAAATAAATCATTAAAGATGACTATTTGCTACTCTTGCAAATGCAGATCTGACTACATTAGACACTTGCTTCTTGACTTTTACAGAAAAAAAAAAAGCACTTTTACCTACTCCTTTTTCTGTGGGGTTGCCCTCACTGTAGTGAATTCTGAAAGGAAAGCAGTGAGAATTTTTCTAAAGGAGAATATGGTGAAACTATTTATACAAAACTAAAACCTGAACTTATTCTGTCAAAGGAACAGTTTCCAGGTTTTCTCAGAAGATCTGGACTTTTAAAAAATGTATTTCACCAAACTTTTTCCCTTAAATTCCACCGTATTATGGCTATACCAACACTTTAGACAAAGTTACTTCTGTTTCTCTCTCCTTTTTCTTCTAAGGAGAGATTTTCTCTCTTCTGTTTTTCCTCTAAACCAGTCTCCAGCTATGTCCTTTTATATTTAGATGAGTGTATTCCAATATAGAGTACCTCCATTTTTTAACTTGACTCTTATACTAGTATCTTTCAAGTTTTACATAAGAAAAGCAAGTAGACAAAATAGCTTTTAAACATCCCAGTGATAAAAAATATTAATAAAGACTTAATGGCAATGTATAGCTCACAGTAATTGCAGCTTTAATAGTTATTCTTTTATTATCCTCTTTAAATAAATTATATTCATTTTTTACTTCCTTTTTCCTCTCATGCTATGTGCCATTTTGGCAACAAAAAAAAAAAATGGCAGCAAAACCCTCATGTTAGTACAAATAACAAGAAGCAAATGCTTAGAGAAATGTCACCCCATGTTTGATATTTCCCATTGCAGCAGAGCTGTAATTTATACCAGTTAAAGAGTCTGAGGTTAATATAAGGATTTGAAACACCCATAATTTAAATAGTCTCAGTTTAAATCAACTTACTTGATGACACAACCTTTGACACACACTTTTTCTGACATGGGAAGAAATTGTGTATTCATCTTTCTAGCTGTTCTCTCAGGCTATGCTCGAGCAAGTGCCACGACACATTCTATTTCTGTTGGCAGCTAGATAGCTTCTTATACCTTCTGACCAGATGTTACAAATTAGCACATCTATTTTACAATCATTATCAAGCACACCAAGGTTGTAATACTCCTGTCTCATTAAAGTCACAGAAAAGATTGGAAAGATTGAAAAATCATTAAAAAATTTGCATATGGCTCCTTTAGGCACATCCTTGGCAGATTGAGTAACTACCTTATGATGGGTTTAGGTGCTTTTTAGACACACAGACATGACCAGAAACACCTCAGTATTTCTGAGAGGAGAGAGAGACCTGAGGAGAACATCAAAATGCAAAAGTCCTACTCAATGTTAGTAAGCACTTGGACCTTCTGGACAAGAGCTGTTACTGTCCATTCCACCCCCATTTTTTTGGTGATGAAGAAATATCTTGAAGAAAGTCTAAATGGGAACAAGATAAGCAACACATTTAAATTGTTTTAACATGCCAATATGACAACCTTAAATCCCATCAACTAATTTTTGTTTTATTACACGAAGAATTTAACATCATAATCATGATCACAAATGATTTCTCATCTTCAAGCTATCATTAGTTCTACACACAGAGAATCTCAGAGAAATCATTTCCATTTAAAAAAAAAATAATTTGCTCTCCCCAGAGATTTTAAAGCAGAAAATATAACAAACTCTGTTAAAAAATATACACTTTTGAAGGAAAAGTCTTGCTTTCTTACCATGAAAAAATGGAAGGGGATTGTTTTTATCTAATTTGTATTTTTAGGTAAACACTCTAGTGGCTAAGTCATTATTTGGACAATTTTGTTTCTTTTCTGTTTTATTTTTTTTACATTAATTCATTTTTTTCACTGATCTTTGCTTTTGCTGAAATGTATAGCCCCACATAGGATGACAAAAGCATTAAGTGGAATCGAGCCACAATATCATGTCTGATGTTTATTATGTCCTGATTTTAAAGTATTTATTTTTCAAATTCTACTACAGTCCTTAAATTTCAATTAAATAAAATCCACTCAAATTCTTAAGAAGGCTGGCGCAAGACACCCACTTCTCATGATGTGAATAGACTTTTGACCATCAATTGGTAAATTCTAGAGATCAGTGATGATGACAAAAATCCAAGTTTCTCCAAACAAGAAAAATAAACTACACCAGAGGACTCACTCTCAACGTGTTTGTGGTATTTCATTTTTCTGAAATGTCTGCCGCTCCAGAGTTTAAGCCCCAATTCTTAGCAGAAGAAAGTGACCTGATTACAAATGTTAGGATAAAACGATGCTGAAATGTTGAACTCAAGGTAGCCAAGGCTGAAACACCACAGGACTTTGTAAGTCAGGTCAGAAGGTTGAACAGCTGTTCAAACTGGATGTCAGTCAAGTTTTCAGCACCTCTCATAATACGTTGCATGTGCAACCAATATATTCCTGCTCTGTCACTTCATTAAAGGTGAAAGAAGGGGAAGCAGCAGTGGAAAAAAGATGTGAACTTTAACTGAGCACCTGATGTCCTTGTACATCCTCAGGAAGCAATATAGGACCCAAAGATAATATCATGTGATATCGTATAAAGCAATAGTATGGTCCAAAAGTAGGAGCAAAATAGTTAAGCATGCTAAATAGCTGTCTCTAAAGATGTCCAAAGGTTTCCATCAGGAGATAAGCAGGCTCAAATAAAATCACCACCTGAAAATATATCTCATCAGAAATCTTCAAAGTGGAGGAACTAAGAAAGCCCCGTGGACTGGATAATCAACCAACACAAATCACGATGTTGCTTTTGTGGTTGCAGGAACCCGAGACCAGGGTTGTGTCGCTGTGATTCATTGTTTCTAGGATTGTATCTTCACAGTGCATCTCCACTGGAAATGCAGTTTATGTCGGGCATAATGCATCCCAAAGACAGAAAATTGCTGGAGGATTTTGCATATCCCTGCAATGGCATGTACTGCATGGCACTTCAGAGTACGGCTTCAGTCTTCTTCTCAGCAGGAGTGCTTTAAGTGCACTGGCAGTACATCTCTGTGCAACCCACAGGACTCCAGATAGAGACAGATGACAAAAATCACACCCGAAAAGAATGATTCCAGTGCACTAAATAGCTTCTAAATTAATAATAACAATTTCTCTTTCTCCATTCCACGCCCCTTTCCTCCCCTCCCAATTCTCTATTTTGCCCTTAACTGAAGAGGTGTTCAACAAATTTTGAAGGTGCTGCTTCCTACGTGTTAGAAACATCCTCACACTGCTGTTTTCTGACAAAATTTGACTATTTGGCATAATTTCCTCTCTCCCTGCACTTTGTGAGATCCACGCAAATCATTTAAAGACTGTATTAGGGAGCTACAGAAAGCTTCCAAACGTAAGGAAATTACTATGTGTCAGATGAGACATATTAACTACTGAAGAGATTTAAGCTAAACTGAATTGCCTAGCAATTGCATTTGCTTTAGATTAAGAGGAAATATGCACAATTAATGACTCAGCTGGTACGGTATTTTGATAGTGCTTGTACCCAGAAGCTACCTCTGGAAGAAACTTACAAACTTCGATACACCAAAAAGTAAGAGCATGAGTTCTCCTGAGATCTTGCAAGAACAAGGATAATGAAGCTGCTACACAATGTAACAAAGCAGGCACCTACATAAAATTATCTAAAGCATTACAGCCCAAAATATTGTTGACGTTTTTCTGAAATATTACCAATAGGAACTGCAGCATGTTTATTTCCATTATAATGGACCATATGTTGGGTGCTGTAGGAACATGGAAGAAAAGAGAAGGTAACTCTAGTCCTGACAGCTTCCAGTTTAAGACAGGATTCAGCAGGAGGATGTAGACAGAAATCAGATAGAGTCCAAGATAACAATGAGACAACAGTCATTAGGATCATATGTTGAGTCTTAGCATGCCTGAGGACAGACATTGTCAAGATTTGTGTTAGTGCCATAGCAAGTGGCTTTGAAAAATAACGAGATATAATGCTTTCAAATGTTTGTAAAACTAAGAGAGGGATCCCAGGGAGGAAGGAATCCCAGGGAATTCAAAATGACAGTTCAGGCTCAGTACGTTTGATGCTGCCCATAAGTATAAATAAATAGGCTGGGAGATTCAACAAAGAAGTGGAGCGAGAAAATTATCCTGGCAGCAAGTTTCTGAATTACTATGAGGTGCTGAAATTACTTTTGTCAAGGCCAGATAATAAGAAATTTCAGTAAATGTGACATGAGGTAATGGTAACTCAGATGACAGTTTATTTCTGTGTAAGGAGAGGGAAGACATTCAAAAGTGTATGCAAAATTTAAACATAGTTTGGAAATGAGGATAGAGGATTGAAAAAGGACACTTAGACTATAATGCCATTGTCAGCAATGAGCAAAGATGATTTAGGAAAGGCAAGAAAAGTTGACCATGCTGGATCCAACCACAGACTGGGCTATGGCATATCAGAGATAGGCCAAATTCTACGTTTGGTAAAAAAAAAATTAAAAATAGACAAGTTGTGTTACAGGAGTAGATCCGCCCTTCATGGGAGAAGCCATGCTAATGTTTGTGAATAAAATTACTTGGGCATAAGGTGAAGAGGAAAAATTGATCTGAGGATAGGATCTTTTAGTAGACCGTAAACAGTATTTTGGAGCATACTAGAGCCTTCTGAAAGGCAATTTTTAAGTATGTCTCAGAAAACGGATGGAGAATCATTCGTAGATGTAATCACAGATAGTAAGCTTTTAAGAAGAGATTTTCAGATAAAACCAAAAGTAAGCGACGGAATAAAATGATGGCAGAGAACAGAGCAGTTTGTTAGTTGATCGTATTTAATAAAAGAAGCAAAAACTCACTATCTGAGGGGAAAAAAAAAAAAAGGAAAAAGACTAGAGGAGGTTCTGGGAAAAAAAAGCAAGGTAAGGAAGCCAAAGGTAGACATGCTCTACCAAGATGATGAAGCCATATCTGAAGGACAAAAAGCAGTTAATGAAGTAGTAGGTGAGGGAAAGCCACGTTACTATGTCGATTTCCCACCCTCAGCCCTTGGAAGCAATCTGCAAGACCTGTTTGGAGAGGAAAGAGACAAGAACATGGAAACAACTGAAAGTGTATGCATAGAGAAAATGTGACTCAGCTGAGCCAGAGGCAGGACGAAGAGTGAAAGGAGGACAGACCCACTCATGGCGGCAGAAGAATTCAGTCTATTCACTGGACTTATGCCAAAGATGTCCCATTGCAAAAGCAAAAGCAGCAGACACTGGAGGGCAGCCAGCCTGTAACTTGATGTTAGGAAAGAGAAGTGAACAATTAGAGGGTAGAGGCAGGCTGCAGAAGGGAAATATTTTTAGAGATGTATGTCACTAAGGCATAAACACAGTGTGAATATACACACAGGCACTTTGAAGAGCTATGCCTTTAACTGCATGTAGTGCTTTTCAGAAAAATCTTCTTAAGTATTTTTTAAGGGCAAAAATATGGCTCTGTTTCAGCTGAGAGGGAAATTGAGATGCAGAAAGGGGTGCTAGATATAGTTTCACATGCAGCACTACCTCAGTGCCCATATCCCTCTTTAGTGATTGTGTAACCACACGCAGCTTGATTTCACGAGCAATAAGCTATGCACCAGGCAGGACACTTTTTCCTGGTTCATGAACAGTATTAGCTACATTGACTTATAAATAGTACTAGGTGCATTAGCAGGTAGGTGAGTGATCCCTTGAGGACAGTTTCACGCACAAAATAATGAAAACATTTTACGTGTCATTTAGTGGCAGCCCCCTCTCCAGGTTACTGCTTCTACATCAAGATTCAATACCAGCTAAGAATTTGCTAGAACCTCCACATGACAAGCTGATTAGCAACAAGCCGCACATTTGTACCATTTGATCAAGCAAGTACACAATACTGTTGTCTGTACAGTGTCTTACTGCTGCGTCTATACCCAAACCAGTCCTCATCCTATTTACCCACAACCAAGTTGCTCTTAATTTAGCTAGATCACGTAGGAGTGTGGAAGGGATGGATTTAGAAGGAAAGGGAAAACATCTGGAATTAACAAGGACAAAACATAGAGTATCTTAACTGTGGAATCTCTTCAGTCCGTGTTGGCTTGACGCATTCCTCAGCCACTTTGCATGGATTGCGGAGACAGTGGTGAAGAGCGTGCTGTGCTGAGCATGCAGCAGCCAGCTGCTGCACCCACTCAGGGAAACACACTCAATAAAGTGAGATGCAAATGCTGCTTTCTGGCCACAGGACAGCCCTGCAAGAAATAATGTCTCCCAGTATGCAGAGGGACAAGAAGCAAGCAGCTTGCACAAAAAGTTCATATGAACATGAGCAGCCTGGCATTAATGGGTCCTGCCATTGACAGAGTCAAACAGAGCTTTTCATCACCCTGTTTCTTCCTAGCTCTGGTACAGACGCTGTCACAAAGCACCTTTTTGCAGACAGCATATATTTTAACATGCCCTCTCACCCTTCCCACTTACAACTTTCCAATGGAAAGGGGGTATTGGAACGCAGTATGCAAGGACCCACTCAGTCTCTGCTTCGAGGAGCAGATCGCTCTCACAGGGGCAGTAGTGAGGTAGCACGCTGGGCGAGGGCAAAGACGAAGTGATGCAGCATTTGAAAGTAGAGAGCTCCTGCATCTCTGGCCCAAGGCATGCAGCCTCCACCATGCTGCAGGACTTACACGTGATCAATCTATGTGCAGCTGGTCTCAGAGCCAATACTGAGAGAGGCAGAGCAGGAATCTCTCCTTTCTGAAGAGGCATTTTTCACCTCTATGAAAGTGTAAATGTTTCACCATAGAGGAAGGTACAGAAAGGTAATTTCAGGAGAAGAATTTCTCTTTCCTTTACTAATTGTCATAAACCATCAAATGCTGTCATAACTGGCAGACAGGAAAATCCTACTGAACTGAACTGCAGCTCCTGAGCAGGGATTGTAAGCCTTCCAAAAAATTCATACAATACAATTTGGCCCAGTAAAGATAGATACTACTCTACACCCTAGAAATAACTTGTTGGAAGCAAGTGAACGATTAAATAAGCTGTTAATTGCATCTTTCACTAAAGGCACATTTTCTTGAGGGAAACTCAAGTCCAAAGATGCAGTCAGAGGGTTGGGTTTTCTGTTTCAGTGCAAAGGACAGGATATTTTAATTCTGCTGTCCTTATGTTCATGATACAGGTAATCCCATTCACATAGTACTTTTGCTATGTCATTGCTCACACAATTTCATGTCTATGACAAAAACATTAAAATTAATATATTCTAAAATTGATTTCTGCTTTTAATGTGAAAAGAATCCACTCAATACTGTCACCATAGCCCATTACAGTGACCCCCATATTGCACCTTATATACTCTTTATATGATACTAGATTTGTACATTTTTTCTTTAGGAACCTAAAATCAATAAACTAATTGCTTCCATTTCCATATTGTATTTCCATACTCATGTTCATGAACACCCGATTTACATGAAAGTCATGACTAGACTGTCACCCTGTCCTTTGACGAATCTTAAAACACAACTGAATTAAACTTGTCCAAAATAGAAATCTTTCACATACATGCTGTCACTTGTCCTTATTCCACAAACTCCATTATTTCTAATGATTTCATTATTTTTAAGTAATCCAGTTGCATTTTTTAACCAACAAAAAACGGAGGGCTGGAGGAGGGAAGCATAAAATCTTCTACGCAGCCCTTGAAAAAAACAGGGCATTTACTGCCCAGTGTGAACTTCCTTTATTGTACCAAGTAAGCAATGATTCTCATAAGATAAAACCATACTGATTTTTGTTTGGTTTTCTTTAAAAAAAGAATGTCATAAATGCATGTCATTAGACAGAAACCACTAACGCTTGCCACTTAAGAGGAAAGAAATAAGCCACAACCTTACCAGTAAGGAATTCTGATGAATAGCCACACTTGTCCCATCAACTCCCACACCTCACAAAGCAGAGAGGAAACCCTAACAGAAATTGGTTGCAATGCTGAAATTGCCCAAGAGGAAACTGGTGTCTCTCTTACAACTCATGACTGTGCAAACCACAAGCCAGGCATGAAAGGAAGTGTTAAATGCCATGCCTGCCAGAACTGTTAATACTGGAATCAAAGTAGGTGAAAATGGGGTAGGGGATGTGACTAAAAATTTGAACAATTCTCACATAACTAGTTGTTTGTTCTGATTTTGTTTGTTTTTTTTCGGAAATGGACATACATGGGTTTAAAAACCTGTGCTGGCAAATACTTCTGAGAAGAGGCTTAAAGTGCATTGTGGGAAACAGGAGAAAGCATATTATAGGTGCCCGGTAACAAATCACACTCTCCAAGCCACAGCGCACAGCCTCTGTTGCTAACTCATTCTCCAGAGCAAACCTTAAGCCTCAGTCTCCTGGGGTCCTTCCAGTGTTCAACCCTGCACCTGGAGGTTCAGAAGAGCTCAGAGCAGCCTGAGCCCAAGCTTATCAAAGCTGTGAAGGCCACAGGAAAAAGGAAAGCACAGGGCATAAAGCGTTACTGGGTTGGTATATCTATGACACTTGCAAGGCTGATAGCAAGGTCTGCAGAAGAGCACATGGGTCTGACAGTTTCAAATCAAGTCTTTATTTCCCATTTTTTCTTTTTGATTAGCTGATGCAGTGGCAAGTCAAAATTAACAGTTTATGAAAAATATGAGACAGATGCTTCTGCAAGTTACACTTTTACTAGGCTTGGGGAACAAAGGAAAATGAAAATCAGGACCTTGTAGTTTTGGATGCTTTTCTTTCTTGTGTATTCAATAGTTTCAGCTACAAGTATGTGAACTTGAAGAACGAATAAACATCAAACTATAGCACAAACATCTAAATCATTTTCCTTGCTCTCTCAACACAACTTTACTTATTTCACATATCACATTATTCTAGAAAAGACAGAGCATGCACTCAGTTAAATCTCATCCTTCTTCAAAGTGATAGGCATTGCTAAAAACAAGGTAGATCGTTCCATACTTTGAAGTAAAATATTTATTTTTCTTTTGGCTCACTGGAATATTATAGACAGGTTTCTTCAAAGAAGGACAGAGGGATGCTACTGCCTAGGGATTCTCTTGTGCTTTCTCAGATCTCTCTCTGCTGTGGCAGGGAAGTTCCAGGGTCCAAAGGCGGGTAAAGGAGACATCTAGAGATCTGAAGGCTTTGCTATTCATGACACTGAAATTACAGTGCCACCTGTAGGACACCCAGAAGAAATTTAATTCGGGCCTTGCGGATGCCACGAATGCAAGTTGTTATAATTAGAGGGCTTCCTAGTAGTCTTGGCAGAAACTTAAGAACACAAAAAACAGATGACTCATGTCAGTCTACAGGGAGTAACTTGAGAGTCTTGTTCACACCGAGCAATATAAATTGTTTTAAGTACCTCAGTGCACCCAGAAGAGAATATTTTGCTAAAGATGAATATTTGTGGGAGGGGGACCTGCCAGTACATTGCACTCATAATCCATCCACCTTAGAGCTTGTGCCAATGTAGGCAGGAGAGAACTGCCACATCCTCAACCATTTCCAACCAATACAGACATGACCCTCAAATAGATGAATTTGAGGAAAGTTTCCATTACGGCTGCACACCTTTTTTTTGTATTTTGGTTTTGGGGTTTGTTTGGTTTTGGTTTTTTTGAACTTCTCCATCTCTAATTTACTTTTCAGCTGTTGACTATGTAGCTAAATGCATCTCACTTTGGTGACTGATACTCGCATTGCATGCATATGGTACTTTGCATTAGCGTTGGTAAGCTATATATTAGTACAAATCAATAAGCTAATTTTATGTTGCTTTCTTATCTCCCCCCCAACTCTTTACCAGCAGGATCATTTCCACTTTTCCAATCCATACCTAAGGGGTTATCTGTAAAGACTTCTCTCCAATTTATCATTTGAAGATATACAGTATGACAAAGTTAAATA
This sequence comes from Baryphthengus martii, assembly GCA_013396935.1. NCBI lineage: Eukaryota > Metazoa > Chordata > Aves > Coraciiformes > Momotidae > Baryphthengus > Baryphthengus martii. The sequence continues at coordinate 91,915 of VWZK01012808.1, forward strand.
TATGCACCTTTGTTGTTAAATTTCCATTAATAACATTTGAAGCAGAAAATACTTAACTGATTAACTTAATAGCTCTGCTGCTGCAACCAAACTTAAAAGAAGAGTTGTACAACATGTTCAAAGGCAGCTTCTGCCTATGTTCAGGGGTGGTCAAACACAGAACAAAATATTCAGACAAATGAGGAAGGGAATGGTGAATAAGATAATGGCTTTAAGAATGCTTTTGTTTAAAATCAATGGCAGTTTTATGTGGAATATTATGTAAAATAACCATCACCAACAAACAATAGAAAGAATTCTGTAAAATTAAATAGTAAAGAGTAGGAAGAACAATCAAGAATTGCCGGGGGGGGGGGCGGAAAAAAAAAATAAAAAAATCAAAGCTCTTGTAGGAAGATGGATTTTAATACAAACTATGTTTTGTAGTGTGGCAAAACTGATAAGAGATTCAACATAAATATTTAAAATTATGATTTATATAGAGAAAACAGAACTCTTTTTCAGTCATAGAAAACAAAGAGGGAAGGAACAAACAAAGGTGATAAACAAATTGGAGAGAAGGAAGCGGGTTTGAGCACAATATTTGGATCTCATGGCTGCAGTGAACTGAGTGTGGAAGCTGGTGCAGAATTGAAAATTTTTCTCTGTGAAGAAACACAAATAGTAATTCACTCTGTGCAGAAAGGAGTAAATGAGGTAATTTCCAGGAACATTAGGCTGAAATATACATGGCAAATTTCATATCTTAAGAAAATTATTTTATCAGTTTTACTAGCTTCTTAAGGTCACAGCAGTGATAAAGAGTAAAAGATCTTCACTAACTTTTGAGGTAGATGCTGCATATCACAGGAATAAAAATTTCAGTAGGATGAGTGATGCATGGAGTTAAAAAAATATGCATAAAATTGTGCAAATGCAGACTGCAGAAATCACTAGGCTTCCATCCAGGGAGCTAAGAGAGGCTGGAGCAAAAGAGATTTCTGAAGAGATTTTCAAGTCCTTCACAACTTGCCAACATGGCTACAAGAACACAAGAAAACTTGGGAGGTGGGGGAAAACCACAGAAGTTTAGGAATTCCCAATTCCCATTTATCTGGCCAGGTCTCTGTGAGGAAGCAAAGGATTGTGGAAGTAGAACAACCAAAATCATATGTGTCAGGAACATGAAGGCAACTCACAGACACAAGAAGAATAAGGCTTGGTGAAAGCAGATCAGTTAAACTACTTTTCCATTAGATCTGGACATTGTTCAGGGGGTAACATATCTGTCTGGTTAAAAATTCAAGACATAATAATACAGAGCAGAGCATCTGTATTTTCTGCTTGAGTCAAGCAGCCACTGTCACAGAAATCAGAAAAAAAAAAAAAAGAGACCCTGTTTGCAGCTTATTTGCAACGGAATCACATTAGACACTGTGTCTTTTTTTAATTCAAAAATGCTCTGTGAGCGTTTCTTGCCAGACAGGAAAGTAAGGTATCATTTGAGTTTTCCTTTGCTTATTCAGCCAACTAAGTAACCGATTAATGTACCAAAAGGTATGGGAAAGCCACTGAAAGCAGATTACATATCACTTATCAGCAAAACCTATTGGTTACATGACTTCTGCCACAGGCTGCAGAGACCACAAGTGGGATGAAATGAATCTCTGTCAACCAATATGATTCATATTTGCCATATCCATCTGTTACATGCAAACCAGGTGCTGCTGGCACTTAGCATTTATGATTGAAAGCTACCAACTCCCACTACCATAAAGTTTTTTCTTCTAAGCAATAAAGATGTTCCAGCTTCCTTTGTGAGGTTTATTTTCTATTTCAATCTGTTTCATGTAATGAAGTGAATTTGAAACTGAAAGCACTAATCAGCCCTTTAACACTCCAGTGTTGAGAGAGCTGTGGGGTTTTATACATATCGCTTCAGTCTTGTATTCTTCTGCCTCTCAAATCAAGTTGACCTTACGGGAGCATTATTTGCAAAATCAAAGGAGAGGAAGTGATCTGTATATTTACCTCTACCACTTGGCTAAATCCCAGTGTGAGACTTTGAGAATAAAATGCTGACGGATGACTTGGGACTGGCAGCCTTTGAGCTGGGAACAAGCACCAGCCCTGACTGTGGCACTGACTTACTGCTTGACTTTGAATCAACCACTTACAGAGCTTTACCTCCACACTTTTAAAGAAGGAAAGCAGTAATCACCTACATGGAAGGAATGTTATGAAAATTTGCTGATTAATACCTTTAAAGCGTTTGGAGTTACCCAGATTAACAGTTTCAGAGGGGAGTATATTAGTTATCTTTATAGCAACAGCATTACCAGAAAAGCAAAACAGAGTATCTTTAAAGTGACCAGAAAATTGCTTAAATGTCTTGAAAACAAACAGTTGCCGAAGTCAAACATTAGACACTACTTTTATTGCAGCACTATACCAATCAAGGGGCTTAACATATGTACAGAACTCTAAATCCCACTCTACTTCACAGTTGTTTCTTGCACAACCTTATGTCACTGCTTTCCCTTCATCTCTGATAAAAAGACTTCAGCAGTTTCAGTCATATTAACACTACTGCTGCTTGTTGTGGCTGTATACAGTCAAAATGCATTGACCAGTCAGGCAGCCTGCAACAGCTTCCCACTGTAAATATTCACGCGGACGATTTCATTACTAACCCTGTGACAGAAACTGTGTGTTCCAGATGCAAGCCCACCACATTCCCAGTGTAAGAAGGCCAGCAGCATCCTGCGTTATACTGATGGGAGCATAGCCAGATAGAGGAATATCATAGTTAGTTTGAACCACATCTAAATATTGTATCCAGTTTGGCACCTCTGCAATATACGAAAGATGGTGACAAAAAGGAACAAGATTCAGCAGGAGTCACCAAGATACCTGGAGCTGAAGCACTTGTCCTGCAAGAAGTTGAGGGACTGTGACATTTCCAGCCTGAAGAAGGGACAGCTTCAGGGTCTGTTTAACAGCAACCCTCCACCACCTGTGATGCGGTCAGCAAAGTGATGGAGATGAGCTCTTCCCAGTGGAGCATGGCAGAAGAATGAGACACAACAGGTAGAAGCTGAAACAGGAGAGCTTCAGACCAGGTACAAAAAAAACAGCTCTTTCCCAACGAGGACAGTGGGACCAGTCAGCTAGCAACATTGTGAAGTCTCTACCCTTGGAGTTTTCAAGACCAGACTGGATAAACCCCTGAACTATGTGGTCTGAGCTCATAGTTGAGCCTGCTATGAGCAGGAGGTTGGACTGAGGCCTCCTGGGCTCACCTCCAGCCTGGATGGTGCAATGAGCCTGTCATTCCTTGTTTGATCCAAATCTACCTCTAATCAGCAGATCATCCACAAACCTGTGGATGGTTAAAAAGTCTTCCCAGAAGTAGAAAGATGAATATATTTTCAGAAAGCAAGATTTGTATGAATACGAATACAAATACAAATTTAGGAGAATCTGTGTACTTGCACACTTTTGTAAAAATCTATGCTAAAATACAACCACAAAACGTCACTGTTAGGGATATGGTAATGAACTGAGACTATAAACCTTCAAAAGTACACTGCTTTAGAAGTTTTCTTTTCTCACTAAGTCAACACATCCTCCTCCTCCTCCATTCGTATATTTCAGCTGTGCTGCCAACTCATCCCAACCTAAAGTTTCTACAGTATGTTTTTCACAGACAGAAAAAGGAATAAGACCTTTGCAAAATTATTTCATGTTTAAAAAAATATTTGAGAAAAGAGAGGAGTTGCTGGATGTAATGTTTTTATTGAGAAGAAAAAAAAATAGGTAAATACAAAAAATAAACCCACAACAAAGACACATTTTTTGCATTTTTGCTTAGCTGTTTCTATTCCAAACGCAGGGTCATTTTACAAGAGAAAAAAATTAAAATGGAAAAAAATCTAACATATTTTTTGAAAATGAAAATATTTTAAAGTGTTTGAAAGCCTTCTGAAAAAAATAATTATTTTCACGTATCTCAAATTTATTTTTTCAAATAACTTTAGACTTGTGCTCTAAGCTTCCTAAGGCCAGTCCATATAATTACTTGTAAAGAACCCAAAAGATGAATGTCCCATTCTAGCTGTAAGATAAAGAGATAAAATGCCAATGCAGCCATTGACTTGTGTCATCAAATGTATCAATTCGTCAACAATTCATCAATGTACTTTAATCGCTTTGTATATAAACCACTGAGAGTGCATTGAATTCAATTCATACTTTAGGGTCATATGAGTTGCATTTAAATTCAAATACTGTCATCATACAGCCATCTGAAATGCAGAACCTCCAAAAGTCTTTAACTTGCAAAAGGTCAATTTTTAAAACTTGGTAAGAAAAGGCTGACATAATGTGGTCTTTTTGTTTGCACACCTATTTAGCAAATAATGGCTTTTCAAATGATACTACCATTAGGTATATACACATCATGTGTATTCAATCCAATTAACTGACTTTCCCCAAATCAAATTCCTACCTGGCTTATTTCTTTTGTGTACATCCTAGAGCTGAGGGAAGCTGGTTGTTGAGCTCTCACACCTCTGAGAAGCAAAGGGGGTCATGCAGCAAGGCTGACATGTTCACCAGGAAGTGCACTGACTTCAGCTGCATGTCCGCTGTTTCTCATTTCTGCTGAGGGTGCAAAGAGTCTGCGATTGCTACTTCTGCTTTCTCTGTTTTCCTTCCCCACAGCATTTGTCCCCAGCACAGCAATGACTCTACCAGGATGAGGAGGATGAAGGATGCTCTCCAGTCACTTTTTCTGCCCAGCTATGATTTTTACCCTTCTTCCACTCCCCCAGCTTATTTGCATTTTTCATCAACAATCAGTCATAATAAGCTGAGAGAAGGGAATAAAAGCATTTTGTGATTCATCTTAGTAAACATTTGAGTCACTGTGGCCTAGTGGTTAAAACCTCTCTCTCATTTTGAATAGGCTCCTATGCTAGTACCAAAGCACTAGGCTTCAAGAAATGTAATTGGGACTTACTATCCCTTTTTTACCAAGTCATTTTTCATCTAGGTTTACAAATGCCTCAATGGAGCACTTCACCTTGGTAAAGACCTAACTCTGGAGATTCGCAGACCTCTTAAGGAAAACAGGTCATTGTTGATCTCATTGTACAGCTGAGTGTAAAAATGTTAGGACTAGACTATACCCTGATTAAACAAAAACCCACAAAACCCTAAGAATCTGTGTGATACCTCTACCAACACTTTTACATTGCCAATGACAGCAGTTCTGTGCAAAGGTACTGAAACTTCCCATACACTCACACTGAGCCTATCCCACTGGTTTCTGCTTTGTCGTAAAGGAATGATTGCTTAACCAACTCTCAGAAAAGCCTTCCAAATATTTCTTGATTAAAAAGACAATGTTATCTATGGTATCATCGACTCTAATTTTCAAGATCATCACCAAGAGAAGAAATTTATTTTCCTTTTGTATCAGAAGTGACCAGTCTTTGGGCAAGCTCCCCTGAAAGCAGCAAGATTCAAGCCACTGTAAACGAAGCAGACAAAGAGCCCTTCAGCTGCTCTCCACCCTGCAGCTAGCATGACTCAGTGGCATTGTCACACACAAACCATCCTCCAGAACTTCAAGCATGGATCAGAGCTCCTCCACCCCACCACTACTCCTGCAGAGCTGTTCCACACCTCTATAAAGAGTTGCTGAGGCCCAAACAACTCATCATGAAAGGCTTTGGGTATAGCAGCCCTTCAATAAACACTTCAAGCCCATATTTTATATTCTTAGTTAAAATAGTTCCTGTTATATAAGAAAAAAATAAAAGAAACAAAGAGGGAACAAACATGAATGGTTATGGAAAAAGTGAAAAACGGGAAATGGGAAGGCAAGAGAGAAGATGTGGTTAGACAAGCCAATAGTATAGATTCCTGCTTTGCCACACAGTATTTCTTCAAGAGCCTACACTAGTTCTCTGCTGAAGAGTTCAAAGGATCTCTGAAACTTAGAAGAGCACCGTGTATTTTGAGGAGCTTTCCATAGCCCCCAGGCAGTTATTGCTTGCCAGGAAGCTCAGCCACTTGGTCTTCCAATTTCAGCCTTCTTTAGGAGCTCTACAATGTCATCACTTTAAAGTAATTCCCTTCCTGTGGCACAGCCTGCTACAACAGCTGTATCCACAGCTGTAATGTCCCTGATGTTTCCCACAGTCAGAAACTACCAAGATGCACTATGTGTGTTCTCACTTGTCTTAGTCCTTAGCAAACCACCTCTCTGCCTGAGCTGTGCCGCACCAGCCACCTCCCTGTTACCACGAAGCTTTGGCCCAAATGGCAAGAGCAAAATCGCTCCCGAGGCTGACACAGACAGTATGAACAAGGCACTTCCCACAGCTGGATACTAGAGCAAGATCCTGCAAATGAGGTTACAGGTGGTACAGCTGGCTGAGAGGCCCTATGCAAGTCTTCACAGCAGCAGCAGGATCTCTAGAATTAAAACAAGCTTCCTCATCCGTTGCAAAGCAATGCAATGTTGTTTAAGAAGAACTTAGGTGTGTAGATTTCAACCCTGCCACTTTCTAGAGAACTTGACCCAACGCTGCTGTATAAAAAAGAAGAGTGGATAATCTGGGTGTCTCAAGGGGACGCAGAGATGAAGCACCCGTATCTTCAATAACAAGCTCAAGAAAATTGATCTCACGGATTATTGGTTTTTTTTGAATTACTTATGTGCCAGATTGAGAGAAAATAAAAGAGGAATTTTTATTCAGTGATCTGAACTGGGTCAGAGTAAAGGTAATTCCAAACCCTATCTCTGACAGAAGTCAACAGCAGATAGAGAGCACAGAAACAAAGTCAAGTGAGGCCTCCATGGGGACTTCTGCCTTTCCAGTCTGGGCATATCCTGAACGAAGGCTTTCACAGTTTCACTGTACGCAATAGCTCTCAGTCTCTCCTTCCACAAACTTTTCTCCTTGCTCCTTGAACCCATTTACACGTTCAGCAAAACAAATTCCACGCTAACCCCTACAATGTGTGGTATGTGAAAAAGTGCTTCCTTTTTGATTAAATTTCTTGTCAGATTTGTTGAGGTTTTTTTTATTTGGTTTGGGGTTTTGTTTGTTGGTTGGTTTTGGGGTTGTTTTTTTGTTGGGTTTGTTTTGAGGGTTTTTTGTTGCAGTTTTTTTCTTTTTTAATAAATGGTGCATATTAGCTTTCCTGTGAAAAAGTGGGTATTCAGTACCACCCTGTAACTATCTCTATGCCAGTCCTAACTGGCAGACATCTATCACATTACCTCTCAATCTCCTTTTTCAAGCTGTGGAGCCCCAAAGTACTGAAACTCCAGTTCCCCTTTTCTGTACCTTGTTTCTGACATTCACTTCCCATCTTTTAATTAGCTGTTAACCCACAAAAGACCTGTAGCTGCCTAACTGCCACAAGCCTTTGGTAATAGCTCTGCCAAGATATTACTGGAAATGTAAGTCCTCTGCACTGATATGCACATGGGCAAGCAGTGCAGTAAGCCAACTACAGCAAATTAGTAGAGCAAAATAGGCAGTGCCAAGGATCTCACATGTACACAAGTATTGCAGATGAGTATCCGTAGTCTAGGCTCATAGACTGATTAGCAGTGCACTCCTGGAGCACATTTGATTTAATTTTATTCAAAGGATACTCGTTTTGTATAATGCGAGACCAGTCTATAACGTGAACCACAGCAAGGTAAGGTCCCTTCCAACTCAAGCCATTCTATGATTCTACTTGTAAGTGGGAATAATCAAGAGATTTGCTTTAGAAGAGTATGCCTGATCCAAATTAACATGCCTACAGCATCGCATCCTTTATCAACTGGATGCACCTTCAATTCAGGTTGGCTCACAAATCCAAAGAATTCTGGGTTTGTGAAGAATGTTGTGTTTACTTGCCCCGAAAAAGATAGTATTACTCTCCCTTGATACATGTGAATTGACCTGGTTATTAATTTCAGTCATAGACTTCAGTCAATTTGCCACTTTCTATTCCTTTGGTACCCTGTAACTAACCTAGCTAGTAAATTAAAGGTCAGGGTATATAATTTAGCATTTCCTTTTCCTACTTGTCTTAGAATTCTGCATGAATACTGCCAAGTCCTGATTATCAGCCTTTTTTACTTATTTGTTTTAAAAGATATTCTTGCAGTAGTTCAGTGAGGCAATTCCTTATATTTCTTTCACATATATATAAAAAAAAAAAGACTTTCCTTTAGAAACAATTAGTGTAAGGGTTCATTTAACACTGTTTTTTATGATCTTGTCATCTTTTCCCATTTCTTTTACAATTCAAACAGTATAAAAATCTTTCTCTAGTTTCTGTTTCTAAAGATCTGAGAGGATTTCGGTGTGTACCTCTCCCCAGTATATTTTTTATGACTAGCAATCAAACCAAAAAGACTAACAACTTCATTTGCCAGAACTTTGTCTTTTGCATTTTACTCCATTTTCCATTTTGGATACGATTTTCACTTTTTTGAAAATACATATTTTTATTCCTAATACTCTTGTTATTTACTGTTTACACAGACTATCTTTTTCAGTTTATTATTGGTACTTTTTAAAGTTTCTTTGATGGGTGATAAACATTTACTCTTAGTTTCTAATAATTACATGTCTAAACAGTCTTGAGGTCATTTCAAGCAGTTTATCCTTTTAGATGCTCCTCTTATTTTTCTCTCAACTCATATCCTCATATTGTTTAGGTCCACTTTTTAAAGTTTCTTTATTGGGTTTCTTCACTGCCAGATTGATGCTGAATTTGAAGCACTGATGTTCGTACACTTGTTTAACCTAATGAAAATGAGAGATGCAATGCTTTCTTTGACATTCCCCCTAATCACTGACATCTGGACTTAAAATTTTAGCCAGGATATTTTCTTGCATCTTCATAAGTGCTTTCTACTACAGAACTTTTATTATTGAGAACTTTTGTCCATCCTCAGATGAAAAATCCCTATAGATTAAGTACTAATATTCGCTTTCTTGAAAACCTGAGTTGAAAGATTAACAACAATAATAAAAACAACAACATGAACTTCACCCCAAAGCCAGGGTGTGAGGTGCTGAACCCCTGCAGCACCAGCACAGCCACAGGAAGCCGGGGAGGCCACAGCAGGTGGCAGGGTGCTGCTGCTGTTGACGTGCTCTGGAGCTGGTGACATCTGGCAGAAGAGGATAGGGGTTAAGCTCTGCTGAAAAGCTGCGCCATGCCACAACCTTATGCAGGACAGCTGCTTGCCTCTCCTGCTATGCAGAGCTACTTGGTTAATAAATACTACATATGCATGCACACATTAAGCATACATTTGTACAGCAGTGTATTTACAAAAGCCTTTCTATCCCATCTCTTAGGATGTCTGCCAGAAACACTCAACTGCAGCCATACAAGATTTCTCTATAGTCTAACCCCACGTCAAAAAAAACTGAACAACTAGTGTATGCCCCAGCCATAGAATGTTTAACTATTAATTACTCATTGGACCATGGAAGTTTTATACCACCAGCACACTTCCGGATCCAGCCACTGCATTACAGCTGGATGAAGCGCTAATTTAAAGAGCAGAATGTGACAGCTGGTGGAGTGACCTCCTTCCAGCAGAGAGGTAAGCAGGGACCTCTGCTTGCATGCAGGGCTTGCCCTGTGGAGAGCTCAGGTTTCAGTGGAAGGCTTGCTTGGACCTCTTCTGCTCTGAGATGAGATAAGGAGAGTCTAATAAGACATCTAGTTTCTGTGGACAACTCCACCAGCTCTACCTAACCAAAGCATGGAGGAAGTTGGTTGTGCTAGGACATCGTTCAGTTCCATAAAATGTTAGAGATTACAGCTATACAAGGTACTCAAGAAAGCGCTATAACCAATTTTTAATCCCATGAATGGTAGCCACATTAAATATTTAAGTGTGCATTCCCAATCCTACTGTATCACATAGAGAGAAATCCAAAAGAAATATTACATGCAGCTAAAAAGCTTTTGGAAAATACATAGAAAGATATTTTGAAAGAAGTGCCATATATAAATCTGACTCTACTAAAATCTGTAGAAGATAACAACTTTGTTCCAATGATTGCAGCCCTGCAAAGACTTCCCCTCCTGCCACCGTCTACTCAGCCTTCCGCTGCAAAAGGTGACAATAGTACATGTATCTCACCCCCAAAAAGAGACCACAATTTATACATGCACAATGAAGCGGGCAGTGGAAACGTCACAAAACACAAACCTTGAGCCTGCCCTTACATAACTTTTCCATACCACAGTTCACACCATTTTCTTCCCCCTTGTCCATTAAGGACAACTGTGCACATTCTAACCCAGAAGAATTAAACAGAAATAAGATTTAGACCCTGACCACTTACTGCAAAAAGAAAGCGGAATCAGTCTAAATAGAACAAAGAGGTAACTAAAAATCTTACCAGAAAATTAAAATTTGTTCTGGGTAGAGAAATATCAGACTGGATGTTTTTCTCGGTACTAATTTGCAGACTTACATTTTTCACGTTCACTAAATACGGTTCAGGTGAATTCTCTGCAGGCACAGGAACCCCATCAAGCAGAGGTCACTTGAAAGACTGAATAAGTGGTAGTGACCACTACCACATAGTACTGAAAGATCCACAGCCACTGAATAGTTGAGATTAACAACAGGGAAGATAGTTCAACTGTAGAAGAACACTAGTTTACAATTCAAGGGCTTTCCATTCCCTCATTTGTTTTGCACCGCTGAGCAAACTTGGCTTACCTTGCTCTCAGTTCCCCACATCACCCTGCTCTCTCCTGCAGATGGAAGAATTGTGAAAAGCGGACATAAATCCACTAAATGCTAAAGGAACTTTGACTCCCCAGCTGTGGGGCCTGCAGTCCTCAGGTACCACTCAAAACAAGTATTTGTTATTAGATCCCAATTGAGATCAATCTACCTCATAAATAGCAGGAGTTAGCCTTTCAACCAGAGGCACTAAAAAGATGCAGAGGTTACTGATTGCTGACCAAACTCTTGTGATGTTAAGTTAATAAATCTGATGACAATGCCATAGCTACCATGACACAGAAGTCAGTTCTTGATGCGAGAACAGGAGGTACCTTCTCACAGAAACATCTCTGGTGCAGGTGCTACCATTTCCCAGGAGCTGCCAGATAAGTACATTAGCACCAGTGCATTCTTGACAGTCATTTTCCTTAGGGTTATAGACAGCATTCACTCATGATCTATCCTTAGGTTCTGCTGTCAGGGGACTAAACTTTCTAAACCTAGCAATCCTTCAGAAAGCCTCCAGCTTCCAGGCACTTACAGAACAAACTCCTCACATATCCTTTCCAGGGAAGCCAGGTGACAGAGCTGAACTTGTGCATTCATTGAATTCTAGTTTCACGACATGTGGTCTTGAGAAAACACTTGTTTTTACCCCCCACTATTTAAAAGTTTCAGATATTTCTGGTTAATAAGGGGGTTTCCCCAACTTACGTAACGCTTTCCCTTCTCCTCCTCTTCCCTTACATCCTCCAAGCTGGTGAAGCAGAGGGCGTGGACAAAACCTGAGGAAGTTTGCATGATGAGCAGCAGCAGTCCTTGCTACGTTCTTGCCAGTTGTGCTACAGACCTCCCAGATCCGACTGGGAGGTGAAGCGAATGCCAGAATTTCTCTATCATGTGGGGATGCTCCACATCAGACACAATTACACCTCTGCTCAGTGATTCTCCTCAGAGAGACAGAAGAAAAAGACAATTCCAGACAAATATACACAGTTGCTTTGCTTCCTCTCTTCAGACCTAGTGACATCCCCTCTTTTCTACTCTTCATTTCAAAGGATTGTATTTTACCTGCTGTCCTTACTCCAGCTCCAGGAACACCTGCATCTGAAAAGTGACTGATGGTTCTGGGCAGCTACTTTTCCCAAGCTTCCAGCAGCCTGGCTGCAGTTGAGTTCAAGCTGCAATTGTGACAGCTGAGCTGGCAGAGGAGCTCTGAGAACTTGTTCTGACATAGGCTAAGAGTGGGAGGACTTGAAGAGGACTGACGTACCAATGCCTGTATAAGGTTTTGTGACAACTAGCAGTTGTCTTGGTGGTTTTACAAGTATCAGTTGTGTTTACTCTAGCTGAAGTGTTCCCGTCTGCAATAGAAATTCAGGTTTCCAATGGCTGCTTCCCAATTCAACATTCATGAAACAGCCAACACCCTGGGTCAGGATCAAGGGCTCATCATGGTAGATACTAAGTAGATAAAGATGACATCACCCCATTCCAAAGACTTGGCAAAGATAAAGAGGGAGTAGGATGATAGCAACGTTCCTGGAAAGGGAAAAACCCTACCCAACCATGCCCCCTCTTGGCCTTTATGAAAACAGTGATTACATGTAAAGCCCTGATCATATGCATATACATAAATAAAAATCAAGACTCAAACTCAAAGCTGGGAAGTTGTTTAGCTGAAGTCTGCAAGTTCCTGCCTGTAATAATCTTCCTGCCATCTGATTAGAGCTGAGAAAAGTGTTTCACATTTTTCCTCTTTTCTAACAATACTATTTGTAAATGTATTTTCCTCCCTCCTATTTTTCCAGTTGGTTTTATTTATGTAGACATGCCAATGCAGCAAATTTCAGACCTATAATTTGTGTCTTCCTGACTTGGGGATGGTTCTGAAGCTGTTCTCATGTGGCTGTTCCTTCAGATAAATATTTACACACGTATACACTGTGCATAGCTTTTACTTATGTGCATGAGCAAGGGCTTTCCATGCCTCACAATTTTTTGGAGTGTACATGTGTTTCTGATCATGACAACACAATGAAAATATGTGCCTACAAAACACATTTTAAATGTATTTATACAAAACAGTATGTGCTTACCCTTGAGGTGTTTTCTATATATAGAAAAGCTGAAGAGTAGACTTCCTGTTCTCATTCTTTCCCTTCAAGAGTTCATCTCTTGTTATTAATTTTATCCAAGCTTCCATTACGTCTCAGCTATACATTACTTTCACTGGCATGGAATCAATTCAGACATAAACTCTAATAGTACACATGTACATGATAAAGCATGAAACTACCCCCTAAAGAGATATCTACATTTTCACGTTTCGTTCAGTTCAACAACAATGATAGGGCAGGAATAAGCAACATTCTCATGCTCAGTGTCTACCGAGAGACCACAGCTTACAAGTCTTCAATGTATCAAAAAGCAGTATGCTTCTAAATTACTATCAACATTCATTGCCATCATATTTAACATACACATGCTTTAAATACTTTTTCTTAGAAAAAAAAAAAATCTAATAAATTCAATCTTGTCTAACAGAGTGGTTTTAAACATTCATTTAGATCCAAATCCTTTTTCTTTGGTTGTTTTAGCTTGCGGATGAGGCTAAACAAGTCATTCTAAGTTTTCTTCCTGATGGCAAACCCAGAGGCATGTATAAGAAGTTTCACCTTCAAACCTTGCAATAAGCTACATGCACTGGGGAATGTCAGTCACCCTGTTGACTCCAAATAGGAAATATAAAAAGCCATGGCTAGTTCTTGATTGCCCTACAGTTTTGAAAGTATTCACTCTTTGAAAACTTTGTAATCTGGGATTTTCTCTACCATGACCTTCCTTTCGTACTGTCAAGACACAAGATGTCAGGCAGGCAGGAGCAGCCCTTGGGCCTGCACTTACAACTTGCAAGTTCTCAGTTAAGAGCTATTCACCTCTGGAATAGCCTTCCCTTGCCTTTGAAATACAAAATACCTATGACCACAGCATGAAGATGTTAATAAATTAAAACACATGAGATTTAATGAAATGACTCTGGGCATCCCATAGCCTTTGGACTGATCTTATAAACTCAAGCAGTCCTCTAGAAGTGAACAGCTACACAAATGTGTTCACAACCTGGTAAATGCTTGTAGGACCAGGGTCCAAATTAAGTAGATTCTACATATCTTACTATTATCTAGATTTACAGCAGACGATCTATTTGACTTATGCATGTTCCTTTTTCATCATCATTGTCTTGAAGGGATTTTTATTTATGTGCAAGACAGTCTGTGCTTTGTACAAATGCCCATATTAATCCACTAAGGACAATAAACGAACTTTCTCCCACCTCAAGAGTTTGTGAAGGAGCAGAGACAGACCAACACAGCTCAGCCAGGCCATCAAATGCCATAAATAAATAGGAAGCCAGAGTAACAAACAAGTTCCAAAGGGGTTGTACACCAGGCTGTTATACACAAATTGCTTGTCATGCTGTTACAAACAAGTCAATTTGTACGATTCAATCTTTTCACAATCTACTTCAGATAAAACAAAAGAGAAGGTTGAGCAGAACAGAAAATCTAACCAGCTCTAGTTACACTTGACAACTCCTCAGCAGTTAGCTAGCCTAGCTAGCCAAATAGTTACTGCTGTGTTCTCCTACAGCAGAGCCATACAAACAAAAGCCTGACTGCTCAACCAGTCAGATTGCAAGCACTATCTGCTCACACAGTGATACTTCAGGAAAAAAAAAAAAAAAGTTGTTAAATAATACAGAAACAAAGCTTTGTCAGAATTTCTAGATGAGAGCTAGCCTTTTGCATGGATTCATCTGAAATAAATCTAAAGTGATATGAGAATGTACTGTACAAATAACTCACATTTTGGTAGTCACTGTCTGCACACTCACGCAGAAGTTCCCATCTTGGCCAAGACCAGCAGAGACCGATGTAGGGTCTGCCAAGGTCACAAGCACAAAATCTCCAGCTGTACCTCTAACGCCCTCACATGATCTGTGAAGGGGGTAGGGTGAGGAGGCTCCAACAGGCAAGCACTGAATAGTATCATATCCAAGAGAAACACTTTTCTTAGATAGACCTTCTGACCAGTTCCACAGGCACAAGTGTCTCAGAGCACCAATGTTGGTGAGTCAGTGGTTCAGTGCTGGTACCACTGTGTCTGCTTTCACCTTACATGATGACAGCTCTGAGTAGAAGGACTGCAGACATCAAACATACTTTGGTACAGGGTATCTTCCTCTTTGCTGTAGTCTAGAATCCTCCTTAGTGATCTTCAGCAACACCCAGTGTTCCTGGAATAACAGGATAATCAGACACCCTGACTCCTCCAGCCATGGTCTAGTCCCCATCATGGTAAAGGGAAGGCACCATTCCTCCTCCACTATTCTTAGCAGGACCTGGCACTGCTGCAGTCCTCCCCTGCAGTGGGAAGAGTCAAGTGGTGAACCACAGACACTCAGAGGACAACCTGATCACTTGGGAGCTTTCTTATAGCCCATTGGTCCCAAAACAAACTCTGGACTGTACCCTCTCTCACTCATCAACTATCTCTTCCTGAAGAAAATGCTGAGCCCAGGATCTGCTGGTAGGGTAATTGGAAAGAGGAAGGTACTGACAAGGAGCTGTTTTAGGCAGCAAGAAGGCAGAAGGGCACATGATAGCATGTTTGGGAGAGAAAGGCTTGAGCATGTCCTGAATGCACAAGTCTTCCCAACTAGTGTTCCTGTTCTGGCTGTGTCCCTCCCAGCTCTCCTTCAAACTCCTAATGACAGTCAGATACCAAAGAGGCAGACACTGCAGGTAAAAATAAATAACCCCCAATCTCCAGCCAGTATCCATCTAGGGTAGAGGTTCTTTTCCCTGAAACATTTACCATGTTTGAGTCTTGTTTTAAGCTTGGAATGAAAATTCAGACCATTCTTTTATCAAACTGTATCTAAATCTGGAAATCCATGGGAAAAAAAGGAACAGGAATTTTAAAGTCAAATTCTCTGCTAATAAAACTGAGAACAACTTTAATCTACTTTCTCTTATTCTAGTAAACCCACAATTTGAGACAGTCCCTGGCATTACAATATTTCATCCAGAATAATCCACATTTTCTCTTCATTCTGATGAGGATTTCTCGAGAGAATAAAAGGATCTTTCAGAAAAAAAATTGAAATAAAACATTTTTTTCAAAAAGGTTAAGTGGCGCCTGATAGTCTACAATCTGCCAAGTTAAGCAAACAAGGAGGGGAGAAAGCCTACTTTGTAAATAAGGCAATTACAAATCTAGTTTCTACAATCTGGAATGAAGCCAAGATCTAAGCGTGAAGGATTGAGAGAAAAATCTGTTGTAAATTCCTTCAAGTGAAAGTCTCTATTTAAAAGGCAGAGAATACCAGTTTTAGAAAGGTCATGAAGTCACAGCAGTTTTTTCAAAGCACAACTCTAAATGTCAATTTGACCTCTTTTAAAGGTAGAGACAGACACAGCTGCACTTGGCATGTAACCCTTATGCCAGAAAGAGAATAGTAATGATTAACAAGATGTTTTGCACTAAACTTTGTGTAGACAGGCATAAAAAAAATAATTAAGTATCTACTCAGTAGGCACCACAACCTCAGTCATCATCAAAATTTATTGCTGTATATTCTCAATATAAAGAAAAAAACAAACAAACAAACAAACAAAACACAAACACAAACGCCAGAGAAATACACTTCTTTTCTACAGGCATAGTTACAAGTTACATAGAAGCTGTATCATTATAGCTTTCACTTGAACCTGGTTTCACCCCTTTTCTAGGTAAGAGGACTTGCTGTGGGACAGGGAAGAGTGGTAACTGGCAGACCAGTGTGCCTTATTGACTATGAGTCGTAGCTCTTTAGGAAGGTTTGCAGCAAAGGTGAAAGAGACTGAAAGACAGAGCTGGCATTCCATTCTGACATTCCATCTCTGATGAATCAGAGACTCATAGAATGCTTTGGGTTGGAAGGGACCTTAAAGGTCATCTAGTCCAATCCCCCATATTATAAATGAGTAGTTCAAACACGGATAGGATTCAAAACCATGTGGGTATATACACATATATCCACAGAAATATATACACATAAATGCACACACAGAAAGCTCAGGCAAATCCCACTGAAACTAGGAAGCCAGATGGAAGATTCACTTCATGTTAAGCCTTTGCATTTTTTTCATGAGTAAAATAGACTGTGGGTGCTGTGACCAACTGGCTGATGGTAAATTGAGCCACTACATGATGTTTACCATGAGGTAAACTGTTGCTTCTCGTGATTTTTAATTGGAGGTTAATTGAACTCTGGTGCACTACACTATAAACAAGTCCTGGCACTAAAAAAAGACAAGGAATAATTTCATGAATGTATTCCCCTAGTCCATCAAACATTCACCACTTACATTGCCCAGATACACTGTCAAAGGTGATAAACACACATATATCAATAAGAACAGTCTGGTATTCTGCTCCACGCTCCATCACAGAGGCACCTGATGGTGCTTTCCAAGGGAAGCAAAAGCACAAGGTGCAACCACATTCAAGAACGTGAAAGATCTGGTTCTAACTCTCCAAAGCCTTCCTGAACATGTATAGCATAATAGGATACCTTGGAGCTCCATTTCTATTCACCTAACATGTAATTGTACATACATACATACAAAAGTGACTATGAAGGACATATAAAACGGCCTAGCAACACTTGCTAGACATCTCCTACATCATACCAGAAATGCTCCAGTCACTTGCTGTTACTCCCTGCCAGGATGCTGGCAGATCACTCAAAAAACGGCTTTGTAAGAAGGAAGGGTCCTGGCAGAAAAGTGATGGTAAATTCTAGAACAAAATTACTACGGCTCCATAGGACTCATAGGTAGGCTCAAACACTGACCAACCGACAAAGTTGCCACATTTCAGGCAGTACATATCCAAGTATCCTCAAACTACTTAGAGGTGTATTGTGGCTCAATCAGAGATGACGAGACACAAATGCCTCATTTGTAACTTTCTGCATACTTTGAAAAACAGAAGTCATTACTTACTGGTTTTCAGCTTATCAGACTGTTATTCTCTTGCATTGCTACTTTACTGGGTATATTATTCCCCTTCCAACCCCTCTAAAAAAATAAATTAAAGCACAACATCCTTAATCACAGGTTGTTCCCACTAATAAATTACCTATTTAATATGTTTATATAGGCTCTTTCCACAGTACGAGTCATGTTGAAATTGCCCTAATTAAAATAGTTCCGTTTATTTGCATGACTAATCAGTATTTATCAGTAACATGGCACTTTATATCTTCAAAGCACTTTAATTGCATATAAATGGATTATCTGAAAGTTTGCCCAAGTACATTATCTTGGAATCTGATGCACAGATTCAGCTATTGCTTCCTAAAATAACTACTGCTTTTGCATGTGCATTGGATAACAGCAAGGGTACCAGCGACAGGCCTGAAGTAGTATATGTATTACTTACGGAAAGAATGAATAGTCCGTAGAAGAGGTAAAGGCAGAAGACCAGAGAGTGTTCAGTGATGAATGGAAAAGCAGATGGCTCAGTCCTTTGTATGGTAGAAAAGACACAGTCTATCCCACTTCCCACCACGCTTTTTGCTGAAAAGAGCTGTTGTACTCATGTGCAAATGAAGTCGCACATCTCTAAAATTGATTGCAAGAGACTTGCCACCGTTCTTTCACTTTCTCCTCTTTGGAACTTTCGATAGATTCACACGCCAAAATATTCAGGGTATCTGATGGTGCTTTCTGGAGACTCTGGCCACTGATGACTTGCACTGTGTGGGAAATAAATTTCTCACTATAATGTCATGAGCATGTCTCCCCACAAAATTCTTATACCTGGGCCACCCATTAGCTGGAAGACGATGAAGGTGGGTATTTTTTGCTACACAGTTTGTTTTAACAAGGAACTTACATACAGAAGCAAACTACTTTCATAAACACTGAGCTACGCTGCATGTCTGCAAGTTATTTTCCTTTTTATAAATTAAAGAATTACAATAGGAACAGTGGGGGTGTGTGTGTGTGTGTGTGTGTGTATGTGTGTGCGAAAGGTCTTTCAAATGGACCAAACCAAAGGAAGTAATATAAAAGAGTAGATTTTGTAGATCTGTTGTTTTGGTTTTCAAAGACTAAAATATCTTTTATGTTATCAATATCTTTTATGTTATCAATATGCTTTCCCTTGAAGACTCAGAAGTGTAGCACCAGCCCTAATACTTTCCTTTTGTTAAGCGGAAAAAAAAGAATCTATAGTTCTTTGAAATAAATAGCTGTGTTTTTCCAATGTTCTGCAAGTGCCTCAACTACAGAAACAACAGCAATAATTGCAGATAACTACAAAACTGCAAGAGCATTGACTTTGTATGTTAATGCTCCCTGTTCTTTTTTTTCCTGTATGTTGCCACTGAACTGAATCTTCTCATACATTCACTTGATTGCTTCAGGCTCCTTTAAACCTCAAACCATCACTACAGTTACAGTGATTTGAAGAGCATGTGGTGGCTTCTATCCAGAATGACCTGAAAGCACTTGGTGAACTCTACCAGGATGCAATTATATACAGCCTACTCACATCTCTGCAGATTCATAAGGTTGGAAAGAGACATCAAGAGATCATTAAGTCTGTCCCTCCCAGCAGAATCAATTATACTTAGGCTATTCCTGACAGAGGCTGCTTAACCTGTTCTTGAAGACATCAATAATGGAACTTCCACATCTTCCCTCAGCAGCCTAAGCTAGTGCCTAACTCTCCTTGACTTCAGGGTTTTCTACCAGCTTCAAGCTCCATGCTGTAATTGAAGCCTATTGTCTCTCGCCCTGTAAAAATCTGTCCTATAAATTTCTTACATAACATCTTTATCATGTTTGTTCTTAAGACATCAAATATGTCAGCTCTTCTTAAGACTATGTAGCATCATTTTATTTAGTATTTCCTCAAAGGCCAATGCTTTCTAAGCAAATAACCCTGGTAGGAAGCTGTCACCCCCTCATAATAACTACCTGCTGTGGCGAGTACTTCAGGGTATATGACAGGCATTGCCAATCCTGAAATGACAGTTACCAAAAGGAATAGAAGTGTCCCCCACCAGCACAGTCAGTGCGAGACTCTCTTGAAGAACTTGCTGAGAACAAGAGCCTCAACTCATTTTTATGTTCTGTGTTTGTTAAAAATACAAGAAATTTACCATCATTTCCCAGGCAGATGATTACTCATGTGGACACAGCCTCAGAGTTTGGTATATACTCAAAAGAAGACTCAAATGCCTGCTCTGTGTGTTGCTCTTCAGCTTTGGGAAACAAAAAGAAAAGAAAAATTGACCCAACAAGAAGATTTCTGAGCAAAACGACTTTGTGCTGTTTTTTTCCATTCTGCTGCTCTTTAGGCCTTTTGAGCTGTATTATTACTGTTTTGTACAAAAGTGCCTAGAGGCCAATCAAACCACCAACCCAGCATGCTCAGGAAGTTACAACTGTAAGATATGGCTTGCTACAAAAAAAAAAAAAAATCCTTGAAATCTAAATAGATAAGACAGACTATAATAAAGGGATAGAGCAGAAAAAATAGTTGTTTGCCAATGTCAACATAGGGAAAATATCCCACAGAAAACTAGATATATCCTATATGTGGAAAACTAAAGATACGGCTGCAGGGAGTATGTGGGGGTGTTTGTAAAACTACGGCTCCCCCCCCCAACCTGTGTGTCCCATTTCTTTTCTGAGAGTTTTTCTAGCATTAGACAACTCTTCACTACCATTGAGCTTAGGTAGGCGAATATGTAAATTAAGTATTAGTTGTAAACAGGCAGCACAAGTGAAATTGAGTTACCATTTTTTGGCTGGTGGTTGAGAAGCATTAAATCTCACCATTCACCTTCAAATTTCAAGAGGGCAGCAGGAGATAGAAGCCACCTAGTTTGAAGGATCTCCACACCTAGCACATTGAAATATGACTTATACTAAACAAATCATGCCTGAAAAGTGTATAAAGCATTATTACTTGAAAATAAAACCACTTTATAATCTAGTTGCAATATACATTGTCTCTTCAATATTCTAAATACAGTTTTAACTTACCACAAACCTAGAGATCTCTCAGGAAAATCGTAATGTTTGCACATATGAACCAAGAGGACTGCCCCCGCACCCCGCCCAGACTCTTTCCTGTCTTCCTTTTCTAACCTCCCCCAGGCTCCCTCCCCACCTCCACCTCGCCAAATACAGGAAGAGAAATCACCAGCTGCCTGCTGAAGAAAACCACCACCGAATAGTGTGCATCACATTCAGATGGCTTGGATGATTTAGCTTTTCCATGTGAACTTTACTGAATTTGCACACAAATGGTGCTTTGTGCATTTATGAATCAAATGTATAATTAATAGTCCAAGTACATATTAACACAATTTCTATTTGAAGAACTTTTCATCTAAAATACAGCACTGTATCCATTACCTTACAACAATTCCTGTTCTCAAACCTGTTAATGATTATTTACCTGTGCTTATATACTGCAGTATTTCAAACCACTAAAAAATTATTTTATATTGTTCTCAAAAGTTGCACCAAACAGGGCAGTGAAAAGAGGATCTAGTGATGAGCTCATCATTTTGAAAGCCACCTGACATGATGTGCATCGGTTTTAGAGTGGGAGGGCTGGAAAGGAACAGAAAAGCCAGATGTTGCAATCAGTCTGCTCTCCCAGATAAAACATACAATAAGCAGTAGCTTGATCGTAAATGTCGCCCAAAGTTACATGCAGCTACATTTTGAAAGTTCAAGATATTCTCACTGTCTAGAAACTTGCAGAAGAATAATATTAAAAGTTTCCAGACAGTAGGCTAAGAGAAAAAAAACACAGATACAAATCACATACATTTATTTGACGTATTTTTGGTTCGCATTGCTCAAAGACAAAGAAATAATGGCTATTCTAACTTCCCTAAATTCCCTCACATTTTCTCACTTGTTCAAATGTTCACTTGAATCCTCTTCATCACCATGCTCTTATTTTCATTTCACCCCTGCAGCTACAAATCAGAAACAGCTCTAATAAACCAGACTTGACACAAAAAAAATAAAAAGAAGGATCAGACTTAGTGCTGTCTTGGACAGAACCTCTAACCAGACAAGCCCTGTTTACTTAGCAGAAGAAATGCTCATTTATCCTAGAGTATAAAAGAGCACAAGCATATTGAACACAACACTGCCTTCTGCAGGTGGACAAGCGTGAAGACTCAGAAATGGCCCAAGGCGCTTGGCAAGGGCAGTCAAACAGGAGCCATCTAGAGGAATACATGATTGTTACCCAAGGGCACATGCAGGACCCACGGCACCACAGGCCACCTCACTTAAGCAAAGGGAACAGGCAGCAACAGTTTGAATGGACTGGTCATCACTAGAAGACACTCAAGACCTAGAGAAAAATGAGAAACGTTGCTTGGCCCGGTGCTTTGACCCACAGAAGCAAGCCCTTGGTGTTACCTAGTGTGCCCTTTTCCAGTAGCACAGCACCTGGAATTTTGTCTTAGGGGTGCAAGTTAGAGTACTGGAAAGCAATCAGAGTACCATGCTTTGGCAGCATCTCTGCTTCCATTAATGGCTTTTGTTAGTTTTTGTGTTTTTATAACCAACTTTCACTTCATTTTAAGATGTAGATATGTTACGCATGTCCAACCTGAAGAGCTTGTATCAAACTAGTCAGGCTGGTGCAACTCTCACCTTGCAGCTCCTGCCCTGAGGCAACACTGTCAGACACACCCACTCTCATCAAGATGTCTCTGATCCCACCGAGCTACTTGAGCAGCAAGCGCTTTGTGAGAGCAGAGGCTGCATGAAATCTGCATTTTGAAAACGTCAAATACTTCATTGAAAACTAGACACACACAAAAAAAAATTAAAATCCACATTTGCAGGAGTGAGTTGTGGGAGATTTCATGTGCTTCTGTTATAACAGGTGGTTTAGGTTTTCTGAACTTCAAATTTCTGTTGTTTTATTCATTCCCTGTCATTTCTTGATAGTAACAGGAGTACTTATCGCATCCCATTACACTCTCCCTCTTTGGTCAACCACTGGGAAAATGAGTCATGATACTGAAACCTGAGCCTCTTCTACATCTTGCTTATGCCCCACACACTGACCATACCCATCCCAAGTCAAACAGTGTACTCCAGTCAGTAGCAAGTCAAATGCATTTCTTGTGTCCAGGCTCACCCATGCAGGAGCACCCCTAGTTGTCTGCCTCAGTGCCTCACTTTGCAGTCTCTCCCAGATGACCTGAGTTTACTCACCCACTTCATTAAAGGCCTTTCTGTACAGCACTAGCTGAATTATGCTTGCGCCATACAAAGAACTCACATGCTATCAAACCTTTTTTGTTTTTTAAATAATGGCTCCCTTGCATTACCTGTGCGTTAACACGGTGTTGTGGGACACATTATCCCTCCAAACTGTTCCCATAGCTTTCACAGGAAAACAAACTTTGCAGATCAAAGGCCAACTCATGTATCTTAGCATGCTAGCCTTTTATTCTGGTTTTTAATTTTCTAGTCTCAGATTCATTAGCTATTCAAGTACATACGTAAGCTACTTCTGACCTACAGTTCATTGCAGGCTATTCACCCCAAGACATCCCACAGCCGATGTGGACCAGGTGTATGATCCAGCATGCCACACCAGCCTCTCCCCTCTCTCCCTGCTAAGGGGGAGTGAGTCTCAAATGGTCCCCAGCTCACAAAAAAGTCACACTGGGGAGGAAGGAAATCCCCTACTTGACTACCAGGGCAGTAGGAAGCTGTCAGTGTAGACACTGTTAGTAAATATCTAGCTAATTCCTGAGAAAAAGCCACAGAGCGATCCATGCATGATGGCAAGAGAGAGGGCCACAAATTTCACCAGACGCCTGCTGCTCCAAGTGTTAATGTCCAGCCACATCAGCAGCATCCCAGGCAAGCCTTCTGACCTGGATACAATGAGGTGAATTTGATCCCAAATGCTTGTACTTCCTGTCTTTATTACTTCTAAAGAAAATATCTGAGCAATTATTCTTCCCTTCTGCATGCAAAAACTTTCTAAATTTGTACTTTGCGAGCTGAACCAGAGGCCTGTCTCTCAGCTCCTGAGCGGGAAGAAGAGATGCGAGGGACTGCTGGTTTAGCTGCTGGGCTCGTCTTCTCATCCCTCCATCCTGCCAAGTGAATGTACAGAGAGCAGGAGAGTGGCAGGCACGAAATGGCAGGAGGCCAGTTCTGTAGGTCCACATCCATCTCTCCAACATGACCTGTGAATCCAGAGTTACAAAACTCAGAGCAAGAAGAAAAAGCAGACCTTTCTTCCTCTCCAGAGATAAGAAGTCAATGTGTTTGGAGCTAAAGGGCCAAGAACTGCTTGGGGTGGTCTAAACAGCCTCAAAACAAAGCCTAAGCCAACAGCTTACTAAGCAGAGAGGAATTCTTATGTGCATTGAGAGTTTGGAAATAGTGTCATGCCAGCAGAGCTATTTTTACTGGAAAGCTCTGGCCAAAACTATCTCAGATAACAAAACAAACTAGATTATGCTATAAATATTAAAAGCTTTATAGCTGTTTGTTTGTGTAATAAATTCCTGGAAAGTCCCTTGTCCTTAATGTAGGGTAAAAAAAGTCAGAGAGGAAGAAGGAAGTAGGGAAAGGGAAATAATTAATTTTGGAGATAATTTCTTTTGTTCTTATCTTACTGACTTATAACAGCTTATACCAACTTTCCACCAGAAAGAAATGGTGAAGAGCTGTGCCACAAGATAGTCACCCTTCTGTGTTCAATGAATTGACTGAACACAAGGGAGCTTGAGGAAGACAGTCTCGATTTAGACCTGCGTTATGCTTAAGTTGCTCTACAGCAATCTGCAACGCCTGAACTACAGCACTCACTTCCTACTCTCATGTAATAAAAATCAAATTAATCAGCCAAGATGCAGCTACTAAAATGTCGCCAGAGGGTCAGGATGGCATCCAGCGGGACCTGAACAAGCTTGAGAAGTAGGCCCATGTGAGCCTCATGATGTTCAACAAGGTCAAGTACTAGGTCCTGCACCTGGGTCATGGCAATCTCCAGTATCAATACAGGCTGGGGGACGAAGGGTTTGAGAGCAGCCCTGCAGAGAAGGACCTGGGGGTACCAGTGGATGAAAAACTGGACGTGAGTCAGCAATATGTGCTCACAGCCCAGAAGGTCAATTGTATCCTGGGCTGCATCAAAAAAAAGCATGGCCAGCAAGTTGAGGGAGGTGATTCTGCCCCCCTGCTCTGGCGAGACCCTACCTGGTGTACTGTGTCCAGCTCCGGAGCCCTCAGCAGAAGACAGACAAGAACGTGTTGGAGCTGGTCCAGAGGAGGGACAAAAATTAGTCAAGAGGGCTGAAACACCTCTCTTATGAAAAAAGACTGAGAGAGTTGGGGTTGTTCAGCCTGGAGAAGAGTACACTTCAGAGGGACCTTGATTGCAACTTTTTTTATAAGCCTCCTTTAAGTACTGAAAAGATGGAGACAGTCTTTTTAGCAGGGCCTGTTGTGACAGGATAAGGGTAATGGATTAAAACTAAGAGAGGGTAGATTTAGAGTAGATAGAAGGAAGAAACTTTTACAATGAGAGTGAGGAAACACTGGAACAGGTTGCCCAGAGAGGTGGCAGATGTCCCATCCCTGGAAATATTCAAGGTCAGGTTGAACCTTGCTCAGGTTGCTCTCAGCAATCTGATCTAGTTAAAGATGCCCCTGCTCATTGCAGGGGTGTTGGACTAGATGACCCTTCTAACCCAAACCATTCTATGGTTTCACCTGGGTGAAAATCCTTACTTTTATTATTATTCATTATCATTCATAAAGTTACTATTCGTACGGTAGAAAAAGGCTTTCTCCTTAGATTAACTCCATAACTACATAAGGGCAAAAATCAGTGGCTTGCATCATTCTGAACAACAGAGGTGGCCACACAGGGAGGTTTAAAAGGAAATATTTACATCTATTCTGTGTCTTGCTAAAACAAACATATTTCTCCCAGTGGCAGGAACTGGAGGACATCCAAAGTTTTTTTCCTCCACTGAGTATGTAATCCTCATTTTTCTTCCTACTGGCAAAGTATGTGCAACAGACAACTCCTGCCTGTTTCACATTTAGCGTGTACAAAAAATATTCCCAACTCTAAGTGACAGCGACCCAGCACTATTGTTTTTAAATTTGATTTTCTGCTTCTGGACTGAGTCAAGAGTAACCCAAACTAACTGAGCTTTTGGAACACTTCATGAGGCCCTATAGGAATGACACAATTTTATCAGCAGTTACCAACTATCACAAAAGAGGGCAAAAATGATGGTCACATGCTTGCCAGAGATTTGGGTTCACATTCTGTGGGCAACAGGATAAAGAGGGGTTACTATTTTAAACCGATGCAGCAGTAGCGTAGGCAGTAGAATTTGGTGAAATTATATATTGACAGCAGCTCTTTACTGCTTTTGTCATACATCTTACAGCTCAACTGCCATGCATGGAGCTATATATAACTACTTTGAGTGACTGCTCGTTTCATATTCCAGCACCACACAAACATAGCAGTAGAAAGAAATGGGCACATAGCACTTCTGTGGGCTGCTTTCTCTGCAGTTACTGCTACACAGCTGAAATGGTGTTTGACACAACACAGACCCATACATTTGGCTTAGCCCAGCCCCTCTTTCTTCATTCTCCAAACAGAGCCTTTTTGAAGTGCTCTTTCTACGTTTCAGTTAAAGATAATGGCTTTCTTGAGAGCTCTTGTCCATTACAAACCCTTACAGCTTGCAAGATGACGAAAGCATTTCTACACGATGGCAGCAAAGAGCACGTGCTTCATAACCATGGCATGTGCAAAGGAAAACTCAGACCGAAGAAAGAATCCACACTTGTACAGCAGGACAAAGTCAGTTTACTCCAAAGCACCCAACACTTGGTTCCAGTTGGGCACAAGCATTTCTAACTCATGATCTGAGATGGTGCACTAGGATGTACAGTAGAAGCCAGGGGAAGAAGTACTTCAGTAAGTGCAGAAACCACAAGAACAAGCCACCATCCACCTTCCTCCAACATATCAATCCTGCTGGCAAAGGCAGCTCTGAGAATGCACGCACACAAGAGTCTTGCTGCCCAGATCGTGCATAAGAGACTCCAGAAACTGACTGATGGAATTCAGAAAAAGCTCCCGGGGAAGTAAAACTTGCAAAAAAAAAACGTTTGAGCTGAATTTATTATCAAAGTTCAAGTCAAAGCCTGATGATGTTTAACTTAATCTATTCAGGACGTGGTTGCATATATAGAGCAGTCCGTGAAAACGGCCTATGGGCAATGTAATAAAACAGGAGATAAGATTTGGAAAAAAAAAAAATTTTTGTACCCAACTAGTTTTCACCATCTGTTTCCCAGTTTGGCTAAGTTTTAGAAATTCCCCCACCACCACCCCCTTTCTGTTCAGTAAGCACACAGCTAAAGGAGCATGTTGTTTTTAAAAGAAGTCCATCTTAGGAGGAAGAAAAGGTTGTAATTTCATTGATGTGCTTTGTCCACTTGTTGGTCATCGAGAACTCAAACACTGCTTGATTTCATTATCCATAATATTAGAGGAAACACATTGCTTGAAGAATTGCCCTGAACTCTGTCTCTACAAGCCATTAATATTGATTTTTATACCTTATTTCCTCTTGCACATTACCATCCAGATTGGTATTTTCTCGCAATGGTTATGTAAGGGAACATCCAAGGTACTGGCTTGCAAGTACTCTACAGACTATAACAGAAGTCTGCTCAATATTTCTGAAGGGCACATTCCTGAAATCTCACTACATATATATATGCATGACTGCCAAGTATTCGTTTTCATCTTTATGGGGTTTACAACTTTTTTTTTTTTTTTAAATAACTGAGCTGTTTTGCCACCTTGACAGAGCAGTCAGAGTATTATGGAGTACTGCACCATGGCAGGATATCTGGATACGTATGTTGTACTCATTAGGGAAGTCAACCTAAGCATAGTTTTTCTTGTAACAGATACAACATGTACCTTCAGTACCACAAGACGAGCCAAGTTTCTGCTTGCTTAAGAGCAGTTTCTAACTTGTTACCTACATTTGTCTCAGATTAACCCAGAAGGATATTGCCTGTGATTTATTCCTAGATCTGTGGTCTTTTTTTTTTTTTTTTTAACCCCTGAACTATAGATCACTCTTCTACATTCACCATACACATTAAGAAGTGAAATGATCAACATCTTTCAAATTTAACCTCTTGGACAAAGAAAGTATACTAGTCTTTGGGAGTTCCATCTTTCTGGATGTTTCCCCTCACTTTTCAACCAATATGGTACAAAGAGGGTTAGCAAAAGAGATGGGTAGGAGATTATTCCACAAAACACAGGACAGATTTTATCCTCTCTAAATGAGATTAAAATGCAAAAAAAATTATCAAAAAAAGTTGAGATGTTATCACTTTTCCATTCGCTAGAATTTTTAACGGGACTTGTTACTGTAAAGAAAAATAGCCACAGTCAGGAGTATTGTGATATGCTCTGCTACAGGTTGTTCCTGCACTTTAAACCGTTCTCCCAAACAACAGCAGCAGGGAAGTACAGTTACTTAGAATAGCCTTAGGTGAAAAGTAAAATCACTGAAGATTAGCTCTGTTCTAGCTCAAAACAGGACGATCATGTTGCTGTTTGCTATATACCAGCTGGTAAAGACTGCATGAGCATAGACACAGAAAAAGCTGGGGCTTTTAATAGCTAGGACATTGGAATATGGAGGGGACATTGGGTAGTTGTCTGTTGTAGGTTGTTTGTTTTCGGTGTGTGGTTTTTTTTTGGGAGGGGACATGTTGCAGAATTAGCAACAAGGTAGATTTTGAAAGTTTTGTTCTGCCTAAATGATTATAAATTCCTCCTTCCTCACCACTGCAGTGATTTAAAGCTACCTTATCTGTTACATTAGGCCAAGCTTAATTCACTACTCTTCGATTAAACTTTAAGAGAACTTAATTGAACAAAGGAAGCAAACTTTTTGTTGTCTTAAAAGTGTGCCCAGGTGCAACCCAAAGAAATAAAAAATATCCATAGTTTCTTCCACCTCAACACGCATGATGCTTGCCCTTCATTTTTACACCAAGCAAACCAGGACATTAAAGATGAGCAAAAGTTCCATTTTAAAGTCATGTTTAGAAAACATCTCTGATTTTAATCTAGTTCAGTAATTGTGATTTAAAACAGTTCGTTCGGTTTGGGGTTGGACTATACTACACCACAGTTTCAGTCCTCTTCTCAGAGAGAGGACCAAACTGGTCTAGGGATCATCTGCACCACAGCTGTGTTTGGCCACATCTCTAGTACAAACCACCATCTCAGCAAGTGGAAGAGTGGCACAGAACAGACATATTATAATCTGCTTCGATCAGAGAGGTCCAAATCAGCCCCTGCCTAAACCACCAGTGAGTCAAACAAACATAATTCATTGAGAACTGCATTTAACATCCTGTGTCTCCAGGGCACAACTTCAGAAGCTTGTTGCAGTAGAATGGTCACATCTTCACATTCAGAATTATGATACGTTTTTAACGCTCATGTTATAACGTATGATTCCTGCCTCTGTCCAAACCACAAACTAACATTTAACCTCCCTCTTTAGTCACCTGTTATTAAATATAAATTATTCTTCTTTTCAAGAAGACCAAAGGAGTTAAGGCTGTTGGCAATGTATCACCTATAAAAACAGTCTTATAATCAGCAGGGAATACAAAAGACTTTTTCTTTTCATTTAACTAATCTGTGCCCAGTATCGCAGATAGGAAGGTACAAACTGTATCTGTTTAAGCATAAAAAATATATACAACTATATTCAACATTTAAATTAAACACAACTCTTTGCATACTAACAATCTTATGTACATTTAGTTTTAAACAATACCTCTTTAATATCCTCCTCTTTTGTAAAACAAGTTTTATTTTCCTCCCAAAATACCCAATGCTACTTTAAAATTATGGAGGGGGAAAAATTTGAGCTATATAGAAAATAGCAAGATGTCTTACAATTGTAAAGTATCATAGCACATATTTTCCACAAAAAGAACAGATCATTCAAAAACTGAACCACTGTAAAAGTTCTTGCAAGTCCAACAGGACTGTCTTAAAAAGCTTACTTTGGTTAATAGCAAATCATTCTTAAACAATTAAGGAAAAAAAATATACATTCTTTTACCACATCTACAGATGCATTTCCTTGGCATGTTGTAGCAATCCATATATCTTTACAGATGAGCACTGCAGTTGTTCAGTGCTCTTTATTTGCAGTGATTTCAAGAAAATGGATTATATATCAGATTGCATTGATTTATAATTGTCAGTCCAACTTCCTAAGATTTCTGAATAACAGAACTCTCTTCCTAAGTCTTCCTAAGGTCTCTGGATATCAGAAAAAGAACAGCAATACTACTACTTCTTCCTCACAAGGTTGATCTCATGCAGTACTTGCAATAGTATCACTAAACTGCATGAAACTGCTGTTTCCCTGCTTATCTCCCCAGGAGAGGAACACAACTTTTCCTAAGCTCTGCATACTCTGACGCCCAGCCAGTCCCATTTGCCTCTGATCATTCAGACAACTGAAGTGCCACCGGACTTTACAGCAATTCAATGATTTCCTCTGAGCCATTATGCATATTTCAGGTCATGTGTTGCTTCTGTATCACCAAAGTTTTACTCATTTCCAGGGAAATAGATGGTCTCAGCTTCCAGCCAGAAGAACAACTTGATCTTTATCTTTCTTCCCTCCTTGCACTATGAAGACCTCTGATCCAGAGAAAGAAAAAAAAAAAAAGGTCACAAACAAAAAGGCAAAACTGTAAGATTCTCCAGGAAAAGAATACCACATTAGTCACTATGCATCAGTTAAGCTGAGAAGTCGAGATGCCTGACCGATGAGCAAAAAGGCACTTGGTAACAGTCCTGTGAACGATAGTCAATGAGTCAACAATTTCAGTCTTGTGATCCAACTGACCAGCAACGAGGGCTCTGCAGAAGAAGATTTTGTGGACGATGTAACAGAGGTTTTTTTCGCACCTTCCTCTTGAAAAGGAATTGTTGCACTGTTGTGAAGGTCTGTATTCATAAAACACCTGCTGCCTCGAATATAATCTGTTCCTCTCATCAACTGCTTGTCAGACACTGGCCTTGAGAGGGGGTGTTGTATGCACGGGTTTTCTTCGATGATTGGGGGTATCCTTTCATTACTGAAGTACCTGCAGAGGACATCATCACCTGTGTGTACAGGAGGAAAACCAATTATTGCTGACTGCTAAACACTCCACTGACATTTTCTGTTTTTATAAAAGATTCTGGTTACATTACAAATTACCAGATTTTGCTCGTCTTTCATAACACACTTGGACATAAGAAGCTGTCAAAAAATTTATAGCTTTTTGCATCTTTAGTATTTTTTAAGCAATAAAAAGAACAATAAAGATAAATCCAGAGAAGACACAGTTTGACTGTTAAATTCCAAATTCATATACACCAAAACTGCTAGTAGAGACTATCTTTATGCAAATCACTATCATAAGAGAGATCTAACAAACCTTCCCATAACATGTCATTCAAGATCTTGATAGACCAGAGTTGAATCCATGTTTATCTGAATGTAACTTAGGACTAATCTAAAAACTACAAATATTACTCTGGACAACAGAAATTACTGTTGCAGATAAAGGCATAAGAACTTCCCCAGGTCTGACCATTGATTTGTGATGCTTTTTCTGTTTTCACTCTTCTCCGGGCACTTGACCACGGCAGCTTTTGCTAAAGACATCCTACTAGGCTAGACAGGCTTTGTTCTGACCCAATGAAGCTTATCTACAAGTCTGCAGCACTTAAGTGCATTTCAAGTCTTTTAAAGAGCCAACATAAAACAAAAAGCAAAGCCATATACACAAAAAACAGCCCTGGCACCTGGTGATTGTTCTGTTAGACTTCTTTCTTAGCTTGTTTCCTGTATTCCTCCAGGTTGATGCTTCTTGTTATCAGGTTGTATTTTTGCATTAAAATAATATAATTCAGCTTCTACTTTCCTTAGAATTACACGTGAGCTTTCATAAGTGATTTCACAGAATCACAGAATTATTGAGGGTGGAATAGACCTCTGAGATCATGAAGTCCAGCCTATAACCTAACACCACAACATCAACTAGACCATGTCACTAAATGCCACATCCAATCTTTCCTTAGACACCTCCAAGGATAAATTAGTCATCCTTTTTTTATTCCCCACTCTAACAGGACTCAGCCTTTCAGATGCAAAAAGTGGGGAGGGAAAGAAAGGCAGTGGGGGAAGGAGAAAAAGCCATCAAATCTAACACCCAACATCATGAGCTTCTATCTCTCCTGTTCTGTGACATCTGCAGAACACATTGTTTTCTAACAGCAGCTGCAGCAAAAAGCAACTTCTAAGAAGTCCTGTATTTCACTTTTGAGAACAAGGTTGCTCCTGCAACGGCCTCCACATTGAGCTAAACAAACAGGAAGATTTATCAAAAGAGCAATTTTATGATCAATATTAAATGCAGAAGAAAGGGAAAGGGTTGTGTGTAAGAGCAAAATAGTGAACCTGTGCTATAAAGAGATAAGCACATATCTATTCTAGCTTACCTTTAACACTCACAAGAATTCTAACACAGAACAACAAAAAAGTTTAAGCTCCAGCACTGCATAGCTTCACAAATTTCACAGCTACCATCTGGTGTTCCTGGTAAAACCAACAACTGTCATATTTTATTAGCTCAGCATTGCAAACACCAGTCCTCCGTTCCTAATTTACACACTTCCATCCAGTTCACCTCAAGAAAATTTTGGAGAGGAAGGGAAGAGAAAGAAGGATGAGATCCAAAACCTTGCCTTTTCTCCCCAGTGCTCGTGGTCTAGAGAAGGGTTCTCCAGCTCCTATCCAGCTCCCATCAGCAGGCATTGACAAAGGACGAGGTTTTCCTAGAGGCAAAACAGGAGGTTATGAGGAATTACATTAAGTTTAGGAAATCAATTTTTAAATGGCTACTTTTCACAATTAAGCAAAGGGAGAGATACAGCAGTAAGGAGTTAAAAATATAGAAAAAAAAAATTTCACGATACTTCACTGTTGAAACATAAGAAAGCAATATGCTGAGATTGAACAGCCACACTCTTGCTCGTTTACAGCATCAGTGGATATAAAGACCAAAAGTTACGACCAAAACACACATGGAAATGGCCAACCATAGCAGCAGAGCCCAGCTGAACGACATTCATTAAAGAAATAACATCATTTAAATGAAATTATTTCAGATGTGGAATTTCATTCAAATTCACAATTTGCACAGACTGCCCTCAATAGTCATGAAGTCTAATGAGCAGTTTTCTAACACAAGTTATTCCAAACTGTCCAAAGTATTTATCATAACAGCTATAATGAATGAGGAATGAACTCACCATAGGACTGTGTTTTTTCCCTCATCTTGGCTGGTAGGATATTTGCTTCCATGGGATATGCAGGCAACTGATCCGAATCAGCAATAGTAAACCTTCGCCTTCGGCTCTCCTGATCCAGAAAAGAATTGGGAGACTCGGCGCCCTTGGAGCCAAGTAGTGGCTGACCGGGTTTGTTGACTCCTCCATACACAAAACTCCCCTTTTCATCTCTGAAAGAACATTTCACTTTCATTAGTAGCTTAAAAGAGTTTCATGCTATAGACATGAGTAGGTTTGAAAGATACTCCTAGCATCCAGCCATGCTCCTGACAACTGGCATTGTGCTGCAAAGAAGCTGAAAGAAAACCACATCATATTTATAATGAAGTCTTCCATCACCTATTTACCAAGAAGAAAAGAAAGCTACCCTCCTTGTGCTAATTCACTTTTAATAGGTCAGTAATTTAACACACAGAGAAGTTTAGAGGTACCACCTCTAGAAAAGATTTTGAGAAATGAAACCTTTCTGCCCTGAGGGTATAAAAGCTCCCAATTGACTGCCTGTTCAGTATGCAGTTGTGACAGAGAAGTATCATACATACATTGTGTTATCCATCTCTATAATGGGAACACCTTTCATCTGAGGGACTATGCTTTTCAGTCATTAGAAACATCCAAAAACTGCCACTGAATCTTCATCATCTTCTCTTCCATCCAAAAGAGAGACCCTCCACGCTACCCTCTAAGTTAAGATTTGCCTGGGTGGTTTTGTTTTATTTCCCTTTCCCTGTACATGCTACAATCTTATTGCCTGAAGCAACCATCAGCCAAGTTAGGCATAAAAATACACAGCTGATTGTCTAAGCACATACATACCCCAGTATGCACAACAGACCCCTGGCCAGCACATATCACTTTTTCCAGCTCTCCATCCAGAACAGTGCTAGAGCTCAGTGGATGGGAGGGAGCTGTTTATGGAGATTCAGGAACTGAAAATTGCACAGCAGTGTCACACCATAACCACAAGTGTTACACCACAACCGTATGAATGCAGAGAATTCTCCTACAACACCACCATGTGGAGACTGTGACATGGGAAGGAAACCTGTCGCTGCTCTCTGCCGCTCCAGCCTAGACCACGTAAGATCCATGCCAGGAAGGGAAGATAACAGGATGATGACAGGAGGAAAAAAAAAAAAAAAAAACAAACCCCAAACAAAAACCCTGACCATACAAATGCACCAGTTTCAAGAGTAAAACATGCAGAGCTGAAATTAAGTAGCCAAAAAGAAGGTGAAAGAACTGTTCTTCCTCCTCTTCCTGGATGCCACAGCTTCCCGCATTTGCTTTCTTTAAAAGTTAAAGTCAAGAAGCCTTTCCCTTTCCACACGTCATCCAGGACAAGTTTTACAGCTCACATTGCTACTCCCTTACGTGTTAACGGGGTTTCAGGTCTAAAGGCATCTGTTAAACATAATTTTATAGCTCTTTAGGAAAGATACACAAACAGAGCGCACGCACATAATTCACCAATGTGCTTGAAATGTAACAATTTAAAGACAAGACCAAGGCATTCTAAACACAGTTGCTAAATCTATATGCTTGTTTTTATGCCAAAACATTTTTATTTACCCTTTTTTTCCCCAAGAGGCAAGCATGCATAAACAGGGAGAGATCAGGTCAAGGTGGGTCCAGCCTCAGTAGAGAGACTCTACCTTGGAGAAATGCCCTCCCTCAGCCCCTGTAACTTCTCAAAGACTGCAGTAATACAACTTCTGTCTCTGTATCAGGCCTTACATGACAGGAGGCATACAAGTTCTGCAGCAACATGTCAGACTTTCTGTGCTGTGCTATCTACACGTAACCTAGTGTCAGGGTAGGTCAGGAAAAATATCTTGCCTGAAAACTTTTGTCCATCACCTTCCCAGGTCAGTTAGCTGGGTTCTGGCTTGAGTCAACATGCACTTGAGAACAAACAAAAGCTAGCCATACCATACACCTACTCACCTCCACACCGCCTTTTGTGCATTTTTATAGCTTACACCACAGGATAAAAAAAATAAAGTTAAAATAATTGACTATTCCTTCCCCTCAGCAGGAACATTCCTGTTTTATACAGTTTGCATGCTTAACAATTTAAAACAAGTTCTTTTCTACCCTAACTCCCGCAATAGCTACTTAACTTGTTAAAAAAAAAGCGGTAAAAGTTACAGACAAAAAATTTCTTATTATGTGCAGGCAGATTTAAAGAAAAATCAAAAACATAACCCCCAACAAACCCAGGGATGACATCTGTTCGTGTTTTGGAAACAAGTCTGATCTATGTGACACACAACCTTCTAATAATAAAATCTATTACCACCCTGGTAGCTCATGGATTTAAGCGTAAGCTGAAGCAATCTTATGCATTAAGTAACTAGAAGAAAGTTTATGAAATCTGCAGTTTCCTCAGACTGATGTGCACAGAGCTCTAATAGCAAGCCAGCTCAGAAAGAAGTGTAATAAAGGAGTTTTTTGTTCAGTAGTGCATGTTTATTTGCATACCGAGGAGAATACGGAACAGCTGGTGGAGGTGGTATGTACAGATCCAAAATGGCTGGCTTCTCTTTTTTCAGTGAGGTATCCACGGTGCTTTCTGGTGACTGGACTGAAGTTGGCGGAGGACTGGTCTGAAATATTAGATAGCTATCAAATATCTGAGTATTGATATATCAGTGACAAAGAGACAATACAATAATCAACAGTACCACTTCATCCCCTACTACTATTTCTATGCTTAATGGACACATTACAAATTCTTAGCATTTACATTTTCCTCCACCCCCAGTTTTGGCTAGCTTTCCAGTCTCTCCTACAGAAATCCTATCACAGGTAATGCATCGCTCAAGAACTTTTTGTTCTTTCCAGTTCTATTTTTCCTGCAAATTCCATAGACAGAAAAAGCAACAGAGACAAAAGTACTACTTCTACTTTTAGATCCATTAAAAAAAATACGATTTGTTAAATACAGATATGATCTGCAACACTTAAAAAGTTAGCTCACACTACTCTTACTCCACACAGTTCAATGCCTGGGGCATGGGCAGGAATATGGTGAAGCCCACCACAAATTGCATTGAGGGATATAACTAGGGTAAGGAAAGCAAAGGAAAAATATATTCCATATTGCTCATCTGAGCAAATTTTTCCTTTTTGTGTCTCACTTCTACATCCCCAGCATTTTGCCAGACTCCTGTCTGCCTCTAGGCGAGCAAAGGCTTGAAGAACTGTTTCACCTTTTACAGGCAAGAGAACCTGCACTCTCCCTTTTCTGTTAAAGACCTTTCCAGGCTTTCACTCTGGCCACTCAGTTAATGGCACCCTTGAAGAAGCATCTGCCTTTTACCAGTCAGTATGCTGAAGCCCAGAACTGTCATCAGGCTTCTCCAATCACTGATTCCTCCAAGGAAACACTGCTTGGCACAGCCTATATCCCAACCCACCTCAGCTCTTCATATCAGTAACACAGTCCTTGCTTCAGTAACCCTGGAAAACTCAGTGGGTTTTTTTTCCCTTTAGCTCTAAGTGACAGGCACGATACCACAAAAATCGAGACACAGCCATTGAAGAAAGGAAGGATGAAAAAGGAGTCAAGTGCACATCTTCTACGCAGTTTGAGAGCAATCTACCTGCATCAAAGCTTGCGATAGTCACTGGTATTTCACAGGTTGATAAATTATCCTCAGAGATGTAGAGTCCTGTGTCAGAATAAGGCTAAGAACTAGAGCTCTCCTTGGTTTTCTTTATTTGAGGTAATCAGTTTAAATTCAGCTCAGTTATTTCCTCCTGTAAGCATTAAGCTCTGAGCTTTTTAATAAAACCAGCCATTCCTCAATATGGTTATTTAAGAGTTATTAATGTCACTTTCTCTGCTCATTACTCAATCTGTGAATTGCCCAACTAAATCTTATTTAAACAAGTACTTTAAATATCTTCTTGAAAAGCACTAACTCTTTCCCACCCTTCACCAGACTAAAAAGTGGAGAAGTGTATGGAATAATCTAAGTTATTTCAGCAAATAAACGTATTGCTCTGTTAAACAGAGGAAGTATTTATTACTCCATGTTGATGAATTCCATACGTAACAGTAGTTTTAGCAGTTTTGCCTCCCTGTACCACTGGAAGAACTTATTAAAATGCTCAGCTTATTAAAATGCTCAACACACTTAGTCCCTTTGTGTATCAAGAGGGCATTATCTGGGTTTACAAAAACAAACAAACAAAAAAACCACAAACAGGCAAGAACATTTTCTTTTTTATCTAGGAACCAGAACACTACATCCATTTCATCTAACCTTCCTTAACCTATACTTACACGAGTACTTGGGAACATTTCTAGTATTTCTCTTTTTCAAGTTGCAACAAAGGTATTGTCATCCTGGACACTGCAACAGGCTGCCCAGAGAGGTTGTGGAGTCTCCTCTGGAGACTTTCAAAACCCACCTGGATGCATTCCTGCGTGGTCTGCGCCAGGTGATCCTACTCTGGCACAGGGGTTGGACTAGATGATCTCTAGAGGTCCCTTCTAAGCCCTAACGCTCTATGATTCTATGATCCTGACATCAGAGTTGAGCCAGCAGCCTCCCACCTGCACCAAGGGTGGTTTCCAACGCAGGTTCTTTAGTGGGGCAGGAGTGAAATGGAAAGAACCAGTAGGACGTTTCTTAAGCAGCAGCCTAACTCCAGCAGGATTCTCTCGCAACTTTGCCACCAAATTTTTTAGTTGCCATCCAACCTGCAAGAGAATAAAGACATCTTTTATTGAGTATTGATTTTTTTTTCTGAAAGCAAACAAACAAGAAAAAACTCAACTCTCAAGTCAAACCGTCTGTTTTAACATGAACCTAAAGAGAGAAAAAAGATCCAAAAAAGTCAGAATGTAGAAAGAAAATCTGGAAGGTGGTTCTTTGTGTTGTTTCAAAGAAAGATCTCTACTTAAGCTGTAAATTAAACATCAAGATACTAAGCAATGATCTTTACACCTCAGCTCCAGTCCTAGAAGAATTCATGGATGTGCTCAGAGTAAGAGGGATTCACAGTGAACTACTTTTGTCATGTTTCTTTCTCACATTGAAAGGCATTGCTTACTTGTGCTAAGCAAAAAAGCAATCGTTTTAAGTTCCCAGACACAAATGATTTGAGAAATACTTGAGTTTTTTTAAATCTGTTTTTATCTGCATTTCTGTAAATTATAACAACACATTTTAAAATACAATGCGAAGTATTTAATATAATGCACATGAGACTTAAACATGAAATACTGCATATTTATTTCAATGTCAAAATATTGCAAAGAATCGCAAAGATTTGTCTTGAAAACAAAATGTTTAAAAGATTTTAACAGGAAAACACCAGAACTGCCTCCTGACCCCATCCAGTCAGAGCCTGTGGAGAGTGAGACTGCAGAGCAAGCATAAGGTAAGGCTGGTTTTTACTAACCACAGTTTGCCGATTAACCTGGATCACTTCATCACCAGCATGAATCTTCTGAGATCGATCAGCAGGGGACTACAAAGAAGAAAATAAGAGGCATGTGCTTTAACATGTTTTCTTCCCTGCTGCAACAATTCCTTAAGTCAAAGGTCTTTACCTATAAGGAAAAGCATTGCTGAAAATTTTCACACAGCTAGACCATACATTACACCTGTTGATGACTTGAGCAATGCACACAAATTCAACTTACGATTTATTTTTTAAACTTGGAGAACTACAGGCAAAGGGAAAAGGCACAGCCTACACCCGTCACAGACCAAATTGTCCTTAAGTCATGAGAGTTTCCACTGGTCTTTCGCTTCCAGTTTGTACCATAGTTTCAGACAACAGTGAGAGAGGCTTGAAGAGAAGACTTCTGTCCTAACAGAGCAGCTATCTTAAACTTAACTTTCAAAGAAAAAAACCTATACACTAAGGTTTTGAATGTGCAGAACAAAGGATCAAAACCCCTTCGACACACAGAATAGACCCATTGCACTTTCCCTTTTTGTTTCCTAATGTAAGAGTTAACAAATGTAAAGTGCATCACCACGGTAAACAGATAAAAATATATGCTTGCACACACCAAGTGTGTGTGTATAGGTATTTTTCAAATATCTATCTAATAATAATACATCTTAAAATACAGTTTCCTTGCAACAAAAGCCAAGGTCTGGGGAAACATTAGCAACAAATAGCTAATCAGTATCTATATAAGCTTATCTACAACTGGTGCCATGCACCACCTAGGGCTGCAGTTACTAAAACGGTCTCGCTGCTCTAACACACCAACTCTGCCCAGCCTTGAGAACACCCAAAGCACACAGTCATACTGCTTCGGTATACCGTACCCCAGTAATAGGAAAACTTCTCCTCGTGAGTAACCACCTGGCAGCAGGCCAACTCTTCCTAGTGACTCCAGAACTCAGCCCTTGGATTAAGGACTCCCTTCTCACTATTATACCTTCAGAGGTCTAGTAGCTTTTTTTATTAGAAGGTATTGTAGGAATAAACAGTGCAACAGGAGAACAAAACATGGGGGGAATTTGTGGGAGGCTCCAGCTATCAGGAGTAACCCCATTTCTTAATTGTCTTCTCGCTTCCGCTGAGAGGAAATGCCTCTGTGAAAGCTGCACATGAGTCAACCAAGATCATAAAAACATGTTAGGCCACAGTCACGTTTGTGAGTAACAAAGCTCACTTCAAGTTGTCCTTTGGGCGATCAACAGCCCATACAGGGGAGTGTCAGCTAGCAGAGCAGACACTGCAATCACACTGTGAGAACAGAGGAAAGAGCAAAGTCTCAATCTAGGTCAACGTGATGCCGGAAACCACAAGCAGAACTGCACAACTCAGGAACCTTCTTAGCTGACTGGTATCAAATGCATGGGCTTCCCTAGTCCTTCTACTGTATAGTACTACTAATTTTGTGGTACAATTCCACTGCAATCCCTCTGAGGATAGCTACTCAAAATACCATTCCAAACCTAGCACGAAAATTGACCCAGCCTGGGTTACCTAAATGATCCCACACTATCAGAAAGACATCAGTTGTTTGCACATCTCTCAGTCACTTGTCAAGTTTTGTTGTTCCAAATGAAAACAGACAGACAGAGCACTTGCTACAGTCAGCCCTCT
>VWZK01012809.1:0-11780 GCA_013396935.1 Baryphthengus martii
GAGGCTTTTGGCTTTTGCCTTTTGCCGCTAAAGTGTATGTGTGTGTGTGTGTGTTTTATGACCATCTCGACAACAGTCGCCCAACGTGAGGTGACAAGTAAGGAGGGAGGATTTATTTTTCATAAAACAAAAAGAATGCGTGGAGCTCTGCTTAGGGATGGTCAATTCCTATAGTTCTAATGGCTGAGTCCCTGCAGTTGACATAACAATTTGTTGGTCCGTGAGATTCACTGAATCTCTCAGGACTTCTCCTTCAACAATAGGACTAAAGAGACACTATCTGGCTACAAGGCATTGGCCAACATCCTCTGAGCCATTTAGTCAGATGCGTGGTCTCCCCCGGCTATATGCATAGTGTCCCTATGGAAGAGCAGCTGAGGGTAACAGTCTGAAGATCAGACTCCTACAAGCCTCAGTAATAGCCTATCCACAGCATCCAGGACTCAAGCCCCTGGAAAGCCCCTGGCCAGCCGCTGGCCTCACTTTTACAGTCCTTTGTCATTATGTAAAACACTGAACTGCCCTGATACCTGTTGAAGGGACAACACAGGACTACAAAATAACTGTAGAAGGTTTCCAGAGTGCTTTGATGGCAATTTCCTAACACAGGTTGTTGAGGAGCCAGTGAGTGGAGATGCTCTGCTGGACCTGATGAACAGGAGGTCAAGCAAAGGTGGAAGAGACTTGTGTGGATAAATTTGTAGTGCCAGACTAAACTCAAATGGGAAAAAAAAAAAAAAAAAAAAAAGCATTGGGGATGTGGAAACAGAAAGAGGAGACCCAGGGGAAACACAGAAGTACTTTTCCAAACATGCAAGGATGGGGTAAGAAAAAATCCATGTAAGTTTTCATTTGGTGAGGGATGTGAAGTATAACAAAGATGAGGGAAACCAGGGGCTGCTGCTGAAGGGGGGAAGGGCCCTGATGACAAACACTGTAGGAAAGGCCAAGGGACTCTATGCTTCCTTCACTCCTTTCTTCACTGATAAGACCTACTTTCAGGTCAGGTCCCAAGTCCCTGAGACCCATGGGCAAACCTGTAGTAAGGAAGGTTTACTTTGGCAGAGGAAGATCAGGTTAGGGAAGATCTGTATAAACTGGGCAGACATAAGTCCTTGGGAAATGATGGAATGCACCCACAAACACTGAGGGACCTGGATGACGCCATTGCAAAGCCACTTCATTTGTCGTGAAGTAAATAAACAAATAATCTTGGAAATAATTTCCAAACATACAGAGAACAGGAGAGTGGTTAAGAACAATCAGCATGGATTCATGAAAGCAAATAATTTCTGACCAACCTGACAGCCTTCTGCAATGAGGTAACTGGAACAGTAGGTGAAGGGAAAGCAGTCAGCATTTATCTCAACTTTAACAAGGCTTTCCACACTCTCCTGGAACTGATGAAATACTGACTGGATAAGTGAACAAAGAGTTGAATTAAAAACTGGCTGAAAGCCAGGTTCAAAAGGTTTTGAGCAGCAGCAGAAAGTCCAGCTGAATGCAAATAAATTTGGATTTCCTTCATGGTTAATATTGAGTCCAATACCATCATGAATGCCTAAATTGTGGACAGAGCGTAATCTCCTTGGTAAATCTGCAGATGCTACAAAAAAGGGAGGAGATACTGATAGAGCA
The DNA here is from genome assembly GCA_013396935.1 of Baryphthengus martii. Lineage (NCBI taxonomy): Eukaryota > Metazoa > Chordata > Aves > Coraciiformes > Momotidae > Baryphthengus > Baryphthengus martii. The sequence continues at coordinate 1,639 of VWZK01012809.1, forward strand.
GATGGATGTACTGTTATTCAGAATGCTTTCAACAGGCTGTAAGAAATGGACTCACAGAAATCTTAATGTCAGAAAAAGGAAGTGCAAAGTCTTGCACCTGAGGAGGAATAGCACAGGCTGACCAGCTGGAAAGCAGCTTTGCAGAAAAGGCTATGGGAGTCCTGGTGACCACGAAGTTAAACAAGAGCCAGGAACGTGACCTTGTGGCAAAGAAAGACAGCAGCATCCTGGGCTTCATTAGGTAGATACTTCTTCTCTACTCAGCATTGGTGAGGCACATCTAGAGTGCTGGGTCCTGTTTTGGGTTCCCGAGTACAGGAGAAGCATGAATGTACTGGAATGAGACTAGAGAAGGGCCACTAGGACGGCTGAGATGATGGTGCAGCTCTCATACAAGGAAAGGCTGAGAAAGCTGGGACTGTTTAGCAAAAAAGGGAGAGGAGAGGAGAAGAGAGTGTTAAAGTTATATGAGCCTCATCATATTCACTATGAAACCAGTTGTTTAAAATCTACTTGCTTATATAGCTGATGATTAGACCTTGCTAGTCTGTTGCTCATAGTTTTCAATGAAAGTATTTTTAACATTTGAAAGTAGTGGTATATTTTCTTCTTTTTTTTTTTTTTTCTTATTTTTTTTGTTTGTTTCGTGCTGGTTTACACCCTGGGATCTGTAATTTTCTTGTTTGCTACTTTAATTTTCTCATTCTCTCATTGCTGTTCCAGCATAGCTGAACTCTATTGAACTCATGAAACCAATGTGACTGCAAATTTCCTTCTGCACCCATGGTACAGTTTGCTTCATTGTTATTGCAAAACTTCTGTGGAATATATTCTGTCTTAACAATTTAATACAACCTGTTGAATTTCATGTGGAGATAAGATAGAAAGTTGGTATGATATTCATGATGCCATTTACGTTAATGATAAAACAGCAGTTTTCAAAATTTTACCCCCACTTGCTCACTATCACAAACCACCATCACATTAATGTGAACTGTTATAAATGAAGCAGGAAGCAATGCTCATTGATTTTCTCTATTTATAACATGTAGCCAGAGAACAGGTAGGAATTAGGTTAAACTTTGCAAATTGTTCGTTTGTCAGCTCACCACTTTTGTGGCAGGAGAAGTAATTACCTGATACTGTATATACTAGTAGAATATCCTTGTCTTCAGTGCCAGAAGAAATTGAGAAGGCATTGTATCTCAGAAAGGGAATTAGTGCAACTTGTTTTGCATGGTTGCTTCTAGCAATGCTTCTGTCTTGTTTCTCTTTTAAGTCTGAACTTACTGAACACTCCTGTGAGGACCGTGTACCTGACTGGTTCCCTGTAAGGCAAACATTGCTACCTCAGCATGTTGTTTCTTGCCTCTGTTATTACCTGTTCATGTTCTCATGCAGTATTTATAATACATGAGAAGAACTTCATAAGCCACGACAATGATTGAATATATCAAATATTTAGTGATAGTTGTGTACAACTCAATAATTCAGGACTAAATAATTGCTGTGTTCTGTGGAAGTTACAGAAGGGGTTACACAATATCCTTAATGCACCAGTTGTCTAAGGCTAACACTGTATTTTTAGACCAAAGAGTCACTTTGACTTCTTGGTGTGTCTGTGGTTGTGTCCTGATTTATACTGCAGTGAGATACAGAGCCACCTACACAGGCAATTCCAGAGAACCCCACATGCTGGGACATCTGTGCACATAGGTGAGATGGGATCCAGCTGACTCAGAAGCCATGAAACCTGCAGAGCATCATAAATGCAAACACAGAGAGGAAGTGAGATGCAACCTCATAAACTTCATCTGTTCCTGAATCTTTAGGAAAACATTTGTTTATTGGATCAGTGTTCTTAAAATAGCATCGGTAAATTAAACTTCCATTAATCACTTTTTATATGGAAAAGACTTGTCAGTTATACATGCTGTAAAATTTTCAAAAGTTTCACAACATTTTGGTTTGTTGAAACATAAAATTGTATCCAAACATTTATGATTTCAAAATTCTGCAAAGAACAAAATTACTATTATAAGTAATCCTTTAAAAATCTGAGATCCTTGTGTATGTTTCAAATTACAGATTTTATCCTCTGTTTTCTTTACTTAACCTTAACTTCTCCTCCTCCTTCCAGCCCAGAATAAAGATAATGACATATGTTGCAAACTTGTTCCAACCTGAGTACCAAGACCATAATTCAGGAGAAGTGCTCTGCTTACATTCATAAATCACCTGAAGATGGCTCTTGTATCAGCAGAACTCCTCAACTGAATTAAAAGCTTCTACTCAATCAAGGATCATCTATATCACATTATAAGTTAACAGAATTCACTCTGTGATAAGGCTGAACTGTGCGATCTACACAGCATGCCTTTTCAGAGTCTTGTGAATCAATAACTACAGTTTTCATTTCATTCAAATTTGGTGTGGTTGTTCCGTAAAAATGTCTGCTTCACTTATAAAATAATCACTCTTCATGTATACAAATAGGATTTGTTTCTGCTGAAGCATCAGATCTAATCTGGGACTAGTTTAGATTTTCACAAGCATCTAGTCCCTACCCTAAGTGAGCAAAAATTTCCAAAATGTGTAATTAGTATATTAATGAAGAATCAACTAGATAGACAATGTGAGGACCAACTCAGTATATACTATCATGATACTGCTTTTAATTGTGCTAATGAGCTCTCACAAAAAATATTACTGTTTGGCACCTCTCATTGAGCTTGGATTTTATCCTTGTCTCTATTTTCCAGTTCTCACTTACTCTAAGTTTCCAATATTCTACAATTAAAATATATTCAATCTGATATAAACAAATTGCCAAGCTAAACGGATAAGCTGATTTCCTACAGATCTAAAAGTTCTGAAAAAAAATTCCTATGTCATGGATAAAAGACTTAGCTGGCAATGTTTTTAAATTTAAGATTTCTGTGCCTCTATCTCTATCTGTAGTATGAGGTTAATCATGTACTCACTTTAATGGGCAGATCAAACAGTGAAAAATCATAAATTTAAACTAAATACATGACTTAAAATGAGTAAATCTATCTATTCACTCCCTCCATAAGAATTGTCAAATACCTTTAACCAGTCCAATCCCTTCACTATTTTTATTTTGGTAAACATGTATTTTCTCTTCTTACGCTCCAAACCCTATCACTATACCTTGACATCAGAAGAAAATTCAGATTCCTTTGCTTCTACATGAAAAACAATTAACTAATAAACTTGCAATTGTAGAGTAAGAACTTGCACAGGGGAGTTCCCACAGACAGAGGGGTATCTCATAAATTGGGAGTGAGGAGGAGAATGAAAGAAGAGACCAGCAAAAAAACACCCAACACATTTCTTAGCATCCTGAGTAACCTTTTAGTCTGTCTATACTTACAGCCAGATCTACCGCTCGGAGGAATGCTTTAAAAAATCTAATCAGTGATTGTGTTGAACTCATAGTACAGTCAAAAGGCATATGAATAATTCTGTATTTTAGAACATAGTTTGAATAGTACTCAAGGCAAGACATGGGGCTAAACAATAAAAACAAGGTAAATATATAAAGAGCTACTTCGTAATGAACACCCTGCCTTAGACACTGAAGTCAAGAGTCCTCTGGTGAAAAGTGTATGTTATAGTTATTCTTATTAAATATGTATGTGCAGAAGAGCTACAAAGGCAAATCTGAAACCAGGATCTCTAACTTCTATGTCTGATTTAGCAGCTTTAAGACTGTTTTATCATATATCATAGATTCATAGAATATCTTGAGTTCGAAGGGAAAAGATCATTGAGTTCACCTGACTGTTCCCTAAAATGAAACCATATGCCTGAGAGCATTGTCTAGCTACAAATGCCTACATTTAAAATTATAGGAAAGAATTTCAAATAAATTAATAAAAAGAGAGAGGCAAAATTTGTATTAGAGTTCGGGAAATTATTCTTACTGTTGACTAACACGTAAGTCGAAATCTAGTTGAGGAAAATGCTCTTGGCAATGAAAAACAGTGAGAAGTAGACAAAAATTAAATAAACTCTTTTGTTCTGTTGCCACTGTATATATCAAAGTCGTAGTTATCCCAAGACAAATGATTGATATATGCAGACAATTGAGCTGCATAGTAAACTAGAAAAGTGTCAGGTACACTTAATATTTAAAGCTGTCTGTTCTCTCAGCTTAAGAACATGAAAACATTAATCAAAGTACAGCTCAGTTATTATTTCATTCCAAGAGATTCTTTCTGGTGAGTTGATTGCTTTTGCAGAGTTTTAGAGACAAGATAGTGTCTTGTTGGTCTTGCTGACTATTTGTTATTCTTAAGACCCACCTTACCAACAGTATTCACAAGGGATATCCTTGCCTCCTGATGGGATACTCTTGGCTTAGTGAAGAACTATAACAAATACAGAATTTTAGAGAGGAAACTTGATTTACTGTTAGTTTTCTCTTTTTCAACTTGAAATGGGCTAAACAAACAACACTTCCAGATTACATCAAAGATATGCAGACCTCAGAGGTCATTGTAAGAAGTCTCTTCCTTCAAAACACTATGGAAGGATGCAGATTAGGAAAGACTGCTTCGCTGAAATTTACTCAAAATCTTACTGACTCCATGCCACAGATATTCATAGATATGAAGGAGAATTTGGGAGACAAAAATATCTTCCACTAGTTCAGGTTTTGTCCTTCAGTAAAGTCATTTCATCTGTCTTTACTTGATCAGATGAAAAATTGAATATAATGAGGATCACGCTCTTCATCTTTAAGGTTTGTAAATGAAAAAAGGTATATAAGATTTATCAACATTTTCACATAACAGCAAAAGTGGCCTGTTTCAGAAGAGAAAGTGAAACAGAAGCCCCAGTGACAACCTTTGGGTACATTACAGTACCTGAATAAAGAGAGCAGAATTGGCTGCACAGATGAGGGCAGCAAAAACCCTACAAAGTGGTGGCTCACTCAGGATTTCACCATTTACAGCGACAGCTCTTGAAAATTTTGAGTTCCTACCATTTTGTAATTACAGATTCTTGTTTAATTCATTGTCACCTGACAATTATTAATAGTACAATTATTGTTCAAGCTGTTTAATGTTTTGTATAAGATTATAAATTTATTTTCAATACTGCGAATCTATTACAATTTCAGTATTATTAAATGAACATTTTCTGAAGGAGAGGATCAATTTCTATAAAATATGAAAATGTCATCATTTTACAAGAAAGCCAATGTTTCACAGTTGATGTAAGACAACAGAACTCATCTTTCACATCACGATGTTGTTGATTTCTCAAGGTTATGATGAAGTCCAGGAGGAAATAGACAATGAAGAGAAGAGAAAGTAAACTCTTGGGGTGAACAATCTGTCCATTTGACTGCCTGGATGTTACGTTTTTGCTTCCTGCTTGGATACTTTAATGAAGTTTCACTGCATGGGGACAGACTTGCTGTGGCTTTCCTGATCAAAATTCATTTCATTATACTAACGCTGTCTCTCTCTATGTCACTTGCTGTTGGTATGTATTGATTATAGCAACAACGGTAATAAAGATCGAATTGCATTATGAATCAACTGAAAATGTGTATGATTCATCATTTATGATACTGTGATGTGTTCTATCATATTTCCCCGTGGATGCAAATATAAACCACACACATTTACACACACACACACACACACACATACACATACATAAAATTATTATCAATCCTGTGTTTCTTTTTCAGCGGCAGTCTAACCTTCTGGCAGGCCATATTCAGAACCGCAGACAAAGCTGCACATGTATATATATATATCTGTGTATTCACATATATGTTTGTATTTGTACACATGTATGTATATGTATAGGTATTTGCATACACTTACGTATATGTGTATGTATTTGTACAAATGTTTTTTACAAAAAAAAACCCCATCTTTGTGACTTTGTCTACACATTAGTGTGACTCAATCCTTTTCTGTTTGTTGGGGGTTTTTTTGTATGATTTTCAGTTGTATTCATATTATAGACATCTACATTTTTTACTGCATTGCCTGATGAGACCTTTATAATAGACACTCCAGATTTCAGAGCATTTTATAGGACTCTGTGCTTCTATGCTTCATTTACAGAATACCATTTGTTACTATATGTTTCTGTTCTCCCGTTTGCTTGACTGCAGGATGAAACCATTGGAAACACTGTAATTTTTAACATTATTTCCATAGGTACCACAATCTTGATGTGACATTAGTATTTTTCATTAAAATAAGCTTATTTCCTTTTCTTTCATTTGTTCCTTTATTACTTATGTCAGCTTTCAGGAATTAGTTTGTAAAGAGAAAGGATGCTGCAAATTGTTAATATACATAGGCTGCAGAAGCAAGAAGTTTTTACTCAGCACCAGCTGAGTGGATAAAGCTGATTTTATACTAAAACCTAAGAGCCAGAATATCTTCATTGTATTTGTAAAAATAAAAAAAACCTGGAAGGTAAGTTCGGTAAGGTAAGGTAAAGTAAGGTAAGGGAAGGCAAGGCAAGGCAAGGCAAGGCAAGGCAAGGTAAGGCAAGGCAAGGCAAGGCAAGGCAAAGCAAGGTATGGTTTGGGAAGTGAAGGTTTGGAAGGGAAGGGTGTCTCCGTTTAAGGTTCAGGACAAATCCCACAGAGCAGAATTCCTATGTGTCCCCTCTCCCCCTCCCCCTTCCTTCCCAAGGGAGATTACAAAGGGAAATGAGGAAGGAACCGCCTCACACAAAATTGGAAGTTAAGACTATGAACAAAATTTAATAGGTAACAGATAAGAAATTCCTATAAGTTGTATGTCTTCACTTTCTTATGGCACTTGTCATTACAGAAGAGAGTGAAAAAGCAATCAGTTTTATCAAGAAAGTGACTGGCTACTCTCCACATAACCTTACCCTTAAATGAAGATGGTCTAGGAAAGTCAGTCTTAGAATAACAATTGACCTGAGAATCTGTGATATTATTGAGACTGTCTAGGAAAAGGTGCTGGGCCAGCTTTTGTTAGGTTGTTTTGGGAAGTGCTCTAGAGAGGAGATGTGAATCAGAACTCAGAGAATTCAGTCATAAACTTTACAGCTTGACAGCAAGCTAGCACAAATCTTTGATTATGTTTATCTGGTGTATATACATTATTATTCTAATGACTAAAAGCAGCTTTCAGGATACTGTACAAACTAAGAATTATTTACCGTATCTCTTATGGTCATCTTTAAGTTCATGCTAAAATAAATAAAACAAACAAACAAACAAAGCAGGAATTATACACTTGATTGTGTAGTGAGAGTCTTTGCATGCGTTTGTCATGGAGGCATCCACACAACAAACAGCNACTGTACCTGCCACAGCGTTGCAAGCACTTTCTTTACCATATGTCACATTTAATCAATTCATATACTAAAATTCTACAGTACATGTGTTCTACATTCAAACATATCACCTGATGCCACCGTGACGAGTACGCTTCGTTAAAAAGGTGATTTCATACTACTATAATGAAAAGCAACATTTTTTAAAAATGCCACTTTTTTACCCCTATTTGCCGTGTTAGAATTGTGTCTTTTGATGAAATTTTTATTTCAATTGAGGCTGTGGCAGAAATTTCCCAAAACAGAAAATGCTGAAAGAAAGGGAGAGGTCATATGCACATGTTCATGTTTGTTCTGGAAAACAAACCAAAACAAATCAGCAGACTATGAGCAGTGAACATTCCTAAAGAGACTCCTTTTTATTGTGGTGCAGAATTTTCCTCAAACGTTGCAGTAAGACTAAATAAAGTAGTAGAATATTGTATAAATGAGTCAGCAGCCTGGAATCTGTTGTCATTCAAGTGAGTAGTTCTCTGGAGTAAAGTAAATTAATTCAATGAAGCCAAATTGCATTGTTCAGATGAAGCAACAGGTTGTTTCATAGCTGGGAACCATTAATACAGCATATTTTCATTTCTTTTATGAACATGTCAGAATTTATTTAAGACCAATGTCATTTGCTGAGTATTTTTCTGAGTGGAATTCAGGCATAGAGATGAAAATCTATTAAGATTTTTTTTAAAAAAATAAATAATTTTCATTTACATTATACTACGTGAATTTTTTTCTTAGTGTAAATATATGAGAAAATCTGATTTTATTTCACTACAATATCCTTGGCTGAGAAAACCCCACATTTATGTAGTTTTAATTTACTGTGCTGTCACTGTCCTGTACAAGAATTCTAGGTTTATACAAGCACAGAATGCCTAGATAGGCACAGACTATTTATACTCTTGTTAAGAAAATATTAATTGGTCTATAATGAACGTTATTGTACCAGTTCAAGCTCTTGCATTTGAGGTTTCTTGGTGGTTTTCTAGGAAGTCTCCAACAGACTTCTTCCTTTCGCATTGTTGTGATTTAGGAGTTAACAGATTTGGGGGAGGCGGAGGGAAGGAAACGGGAGACAACACATGTGATAACTCTAGGATCCTGAGGGGTCAGAGGGTAGTTGGGATTCCCTCCCCTTTCCTGCCACACACTATAAAGACTGATAGGAATTTCAGGTTTTCCTTTTCTTTTCTCCCTTGGGCTCTGCTGCTGCTGGTGCCACCTCTTAGTGCGGCCGTGCCTGACCCCATGTGCTCTGTGCAATCCATCACCATCTGAGAGTGGGTTCTGTATATGGTGGTATATCCCTCTTTCCTTCATATTCCTTTTCCCTGCTTATCTCTGTTACTTAGCAAATTTTGTTCATAGTCTTAACTTTCAATTTTGTGTGAGGCACTTCCTTCCTCATTCCCCTTTTCAGCCTCCCCTAGGAGAGAAGGAAGTGAGAGAGAGAAGGCTGATAGGAATCCTGCTCTGTGGGGCTGCTCTGAGCCTTAGATGAGACATCCATGAACTCCATGAATTCCTGAATGTCACTGAATCTAAACAAAACATTTGAAAATGTACTCACTGTAAAGTTGATATGATGCTATATACTAGCAAGTCACAGAATAATGATTTCAGTGGAAAGATGCTGTTACTAAAAAAACGCTTTTTTACTGAGTTTTGGTAGGTCTAATGCTACGTTTCAAGAGAGCAATTGAAAAAAAGTAAAGGGATCAGCAGTGGGAAGAATGCGTTCTCTGAGAATAACTAATAGTTTAATCTAAAGAAAGACTGGCAGGGGTGAAGACAGAAGTCTTCAAGTACAGAAATCAAGTTTATAAAATAAAACCACAATATTTTTACATCCATGGAATAAAGAATAAGAAGTACAGATTTTAAAAGACAATGACATAAGATCCCATTAGATATTAGGAAAGCTAGTTAATGAAACATAAAAACTGGACAGGTTGACTGGAAAGGCTGATGGGTCTGTATGGTCTGTTCAGGCTGTAATTAAGTGACTTATCAAAATTCATTATGAGAAAGATATGGAGTACATGAGCTCCTTAGGACTCGTCAATACATGAAGAAAAAAGTAATCTCTATTTTCTTGTTATGCCCCCAGCTTGAGGTATTAAAAAAATGTAGCTCAAAATTGATAGTTTATATATCATATAGTCCTCAGAAAAGCATTTTGCTCAATCATTTGCTTAAATCCTGCTGTGTTACACATATGTGAAAGTCCTATTTCAGACCAATATTTCAAGTAATTTAATTTTCTCCATTATAGTTCTCTATTATGTCTTCCTGAAAGAACAACAACAATAAATGAAATTTATTTTCCTAGGTAGAGAATGGAATATTGTATGGCAGATATACTCTGAAAGCACTGAATTACAAAGTATTTTGCAGGAAGAAAACAATTTTTTTTTCACAACTCTTACAATTTAGTTATGCAACATAAGACACATTACGATTAAACTCTGGATTCAGAAACTCTAAATGTCAGCTCTACATGGATACAGATTTGTCATACTGACTCCAGACAAAAAAAGAAACATGACCTCTGTCATTCATTTAAATAAAGTTATTTCTGAAACCTGATGATGTTGAATTTATTGACACATTGCTAATTGTTAGTAACTACATCATCAGTGTTCAGGTAGAGTGCTTAAATCTCTTTTGTCCTAAGATAATATGATTAGAGTATGTAGTTCTCTGCTTATGTTTAGATTTTCAGTTACTTGTAGCAAAGTCTCCAGCAGAAAAAAAAAAAAAAAAAAAAAAAA
>VWZK01012810.1:5664-31725 GCA_013396935.1 Baryphthengus martii
CTGGTCTGAGCCCACTGATCCAACCTCTCTAGATGTCTCTGAAGAGCCTTCCTGCCCTCAAGCAGATCAAGACTCCCACCTCACTTCATGTCGTCCGCAAGAAGAAGATGAGGTTGAAGCTCTGTTAGCTCACAGCCAACACCCGCCAGCTAAGCAGCACCCTTCGGATACAAGGCAGGAGCAGACGTCCACACGGACAGGCACGACTGATTTTCAAAGTTACAAGCAGATCCTCTGAGAATATTCTCAATTCCGAGCAAAACCAGACGGCAACTTTACGGTCACTAAGCTACTTGTGCATAGCAAGTGCTGCAAAATCTGCAACGACTATAAATTCTTTACTATTAACACATTCCCCGTATTAATCCTCCCCAAATGATCCATCCTGGAAATTTATGTAGGACCCTGGATTAAAAGCCACAGTAACTACGTCCCTGAACGTGGCACGGAGCTTAAATAGAGGGAAGCCGAGCGACTTCAGAGGCTGAGGAGGATCATTTTCTAGTACATTGGAAAGGACAACCTGGTTTTATGAGTGTGGGTTTTATAGTCTGTTTTTTCAAATTAAAACTGAAACAGTTCCCAGATGGAAGCTGTATCATCCCAACTTCAACTGAAAGAATGCCTTTTTTTTTTGTTAAAAAAAAAAACCAACAGGCAAAACTTCAGAACATTTGACTGAAAGCGACTTGTGCTGCTCACAGAGGACTCAGAGGCAGGGTGACAAAAGCCTTGAGATTTTTTGATCAAAGGTTCAAATAATAAGGAAACAGGTTCGAAAAAGTGGCAGCAAAGCTTGTCCTTAATTCTACGGCGTGTGCATCAGACCGTGAAAAATTTCTTTACAAAGCTCTGGGCATCTACACAGGCAGCTGGAGGGGGGAAAGGATTCCCTTGCCCACAGTGTGATCTTTCCTTCTACAAATTGGTATTTTGATTTTTTTATTTTTTTTTTTCTCCCATGTGTCCCATGTAGCTGTAACTCGGCCCTAATATTCTCTCCAACTCACAGCACCTTAACGAGAAGCCACCTTCAAGGCTGGAATTGAGCTTTTCATTTGCATCAGCAATAGAAATGTAATGCAGATGAGAGTCCAGCTCATCTCTCCTTGTGGTGCTGGGAGCTCTGCGGTCCTGCCAAGCAAACTGAGACTTGCAAAAGCAGAGAACAGGAGGAGACACGGGAGATGAAAACAGGATCCTTGGAGTTGTACTCCTGCCAGCACAGGAGGAGATGCAGGAGATGAAAACAGGATCCTCGGAGCTGTACTCCTGCCAGAAAAGGAGATGAAAACAGGATTCTTGGAGTTACAATTCTTGTGAGGACGCGAAGGTAGATGTGCCATCAGCACCTGGATTTATTTGCATCTCCCAGGTATTGCAGAGGGCATGTATTTAAAATCGGGTAGGGAGAGACGGAGCAGTGGTGTGATCTACAGGACCACAGGGATGGAAAGAGCAGGTCACTTGGCAGCTTCCAGCTCTAAGCAGATGTTTGGCTCAAACAAGTAGCACAGGTCTTTTCTTTCAAACAAAACTCTGAGCAGCCTGCTGCGTACTTGCTCTTCAATTAAATCACGCTTCAAGGAACTACAGAATCACCGAATCCCAGCACAGCAGGGCTTGGAAGGGACCTCTGGAGATNACTCTTCTTCACGCCCCCTAGAAACAAAACCATTACAACGATACGATGTACAGAGGGAACAACTCTCATGCCCTACAGACAGCCAAGGGTTGGTCTTGCCAGGGTGGCCACACGCCTCTCTCAAAGACCTCCTGGGTGTCCTGCCCAACTCCCAGCCAAGAAGCTGTGCCCAGCCACTGAACTCAACAGCAGCCCAGCACTCCTCACCGGGTCACTCTCCAGCCTTCTGCCAGAGCAAGGTCCCTTGGGATCACCAGGGAACGGTGCAGAAACGAATACGTGAGATTTGAAAGACATGCTTGGGAGGAACCCAAAGCAGATCCTCAATCCTTCCCCTTGCACCTCATCTCCTACATCTTAACGCCGCCCTTACTCCGATTTCTGGCTCCTACCCCAACGCTCTGACTTTCCTCATCCGTTACCCTCCTGCCAACACCGAGTCCCAGCCGACGGGACAATTTCTGCCGGGCACCGAGATCCTGTTCCAGCCGATCACCGCAAAGCTGCCTGCGCTCGGCCCTTCAGAGAGGATCAAGTTCTGCCACAGCTCATCCAAGCTCAGGACGCTGTCAGGGACCGTTAAGGATGCTTTCGCCCTGCCTGGCGAAGGAAAAAAGCGTTCTGGCCAAACTGGAGAGGTGGGAGGGAAGAGAACAGCTTTGGTTGCAAGAGGATCTCATAACTAGGTAGCAATTGTGCTGTCAACACAGCCCGCTGGCAGAAGTTCTCCCTTCTCCAAATGATTTTAGGCAGCACACTCAGGAGTGGGAACAGCAGCTTCTTCCACACTTGTTCCCTCAAAACGTTAATATTCCAGCTGCATAGATCACCTGGCAAGTGGTCATGTCTTCCCTGTAGTCACAGTTCTTGTTCTAGAATCATTTCAAAAGCATCTTTCAAGCACTGAAAACACGTGATATTAATCCCAGGGCTATTAGCCCAAGTGGGACAACTTCCAGCAGGGATTTTACCCCCTCCAGGACACCAAACTCACTCTGAAGAACCTGTTCAATGCTTCCAAAACACCATCCTCATGTGAGGCTCCACCAGCAACCCCACCAGAAAGGGCAGGTTTCCATATTCATTTCCGTTCACGGAAAACCTTGGGACACGGCAAGAGCAGAATAACAATACCAATTACAGCTCTTTAATGCAGTCATTTCAGAGCCAATTAACATAATGAACCCCTCATCTCTTGCAGACAAGTAATCTGAGAACAACCGAGTTAAAGGTGATGGGGCTGAAGCACGGCAGGAGAATGCTAAATGCTGACTACGCAAAGGGAACCGGGAAAGATTTCCACACGGTCCTTCCTCCAAAAACCAGCCCCCAGCCCCTCTCCGCCTCCACACACACACACCAAGGGAGGGTTCGTAGGATTTATTAACTATATTTTGATAGCATGCTGGGGAAATAGTGCTGGAACCATAGAATCAGAGAATGGCAGGGGTTGGAAGGGACCACTGGAGATCGAGTCCACCCCCCCTGCCAGAGCAGGATCACCCAGGGCAGGCCACACAGCAACAGATCCAGGAAAGTCTGGAAAGACTCCAGAGAAGGAGACTCCACCACCTCTCTGGGCAGCCTGGGCCAGGCTCTGTCACCCTCACACCAAAGAAGTTTCTCCTCTTGTTGAGGTGGAAGCTCCTATGTTCCAGTTTATCCCCGTCATTCCTTGTCCTCTCCCAGGGCACCCCAGACAAGAGCCTGGCCCCTTCCACTTGACCCCCACCCCTCAGATATTTCTAGACATGAATCAGATCCCCTCTCAGGCTTCTCTTCTCCAGACTCAACAGCCCCAGGGCTCTCGGTCTTTCCTCAGAAGAGAGATGTTCCAGTCCCTTCATCGTTCTCATAGCCTCCGTTGGACTCTCTCCAGTAGGTTCCTGTCCCTCTTGAACTGGGGAGCCCAGCATTGGATCCAGTATTCCAGGTGTGGTCTCCCCAGGGCAGAGTAGAGGGGGAGGAGACCCTCCCTCGACCTGCTGGACACACTTTTCTTAATGCCCCCCAGGAGCCCATTTGCCCTCCTGGCCACAAGCACAAGCTGCTTCTGAGCCAAGTCAAGCCCTGGGGTAGACAATTTGGAGGCAGGAGGGACGCAAGGCCGTCTTGCAGCAAATGAGAAAAAGACCAAGCGGCAAGTCCTGGGTGAGAAGCAGCACATTCCTTCTGTATCCAGTTGCAGGACAGAGGATCCTCTGCACTAGTGGAACAGATCCGTCTCTCTCCTGAGAAGCGCCCGAAGCCACGTGTGCTGTTTGCTCCACGCTGTGCCCTCGGCAAAAGGCAGCCAAAGAGGTTTCACAACCAAGGATCCCCACTCAACACGTTATTTGTGACACTTCAACTCAACGTTCTCGGGAATAAAAAAGTCACACTAACGTTCAGGACACTAAGAGGTGGGGGAAATGGGTTATTTATGACTTCCCCTCGGACAAAAATGTCTTTGCCAGATCACTTGGAACAACATTAATGCTTGGTGGGGTGAACTCACCATGGATGGGGAACAAAAGACCATCGCCCTGACCATGCCAGTGGGTGTCCAAGTGCTCCAAGTCTCTCCGTTCAGCGTAGTCTTGATGTTTTGAGCTTCCAAGAGCCACCCCAGCCCAGTCCAAACCTGCTGTGCCACGAGAAGGGGGCTTCAGGGCGGTGAAGCTCAGCCTGGCAGCGTGAGAATGGGCTGATAAGGCCCCACCACAGCTAATGAGGATTTCCTGCTCAGAAACAGGTTTTTTTTCTTTTCTTTTTCGAGAAATCAACTAAAAGTGTTGGTACAGTTAATGCACATGGCATGAGAAGGGAATAAAAGCAAGGAGATAAAAAAGGAACGAAATCAGGACACACAACCTCTGCCTGCAATCGGAACCTGTCCCCTTGCCCAACACCCTCCACCCAGGACACTTCGCTCCTTTGCTTCCAGCTCCACCACAATCCTTAATCCATTTTTCATCCAGTTCCTCCAGATTTGGGCCTCTCCCTCCCATCAGAGAAGCACTCCAGGGGGCTCCAGTAGATACACAAGGATTTCACCCTCTACTTCTCTACGTAAAGTTACCTCAAAATGCTCAACTTTGATGCCTCAACCCTGCACCCGGGGCCAGACTCTGCTCAGGGGTGCCCAGCGCCAGGACGAGGGGCACCGGGCACCGACTGGAAGCCAGGAGGTTCCCTGGGAGCGGGAGGAGCAACTTGTTTGGTGGGAGGGGGTTGGAGCCTGGCCCAGGCTGCCCAGAGAGCTTGGGGAGTCTCCTTGTCTGGAGAGATTCCCAAGGCGCCTGGACCCTGCGCTGCTGGGCCCCCTGCTCTGGGTGACCCTGCTGGAGCAGGGGGGTGGGGGGCACCAGAGGAGCTCCAGAGGTCCCTTCCAACCCCCATCATGCTGGGGTTCTGTGATATGAGGACATGGTGAGAGACTATTTGAGCCTGGAGCTGTTGTAGATGAAGTGTAGGGAGTGACTGGAAGGAATGAGAAGCTACAGCCACATGACACAGACCAGCGATAAACCTCGAGTGAGTTGTTACCTGTTACCAGCACAATCAGTGTCCCCAGCTCATCCTCAGCCCAGACACGGCCCAGACACATGCTCACCTCACTGGGACCACTGTGGACCAGCTGGTGTTTGGTGGCAAAGCAGGAGAGCCAGGCTTCACCCCCTTCCCTAAACCAGGGATGCGCTGGATGCACTGGACAACCTTTCCCAGTGCTTTTGAGTCCCTTTTTCAGTGAATTCGTGGCAGGTGTAGTGAGTGGGAGAGCTCACGTGAGCACTGGGGGGACTGGAGAGCTGTCCAGCCTTACTGGTCAGGTGCAGAGGGCAGGGAATAGCCTGATCCTTCTCTTCCCTTCACCACAGGTTAGAGTGATGTTGCTGTGGCCACAAAGCTCCCTCAGATTGCTGCAGCTAATTCGTGACTTTTCTTTTTTTATTCCATCCTAACAGTAAAAGTGCCTTCTCAAGGGGTTCCCAAAGCCTGGCTTGGCCATCCCAGGCGGAGCCTCCTGTTGCCACAGTGTGGGAGAAGCTTAATTTTTTTCCATGGATAGCTTTGCTCGCTCACAACAGAGCGTGTGTTGTGCCGCGGGTCGGGGACAGCCCAGCCAAGCAAGCGGCCCTTCAGCAATTGAGTCCCAAGCTCTGGGAGGTAAAAAAACCTTTGTTTTGTTTTTCTTTCTGTTTTCAGTTGAGTTCTACATCTTGCCTCATATCCCTCAGCCAGCAAAACTCTTGTCTTTGTGGGTGGAGAGGAAGGGAGCGGGGAAAAAGTTGGTTTTGGCGGCAGCGCGGCTTTGTCACCCGGCACAGGTTCTGAGATGCCAGCGCTTGGTCCCAGCTGATGTGGGAGCTGCTGGTTTTCTGGGGGCTCTGCCAGGGCTTTAGGAACAGGCCTGTAAACGAGACTCCTACACAGAATCCCAGCCTGGTGGGGGTTGGAAGGACTGTCTGGAGCTCCTCTGGTGCCCCCCACCCCCCTGCTCCAGCAGGGTCACCCAGAGCAGGGGGCCCAGCAGCGCAGGGTCCAGGCGCCTTGGGAATCTCTCCCGACAAGGAGACTCCCCAAGCTCTCTGGGCAGCCTGGGCCAGGCTCCAACACCCTCCCAACAAACAAGTTGCTCCTCCCGCTCCCAGGGAACCNATTAGCTCCCTTCTGGGGCTGCTCTTCTGCAGCTGAACAGCCCCAGGGCTCTCAGCCTTTCCTGCCCACACAGATGCTCCAGGCCCCTCAGCAGCTTCCCAGCCTCCCCTGCACTCTCTCCAGTAGTTCCTTGTCTCTCTTGAACTGGGGAGCCCAGCACTGGACCCAACACTCCAGAGGTGGCCTCATCAGGGCAGAGTAGAGGGTGAGGAGAACCTCCATCAGCCTGCTGCCCACACTCTTCTTAATGCTCCCCAGGACACCCTTGGTCTCCTTGGCCACTGCTGGCTCACGGTGACCTTGTCCCCAGCACTCCCAGGCCCTTCTCCACAGAGCTAAACACTGAACTCACGTCTTCACAGAGGTCGAAGCTGCACTGAGCCCCGCAGACACTCCCGTAACACAAATTAAAAACTAAACCAAACAGTCAAGAAACGACTCTAAGGAGCTGCCTTCCCGATCTCCTGGAGCAGAGCTGCGCAGGCAGAGCACAGCCTGCCCAGAGAGCTGGGGGCAGAGCTCCCAGTCCACGCTCTCACTACTTTTAGCTTCGCACCAGGGGTAGCTGACTCACGCTTCCGGACGCAACATCTGGGCTCTTTACGGTCATTCCGGCTCTTTTCCCACACTGAGAAACCTGGAATGTGACGAGGCGGAGCACTGGAGGGAAAGAGGCAGCAAACTTTCCAAGTCAGTGAGAGCGAGCAGAGGGCTGCAGCAATTCTCCAGCTGGGACAGCTCAGCAGCAGCCCTCACAAGCTGCCCGCTTCAGCTGGCCCTGCAGTTTCTATTAGAGGCACAGGAGGAGGAAATTCCTGGCCAGTTGTTAAAGCCAGGGATGGGGTGTCGGGTAACTGGGGGAGTTTTTCTTCCCAGTTGTCTCAGACCCTTCTGTACAAGCTCAGGGAATTAGGTTCCCTGGCTCACGACATTCCTCAGCGACTCCCAGGGGATCTCACGGGTTACAAAGAGCAGCAGGGACTAGAAATAGAACCGAGAGCAACTTCCTGCTCAGTGGGATGTAAAACATTTTACAAATTTGTTTTGTAACGAGGCCAAAAGATTTAACTACAGAAAAGGGATCGATCTGCACCCTCCAACCATCCCAATTTTATAGCAACCAGAGGCCACAGCCCCACCCTACCACAGAATTTGAGGCTGTTACGTTTTGATAGTCTCCAAAGATGAGCCTGAGAGACAGAAAAAATTAAGCACCTTTTTCTGGTCTGGCTTAAATTATTTAGTAGCTCTGAGTCTGAAATAAAAGCTGAGCATGGGAGAAAGACATGCCGGGAACATGCGAGAACTCTTAGTGGAGCTCTTCTAGCCCCTCAATGTCAACCAGACCCAAATATCAAGCTTAGAAAGAAAACCAAAATAAAAACGGTGGAGGAAGCCCCACGAGTTAAACAGAATAAAATGAAAAAAAAGAAGGAGGAAAAAGGTGCTTGTTTCTGGCACTTCACTCACACAGCTCTGAAGTCTGAGGTTTGTTTGGAAGTGAACGTACTCTAATAACCAGGATCTTTTGCTGGCTTTTCCTTTGCAGGGAGCAGAGCAGGGGCAGATCTTTTTAAAACGCTCTGAGCTCAAGAAGAGGGCCAAAAATAATTAATGGTGCACCTTCCAGCTCCAAATTCTTGCACTTGAGACAACGCAGTAACTCCTGGGAGTAGCTTCAACACCAGAAAAGCAACGTGGGGTAATCTGGAGAGAAAATTTGCGGCAGAAACAGGAAGAGCTCATCAACATCTTCTCCCAGCTCTTTTGGCACACCCAAACCCACAGCACAGGGATCCAGCTTGTTACTGGGCACGATTGTGGCACCGGATTCATGGCTTTGAAGACGAAACACGTAACGCTGAATGAAAAAAAGGGCCAGAAAATGGCCCAACAGCTGCACTTCGCTGACAGGGTGAAGTGTCGCCAGCACCACTGGGTAACACCGACCCCCTTAGCCCCACGAAAGGGCCACGCAAACTGCGACACCTCCGTCTCCCGAGCTGCTGCTGAACGCGGCGCCTAGAGCTCCAAAATCTCCCTGGGAAACGCCCTATAAAGAATATAACACGGGTGGGAGCTTCCAAAACCACTCCAGCTCTCGCAAAAAATCATCGCCGGTTTTGCCACCGGCAGAGCCAGAGCAAAGCTGTCTGAAAAAAATTCCGCTTTGCACCTTTGCCTTCCAACGGCATCTTTTGTCTGATGTTAAAACCCCTCTGTCATCTTTCCAAGATGTAAAAAGTAGAGAGACTTCTTTTTTTTGTTTGTTTTTTTCAGGACCAAAGCTTTTAAATCCGCAGGAGCGTTTCAAAACCCATCACTCCCGCTCGCCAATCCAAACAACAACCCCCCTCGCCAAGGCCACGGGAACGCTGAAGAGAAACAACCCGCGCAGCGAGCGGCACGACATGGACCCCCGAGCCAAGAGCCATCGCTCCAGAGACACATCCAGGCAGAAAAAACATTGGGGAAAACATGGAGCAAAAGAATCCAAGCCCACCCATCTGCCACCACCGGCGATACACAAGGCTGGATACCAGGATGAACCGGAGCCGCTGCAAAGCCTGAGGGCACCTGCGCGGCACCGTGGGAGCTCGGAACTTACGGGTCTATTTTGAATCGATTTTTGACTTGAGGCTTCATTTTGAGGCACGTTCCAAGGTTTGGAACTAAAGCTGAAGTAGCAAAAGGCTAAAACAAGTCTGTAAAAAAGAAGAGTTGAGGAGACACTGATTAATTTGTAATGACAGAAAAAAGCTGAGAGGACCAGGACTCGACTTGCCCGGCCAACCCTATCACCAGCCTCTTCTGAGGACTTCCCAGAAACAGCTCCTGCTGCCCACCATCACTTAGAATAAGCACAAGACTGGGAGCCCAGCAGGGTTCTCGTTTCATTTGTACACAAAGAACTTTAGAAAACTCTTCATGTCAAAGTTTCCTGAACACCAGCCACGACTCAACACTCCGGCAGCAGATTCCTTCTGCATCTCCAGCTGATGGTGCGAGGTCTCTTCACTTGCCAAACACCTGCTCGTCAGAACTGGAGCTCAGGGCGCTACACCACGGAACAGCCTTTGCAGACACACGAACCAACCGCGCAAACGAACCGGCTCTTCAGCCCTGACGCGCAGCAGCCCCGCTCCTCAGAAGATTTGCCGCTCAGAGCGGTGATGAGACACGGCCTGGGTGGCTCGTGGGGATCACACGGAGCAGGAGAAGCACAACTGGAGCCCCCAGAGCTTTCCTCTAAATCCCATCCCCCGGGGAGCTGCTCTGATTCATCCCACAGCCAAGGGCAGAGCCGTCCTTAGGGAACGAGAGCAGTGCAGACAGAGCACCTATCTGAAGCAGGCATTCCCAGAACGGTCTGGGTTGGAAGGGACCTGAAAGATCATCCAGTTCCAATCCCCTGCCATGGGTAGGGACACCTCCCACTAGAGCAGGTTGCTCAGAGCCTCATCCAGCCTGGGCTTCAACACTTCCAGGGATCAGGCTCCACAGCTTCTCTGGGCAACCCGTTCCAGTGTCTCACCACCCTCAGAGGAAAGAGCTTCTTCCTAATTTCCAATCTAAATCTCTCCTGCTCTAGTTTAAAACCATTCCCCCTTGTCCTATCCCCACAGGCCCTTACAAAAAGTCCCTCCCCAGCTTTCCTGTAGGTCTCTTCAGGTACTGGAGGCCACTATTAAGGTCTCCCTGGGAGCCTTCTCTTCTCCGGGCTGAACAGACCCAAGACCCTCAGCCTCCCCTCATAGCAGAGGTGCTCCAGCCCTTGGATCGTTTTTGTGGCCTCCTCTGGACCCTCTCCAATAAACACTCCAGAGCTGACAGGGCCTCCATTCCCCGCAACCTCTCGAGGACCCAAGACTTTGAGGATGTTTGGCACCTGACCAACGTGTCACAGCCGCACGATGATGAGCAGCTGAACTCCACTAACGAACACGTCGCCGCCTTCAATTAAAATGCCTCCGTTTCACAGGACACAAGGAGCGCTGGGTCTTCTTTAATTTTGCACCGCGCCCTTTATATGACACAGGCTTTTCCAAAGCCTCCACTGAATTTCCCTTGAGTTGAAGAGAAGCGTAACACGGGCAGCTTTCCACCCCAGGGACATTTTGGCAGAGGCCATCGCGTCAAGCGTGGCAGGAATTGTATCAGCCTAGACAGACTCAAATGCAAACTCTGCTGTTGCTCAAAGGAGGGACAACAAACCCAGATCCAGATTTCAGCCAGACAAAGAAACTGTGACTCCCAACGAGTGAGTGTAACCCTCGTGCTTTGACCTCCCCACAACCCTTTGGTTTGCTACTGTAGGAGCCCTCAACACCAGATGGGCATGGAGCTGTTGGAGTGGGGCCAGAGGAGGGTCACAAAGATGATCAGAGGGCTGGAGCACCTCTCCTACAAGGCCAGGCTGAGAGAGTTGGGGTTGTTCAGCCTGGAGAAGAGAAGGCTCTCAGGGAGACCTCATTGTCACCTTCCAGTATCTGAAAGGGGCCTAGAAGAAAGCTGGGGAGGGACTTTTTCCAAGGGCTTGTAGTGATAGGACAAGGGGAAATGGCTACAAATGGGAAGAGGAGAGATTTAGATTGGAAATAGGAAGGAAAGTTTTTACTCTGAGGATGGCGAGACACTGGAACAGGTTGCTCAGAGAAGATGTGGATGCTTCATCCATAACTTGGATGTGTTCAGGTTGAATGGGGCTTTGAGCAACCTGGTCTAGTGAGACCCTTCCCACGACAGGAGAAATTGGAACTAGATGATCTCGAAGGTCTCTTCCAACCCAAACCACCCTATGATTCTATAATTCTTCACATCTCCACAGACTATCAACGGGGTCAACTAAAAGGAAGAGGCTGAACATCTCTACATAAGACAAGAAATGAAAACACAGGTACTTCAGCCCACGCAAAGCTATCCAGAACAGTTCCCTTCCCACATCTATTTATGGTTCAACTCCAAAGGGCGCTGGTGTACAAGCAGCGCTACTCACACTGTATGTAGAGCAGTTTGCCCCCTCAGTCAGCATTTTTTCTAAATACGGGTGTAACAAAAAAATGGTTACACCCAAAAAGCAACTCCAAGACATTTAGCTGACCTAAATAACAGCGATTTCCTGAAAATTTCGCTTAACAACTTTGGAAGTTGCAATATCTCAAGCAAACAACACGCAGAGGCCACATAGATAAAAGCTGGTGGCTTTAATTTTACCATCTGAGAGATCCCTTCCATTGTGCACATCTCTGATAAGCACCCAGCTGTTCACAGAACCACCACATGACTCAAAAGACTCAGATCTCCTTTCGATTTTATTTAGCTTCTAGAAGGAGGCGCTTGCAGACAGCAGAAACTCTGATAGAGCACTAAAGATAAAAAAAAACCCAAGCGACTTTGCTTCACCGTATCAGACCAGAGAGTCCCACGTTCTTTACATCACAGATTGGTTTGGGTGGGAAGGGATCTTTAAAGGTCATTGAGTCGGCGTAAAAAATTTCTTCCCTCTCTCCAGTCTAAATCTCCCTCTTGGAGTTTCAAACCATCCCCCCTTGTCCTATCTCAAGCCCAGCCAAGAAGGGTGCATATGAAGGTTGAAAGCAGAGCACGTCTTACGGGTCTGGATTCCGAAGGAGGTAAAAATGTTGTTCAGCAAAGGAAAACGAGTATCTTGATTGAAATGGGAATTTCACAGTGACAGCAGACGGGAGTAAAATAGCCACTTTTACCACATTTTCACGTACCAGCCCCAACTGTGTCTGGCTCTGCTAACACAAGATGTCTGACATGCCTCAAACACGAAGACGGAACAGGTTTCAGTGCTGTTCTTGGATTTCTCCTAAAAAAAACCCAAACAAACAACAAAACAAAACCAAGTTTTTTTGCAAAGTCTGAAGCTCTAACCATGATAGGAAGAAAAATAGTTAGCAAGGACTCACTTAAGGCACCTACTGCTTTTTAATTTCTTGCTCTCCAAAAGAAAGCAGCCTCGCTCTCTCCCCTCCAGAACCTTGAGACTACCTGGGATTTCCTTTTTTTCCAAATAATTTCACAGATTAAAAACATATACATAAAACTTGAGAAATACAGTCTTGCTCTTTGGGTCCCAGTTTCAGCACTGTCCCAGCAACCGAGCTGAGGGAGCCGAGTCCCTCGGATGATGCAGACGCTGGGATTGGATCAGTACTGCTTCTCCGGCCACCCTGAAGTGCAGAGCCAGCCCTGGATCCATGGCCACCTCAAGATCAGGATGTGTAATTAAAACCTTCTGGTGAAACAGCTTGGATTTCCCATGTTTTCATCTTACATTAAGAACTAGACACATTGGCAGGGGAGGGAATTGGGCACGATGACGCCACTATTGGTGGGTAAAGACCAATCAGAGAAAGATCCTGATCAGATCAGAGAAAGAGAAATAACCTCCTGCACCAGTACAGGGGACAAGGTGTCCTGCTGGGAAGCAGCTCTGGGGAGAAGAACCTGGGAGTGCAGGGGCACAACAAGTTCTCCATGAGCCAGCAATGTGTACCCAAGAAGGGCAATGGTCTCCTGGGGAGCATTAAGAAGAGTGTGATCAGCAGGTTGAGGGAGGTTCTCCTGTCCCTCTGTTCTGCCACAGAGAGGCCACCTCTGGAGTAGTGGGTCCAGCTCTGGGCTCCCCAGTTCAAGGGAGACCAGGAGCTGCTGGAGAGAGTGCAGGGGAGGCTGGGAAGCTGCTGAGGGGCCTGGAGCATCTGTGTGGGCAGGAAAGGCTGAGAGCCCTGGGGCTGTTCAGCTGCAGAAGAGCAGCCCCAGAGGGGAGCTGAGCAAGGCTGAGCAAGAGCTCCAGGGCTCCTGGGGGGCAAGAGGCTGGGGCCAGACTCTGCTCAGTGGTGCCCAGCACCAGGACAAGGGGCAGCGGGCACCGACTGGAAGCCAGGAGGTTCTTCCCCAAGCCTGCTGTGTTGCAGGGGGTTGTTGTGACCCAAGTGCACAACGGGCAGATAAATACTTCCATGGAGGTAGGTCTTCCAACTAAAACCATTCTATGATTATATGAACATCAAACTAAATTATCAGGCTAATTAAACCCTATCTACTAAGCCCATTTATCCTTTGTCTAAAAGTTAAGTAATTCTACAAGATTTTAATACTACTGTCATTTTCATCCTCACGACAAAAGCCCATTATCACGGCGTCAGTAACAAGGGCGAGCCGCACACAACGGCCACGCCGCTCATCCAAGCCTCACGTATTTCCTCCCAGGCTGAAATCGATGCCGAGACAACAATTCCTGACACCAATCCAAGCTCTCCATACAAATTATAGCCACGGCAGATCCCACCTTACGAAGCAGCCATCATGATCCAACTAGGTAACCGGTCACAATTAAAAAGGTGGTGATGTACATCAGGCAGAAAAGATGATTCCTCAAGAGAAAAATACACCAGGCCTGACATCAAGAGCAAGACAGAAAGTTTATTTAACCTGTTGTGGCCAAGAGAAATTGTGGCTCCCTCTCTCCTAGCAGATATCTGCTGGAGTTCAGGTCAGTGCCCGTGTTCCCCTCCTCGTAGGGACTGGAGAAGGGACAAGATTTCACAAGTCAACACATACCAAAAGAACAGCAGCTCGAGATGAGGAAAACAGCTGAAATTTCCTTTCTTCCAAGTACCTGCAAAAGCCCCATCTCTCCACTCAAAGATCTTAGCGCTTGTTTTTCTTCTTCATCCCCGGTTATTGATTTTACTGTGAAAATCGGCACCAGAGCATTTGCCAGGGAGGATGAATTCCGTGTATAGATTCAAAAGGTCTAAAGCAGATTTGTCCTGAAATCAGAGAAGTTCTAAACAAGATTATTCAAGACTTTCCTATATCCACAAGGGATAAGGGTTTTCCCTGGGAAAACAGATTCATGAGCTGCTCAAGCTCAAGTCTAGACTATTTTTCATTTTTGGAGCATCTTTAAAACCTTTCTATTACACAGAAATATTCATAGATCTTAGAGAAAGTATAAAGAAAAATAGGAATTTCCTAGAAGTATCAAGGATGCTTTTTGTATTTGTTACTTTACCGCTCTGATAAAAAAACCAAGACATTACTTTTTACTCATTTCCAATGACTACTGCTCTGCTGAGCTCAAGGCTCCTTATCCCATATTCTAGACAGATTTCACTGGACGCTGGGGTGGATTTGCTGCACGCAGGGAAAGCTCACCAGGCACCAGCACATGGTAAGTGATAAACCAGCCGGTGCCCAGCCAGCCTGCCCACATCAAAGGCCATGAATAAAAGCGAATCAAACCTCTTTGACAACGGCAAGAATTTCCGAGTCTTAACCCAGCTCTGACTTGACTACAGAAGTGAAAAATTACTCGGTGAAAATGACTCAATTTTAACTAAAAGGGTATTAATCCAAGCCAATTAGCTCAACCATACTAAACCCCTATTTGCAGAAGTGACCTTCTTTCCAATTAGCTTAATAGGACTCGGGAAGAAAAGGAAGACAAAGCTTCAGGCACATTTCCTTCGGAGCAAGAACTAAAATTCATCAACTTCAAACGATCCAAGAACCTGCGAAGCTGAATTCCGATTCCTCTGCCTGCGTATCCATATGCAGATGAGCCAAGGAACCTCCCAGCAACTCTTCCGACTTCCCCAGCAGCCTCAGCCCGCCTTGCTGCTCCCAGACTGGTGTGATGCTGCTCCTCTTCTCGAGCGGCATCTTTCCACCTCCCCGATGGCTGCATTTCCACCGAGCTGTGAATGTAGAGCTGTCTGGGCCTTAGAGATCCTGGGAATGGAAAGCACTAGGTGATGCTGAAGGCTATTAGACTGCAGCGCCATTAGCCCAAAAAAACCAGCCGTTAAAAGTCGAGAGACGAAGCTCCACAAAGGAGCTCAATAGGAGGTTTCTGCTACGAAATAATAAATATGGGAGACGAGGGAGCTGGAAAATATTAAGGAATAACAAATTCGGTTTCCGAGTTCATTTTATTGCATCGACTCTGTTAAGTGAAAAAAAAAAAGAGACTGCTTAGAGGGGATGAATTGAATCAATCACAGCAGTTTAGGGAAAACGTGATGCAGCAGTCGAGAGGAATAACTCACCCAGCTTCAGAAAAGCGAGGAAAAGGAAAAAGGCCACTGGAGGAGGCAGACCCAGAGAGGTCCGACAGGAGGAACAGATTTCCACCCAACTTTTAAAGCGAGGGATGATTAAATACCAGCTGAAGTTTGAAACGTGTCTCGACAATTAAATCCAGCCCAAAAGGAAAGCTCAGCAATGAGAGAAACGAAAGAAAATAGAGAGATAGGAAAAAATCCCTCCTCTCAAGTGCTGTAATTAAGGCGTATGTGAGGAAACAAATCATGACAAACTTGCTTGTTGATCTCTTCTGCTCCAGGAGCAGCAAAGCCCCAGAGCTAAGAGTAGCTAAAAAGCAGCTGAGAGGGGACCACACGATGATAGCTCCCGGTATTGGAAGAGAGAGGAATTATCTGGCAATGCTACACAAGGCTGTGCCTGCAATGACAGAATTACAGTTTCAGAGATGTAATTTTGAGCTTTCTTCAGATGATGACACTCTCTTGGAACATCAAAAAGGCCCCTAAGAGCAGGAGTAAGAGCCCCATTTCTCAGCAATAAAACCACAAGATGATGCACGGTGGAGAAGCGGTTTGGTTCCCGGTCTGGGGACACAGCTTGACAATCTCCCTGGTCACTCATCTCACTCAGCTTGTCCGTAGCCGTGAAGATGATTATGCTGAAGAACTGCAAGTAATCGGAGCCCGGGGTCACAGGAACAAACTTGGCACAGGCAGCTTCCGTATCTGGCTTATCATAGAATGGTTTGGGTTGGAAGGGACCTTAGAGATCATCTAGTTCCAAGCCCCCTGCCATGGGCAGGGATGCCTCCCATCAGACCAGGTTGCTCAAAGCCCCATCCAACCTGGATTTGAACACATCCGGTGATGGAGCATCCACAGCTTCCCTGGGCAACCTGTTCCAGTGTCTCACCACCCTCATGGGGAAGAACTTCCTAATGTCTAATCTGAATCTCCCCTCTTCCAGTCTGAAGCCATCACTCCCTGCCCTATCACTATGAGTCTCTCCCCAGCTTTCTTCTAGGCCCCCTTCAGATACTGAAGGGCCACAAGGTGGTCTCCTCAGAGCCTTCTCCAGGCTGAACAACCTCAACTCTCTCAGCCTGACCTTGTAGGAGAGGTGTTCCAGCCCCCTGATCATCTTCATGGCCTTCTCTGACCCTGCTCCAACAGGCCCAGGTATTACTCCCTCTTCCAAGTATCTCCTCACTGCTGGGTTAGCAGTTGGACTTAAGGATCTTAAAGGTCTCTTCCAACCCAAACGATTCTATGATTCAAAGCCATTTGTCCTTTATTCCCCCTCCCAGGGTTGCTGGTCGTGAACAACCAAGTTGCCCCAAGAGCCTCGTGCGCTGCCACAAGCAGGACACGGAGCCGTCAGATGTGAAAGGGGGTGAAGAGGAGGGAAAACACAACCCTTTGAAAACAGACAAGGAAACAAATCTATTTCCAAATAGCAGGCAACCCTTCCCGACATTCCTTAAGAAAACACCAAGAGCTTTTTAAGCAAAAAAAGGTAACCAGAAAGCCTCCCCTGGCTGAGACCACCCCTCTTGATGGCACCACTGCCAGGAAGGACACGCAGCCAAAGGGCAGCGGGGAATGTGAGCTCAAATCTCCCCATTGCATAAAAAGAGCAAATGATGATTAGGACGCTCAGATGAGCTCATCTCTTGTTTTAATCCAACTTGTTGGTGAAGTCATCACCGACACAAAGCTTTTCCATCCCCTTTGAAGGCACCAAGACACGGGGAGGCAGCGGTGGATCGCAACTCAGCTACGGCCGCCCTCACCCACCTGCTATCCCAGACGCCGGGGAGCAGCGACGCTCCCGTGCCCAGTTGAGATGGATTTTTTCAAAAACCATCAACGACACACTTGGCAGGATTCAGACTTCTCTTCTGGGGAGAAGAAACTCGCTGCATTTCATGTGGGAGTCGAACAGCTCTACTCCCATAATGAAGTTCACACTGACAAACACGGACACAAATCTTCAGGGAGTCGCAGGAGTTCCCCCCCACACCCTTAATGGGAACCCAGGATATTCATTTCAATTGGGAGCATCAAATCCCTCAAGCCAGAAGCAGCAGGCAGAGAATAACCACAGCTTGCCGCATACTCTGTGATGTATGACTTGGAATTTCAAGAGGGGGGGGAAAAAACCACAAGTTATCACACCGCATTTTATTTTTTGTGCCTCTTAAACCCTTGCCAATAAGAAAAGATTTGTCACTAAGAAGCAGCTCGCTTTCTGATGGAGCTGCAGGCTGTGGGACAGGCTCCAGCTCGTTCTCCCACAGCATCACTTCATCTGAAGGGCAAACAGCAGCGAGGGTTTAAGTGCTAAGGCAAACAGATCTGGCTTGAGCACACGGGCTGATGAAAGCGGCCGGACACAGCTCCTCTTCAAGTCATTTCTATGCAGCCTTCATTCCCACAGATAACGATGAGCTTAAATGTTCCAAGGCTTCAAATGATATTTTGCACTTTCTCCAAGTGAAAAAAAAACAAACAAAAAAAACAACCAACCAAAACCCACCCTTATGCTTTTCACAGAATATTAGAGGCTGGAAGGGACCTCGGAAGATCATCAAGTCCAACCCCCCTGCCAGAGCAGGAGCACCCAGGGCAGGACACACAGCAACAGATCCAGAGGGGTTGGGAAGTCTCCAGAGATGGGGACTCCACCACCTCTCTGGGCAGCCTGGGCCAGGCTCCGGCACCATCACTGGGAAAAAGTGTTTCCTTGTGTTTAAGCAGAACCTCCTCTGCTCCAGTTTGCACCCAGTGCCCCTTGTCCTGTCATTGGGTGCCACCAAGAAGAGCCTGGCTCCATCCTCCTGACACTCACCCTTCCCATATTTATAAATATCCAGGAGGTCCCCCCTCAGGCTCCTCTTCTCCAAGCTCCAGAGCCCCAGCTCCCTCAGCCTCTCCTCAGCAGGGAGCTGCTCCACTCCCTTCACAAGCTCAGGGGCTCTGCGCTGGACTCTCGCCAGTAGTTCCCTGTCCTTCTGGAACTGGGGTGCCCAGAACTGGATTAACGAATCCTCATGGAAATAACAGTAATAGCCACAGTTGCTGAAGAGATAGACTTGTGGGGGTGCTCTGAGGTCCCCAGTTTTCCCAAGCCCTGTTTTCTCCTGTCAGTGCTTCCCTCACAGGCTGCCCGTGCTCAGCTCACCTTCGAAGCCACCCAACTGCAGCGGCCCCCACGGCTGACAGGCACCCATTAAGCAATGGTCCTGCAAGGATGTCTTGGGATGGATGGGAATTGAGGATGAACAACCATGAATATATTTGGAAGCCAGAGATATTTTTCCTTTTTCACATCAATAGGATTATGCTCTCGGAGAAAGGCTGCGCCTCAATCTGAGCTGAACCCATAGCTATTTAATCTAAAACCTTTTTTTGTTTAATATTATTCTCTTGGAGACTTTACACGTACAAATCTTCCTTTCAAATTAAAGGTTGAGTACGATTTTTACAAAGAGCCTTTCACAAAGTACTGTCAGCAATAAAATGAGCATTTGGGAGAACGGAGGTGTAGGTCTTAACTCCTCAAATGCTGCAATATGAATTCAGGGAAACCTGAGTCCAGGGAATGGAGGAATTCATCTAGTATGTGACATCCACCCTAAAATAAAAAATGACAGTGCATGGGCCAGCATGCCTCTCTGGAGTGACTGGGATTCAATAAATTCTGGCAGTATTAAATAAATAAAAAGACACCACCACTCCCCACAAAGCACACGGACCAAAAAAAAGAGGGGGGTGGGGGCAAGAGAGAACATAACGTGAGACACACACAGTTTGTGATGGCAAAGAACAGAGTTGATGCTCTTCCCCAGATCTGGAGAGCGTAGCAAGCGTGTGGGGAGAAGGAGTGGGGGGAAGAGAATAGTCCCTCTGGAGCGAGTCGCAAGGCATCAACAATCCCTCGATGACAGGAGAGTAGTTTTTGTTGGCGCAGCTCACGACAGCTGGAAGAGTAATTGCGAAGCCGAGCGAGAACGCCTCGAATATATTTTGCCTTTAGATTCTCAGATGAAAGATGCTATCCATGAGCGCTTTGCCAACGTTAATTAAACCCACGCAGCCCCTTTTGGCAGATCAAGGAGGATTTATCCTGATTTTGCAGAGAGGGGAATGAGTATCTCAGGTGCTTTTAACAGAAGGTATCTATTCTTTCTACTTAGGAAGTGCCCCAGAGGTAAACATAGATCTTTAAAAACCCACAGAATCTCAGCCTGGTGGGGGTGGGAAGGTCCCTCTGGAGCTCCTCTGGTGCCCCCCACCCCCCTGCTCCAGCAGGGTCACCCAGAGCAGGGGGCCCAGCAGCGCAGGGTCCAGGCGCCTTGGGAATCTCTCCTGACAAGGAGACTCCCCAAGCTCTCTGGGCAGCCTGGGCCAGGCTCCAACCCCCTCCCACCAAACAAGTTGCTCCTCCCGCTCCCAGGGAACCTCCTGGCTTCCACTTGGTGCCCGCTGCCCCTCGTCCTGGCGCTGGGCACCACTGAGCAGAGTCTGGCCCCATCCACTTGATCCTCACCCTTTAGACTGATTTTTTTTTTCCTTTTCCTAAACTCACCGAATCTGCTCATCAACACAAAACAAAGTGTTAGAACAACTCATTCTCTCCCAAAATATTACGCAGAGGGGAAATGACATTGTTCACACTGATTGATTGCGTGGTGGAACCATATCTTGTTCTCCTAGATGTGAAGATTCCTGCCCCAGCCCCTGAGAACACTGCGCCGTTCTATACCCCAACTTCTGCTCTTATTTTACACCCACAACTTGCCCTTGCCAGGCGAGCAGCCCTCCCCAGCGCACAGCCAGCACAGAGTCGATACCTCTGACTTCCCTAGGCCTTACTGTCCCAACAGAAACCTGGACTCTGCAGGAAAAACGAGCCAGCTCTGGCTGGGCAGGTCAACAGAGGTGAGCAGCAGCACCACAAACAAGCTTTAGAGCAACACCATTTCCTTTACACGTTGTAAAAGGAGGAAAAAAAAAAATAATAAAATTCAACTGCTCTTCTTTTGGTTTTCCTTTTCAGAGGTGATTCAGCCTTTCGATACCGATGGGGCTTCACACTGGGAAAGGTCTCCCCACTTTGGGAGCCAGTCCCAGCAGGAGTGCTGCTTCCCAACACCGCTTTCCAGACACCCACCTTTGGGAAGCCACTCTCCAAGGACACATCTCAGGCTCTTGGGCCCCTTCCCTACATTCAGATCACAAACCACCAGTTCAAGAGCCCCACTGGAAGTAGGGAAGAGTGTGTGTCCTCACTACCCCCAGCACTCTGCCTGGGCTAACACCAGTTGTCTCCTACTGGAAGAGGTGAAATGCTTCCAGCATCTCCCCAACGTGATGCTCCAATTAGAGACTCAAGTCCTCAGCTTTGGTCGAGCTCCTCCTCACTGAGCCTAAGGCAAGCGCCTGCGAATCCCAGTAACAATCAGGTTTCATCCATCTTCCTTCTAATTAGATATTCTATCAGCACACGGAAGTATTTCAAAGTAGCTTTATGCTCAGCTCCTGCTGCCGTTCCAGACAAGCTCGCTCTCTATTGATGTACACAAACCACTGGCCAGTGTGATAAATCAATACAGGATCAGTATAAATTTAATCCAAAACACCAAGCTAAAGAGGGAGAACCCGTGGAGATAAAAAGGAGCAGTGAAATATCAAAGAGGGATGAAGAATTTGAGCCACCTACCCTGGCAAGGCAGCAGCAGCACTGTTTTGTATAAAAAAAAAAGAAAAAAGCTGATCCTCAAAAGAAAACCAATTATTTGCTAAATTGACACGGAAAATTTTGTCTTTAAGAGGAGAAGGGTCAGTTTGTTGAATCTACAAAGAGGAACATCTGCAGAGACAGGAAAAATACGGATAAACACACATGGGAACTAAACAGTCAAAATACACAGTGGGGACTGAGGCTTGTGATTTTACCATGAAAATAAGCGTATTTGGAGTTCTTCCCTGTTAAAAAAAACCTTAAGGCAGCTGATGAAATATATTTCAGTGGGAAATACATTTAATGATGCAGTTGAAAAGGAAACCTTAGAATAAGTGGAGCACATTCAAAGGCTTAAGTCACTTAAAGGCATAAAATCCACTAGTTCTCAAAAATCTCACCTCAACACATGTACAGCTGCCGAGAAGCCTCGACAGGAAGAAAACAGCCTACAATATATAATTTAAACCCTTCTTCCTATTCTAATTTCTTGTCCAACACATACTTGACCAAGCCCTCTTCTGCCCTATGCTGCTGAACGTGAGAGCAGGTTCTCTGCAGAGATGAAGATGATCAGGTGTTGAGTGATGCCTCCTGCCCTGAAGCTGGACACACACAGATCCCTCTCTGGTGACAGTTACACCAGATGTCTACGTGCAGCCCAGCCTGTTGCAGATCCCTCGGACGCTCCAGTTCAGCAGCAATTCCAGGCCCGCTGGTTTTGTGCGCAGGGAGCGAGTGCACTGAGGTCAAGTTTTCTTCAGCCTAAGGAACTAGCCAGCAAGTAGGAGTTGTGGGATACAAAGTGCCACTCAAATCATCTGGTCTCAGGCTCTAGACTATTCTACTTGCTATTCAGGTTGTTTAACTGGAGTTAAACCGAGTTGGTGGCCGGTCACAAGGGGCAGGGCTCGGTACTGAGGCCTGTCCTTAATGTCTTTAAGATCTGGAAAAGGGGATTGATGTCCCCTCAGGTAGTTTGCAGATGACACCCAGTTGGGTGGGAGCGTCAATCTGCTGGAGGGTCGGGAGGCTCTGCAGAGGGCTCTGGCCAGGCTGGAGCGATGGGCCGAGGCCGATGGGATGAGGGTCACCCAGGCCAAGGGATGGGTCCCTCCCTCGGGTCACCCCAACCCCCGGCACCGCTCCAGGCTGGGGCAGAGTGGCTGGAAAGTGCCTGGCAGGAAAGGTTGTGCTCTAGCCCCCAAGGTTTGATAACTGCTGATCTGCTGCCTGTACCCAGCACAGAGTAAGGAAGGGAGAACCTGGGGTAGCTCTGCCCCCAGGGGTGGCAGAGACTGAAAGCCTGCAGGACAACAGAGAAGTCCCCAATTCACAGCCACACACCAACCTGTCAACGAGTTGGGTGCTTTGTCACCTGAGTAGCCCTCCTCTTCTGAATACCAAGAAGAGGTTTGAGGCTCAGCACCCACAGCTGCAGGAGGACCAGAGCTGGCAGGGGGTACATTTCTGCCTCTGGAGGAAAGAGCAGAGGTCAAGCTTTGTTATTTCATTTTTTATGATACGAGACTGAGCACAGTTTCGGCCTTCCCACACAAATCCATAGTTGTACGACTGCCAATTCTTTATCGCTTCCCATTTCATTTTTTTTTTGTTTGGTTGTTTTTAAACTTTGACCAAGGTTACATTCAGCAAAGGCTTCTCCCTCAAAATACAGCATTAAAAATACCAACGTGCTACCATCTGGAAAAAGCGTTCAAATCCTTCTTGAAAGCACACACTTCTCAGAAAAAAAAAGACAAAGAGCAGCAAATTTTTGCCCCAGGTCCTTTTGCAGGTGGAAGCATCTCAGAGAGGCCACCTTGGAGGCTGTCAACGTGACTTCCTACAGATCAATACACCCCTCACTCCGTGCTCACCCCTTCCTGCCCTCGTGGGAGGCAAACCCCCTGTGCACACACGATTATCACACGCAGCAAGGAGTCCTGAATCTCCACAGGGAGCATAAACAGGGATGGGACAACTCAGCACCTCCTACATTAGGTACAGTCACCACTTCGAAGCCCTCTCTGAAAGGCATTAAATGTTTTAGGAAGAGCCCAACTGGCCGTTGAATTCATCCTTCCTTTTTTTTTTCTACCCAAATTACTGGTTTAAAGCTGGACATCTCATGACTAAAAGCCACTTTCTAACTCTCAGTCGCTGCCTGTTTGTGGCCTTATAATATAATTTTCTTTTGAGGGAACCAACACTGCTCCTGAACTTTCCCCCCGCTCCCCGTAGGACATATTGACAGGACAGACAGAAACCCTTCTGCTGCCTTTCAGCAGCCCAAGTGCACCTCTGGGATCTCCCTGCAGCTGCTCAGAGATGCCTGACAGGGCCCCTTTTGCACCTCCTGTGTCCGGCAAGCTGTTCCACACTTGAGAGAAGCAGCAATTTCTTCAGTGGCAGATTCTTCCAGGTCAGCCTTCACTGGGTCTAATGACTCTGGAAAGCTCCCTGGGGAAGGAGACGCTTTACTGCCAACAAGCCACATTAATTATCCAACAACATCCAGCAAGAAACAGCAAAATATTATTTTGGGGTTTTTAATTAGTTTTTCAACTTGCCTGTAACACACAGAACACCACAGAATCACAGACTGGTTTGGGTGGGNGGTTCCAGCCCTCCCAGCATTGCTGGGGCTCCTCTGGCCCCGCTCCACCAGCTCCCTGTCTCTCCTGTCACATAAATGATCTACCCACAGTTCTCTGCCCTTAGCTTTGGGGGCTGTAAGCGAATGCAGCTCCTTACGGGAGAAGCAACTTAACTTTGGATACCAAAGGCACACCAGAGCACAGCTACTCCGATGGCTGCCCCACACGTCACTTTTCAGAGAGGAGAAAGCAGAACAACTGCAAATACCTCTCAAATACTGACATGAGAGATGTCCTTCGGGATGTGGTTTCACACTGTCGCTCAGCCTGTTGCTGCCAAAAAAAGAAAAAAAAAAAAAAAAGGAAAGATCTCCTCTTCCCCAGTTTCCAAGCCTGGATCCATAGTGAGCTACTGCAGGGAGTGAAGTTGGAAGGAAACTCCCTGTCCTGAGAAGGAAGGAACAGGATACCGATCAGCACGAAAAGATCTGTGGGAGCACAACTCTAGGAGCACAAACCTTTCCTCGCAGCATCGGTTTGACGCTGGATCAGTCCACTCACCCCGCGCTGCCACGCTCTAAATTTAGCTTTCTAACTATTAAAGCTGGATCTCGAGGTCCTCGTTCCTCTCCCAAGGCAAGAGGGAGCCATTCTATTCTGAACGCTTTTATAACGGCATTGCGCTCCCCGCCCGACAGGAGCACACATCAGTTGTGGGTAAAGCTGTTCAAACTTTTGAATGTAGACAAAAAAAACCCCACGGAGACAAAAGCTAATGGTGCTGAAGGACAGGTTGCCTGGGAAGGGAAATGATCACAGGTTTTGGAGGAAAATGGAAAAAGCCTACAGCCAATTTACCTGCGCCGGGGTCACCGCTCATTAATGCTCCGAAGACAAATGGCTTCAGATGTTATAAAACGACGCTGCTCTCGGCTTACTCCCTTATTATCCGGCTCCGATGGCATCCAGTAGTCCTTCCACACACCATCTAACGAGAACAATTCCTCTGAATAAAATGAGCAAAAGGAAAGGAAAAACTGGGAGCCTACATTTGAGTGTGAAAAACAATCAAGAGCCCCAGCAATGGCAGTGGCTTTCACCACCCGCTTCTCCAAGTCATTCCCTACATTTCCACCTGCTCCAGGAGAAGGGAGACCTCTCCAGCAACAAACTCTGGGTTGTGGAGGAGGAGATTTGGTTGTTTTCTCCCATCGATATTTCTATCTACCCCTTGCTGATTTGGGATTTCCAACAGATTTTTTAAAAGCTTTCCCACTCAGGCTGCGTTCTGTTTGAAGAAGTTTCTGGAGAGAAGGAGCTGTGCTCAAGGCAGACATAAAAAGATTTTAATTTTGGTTATTAGGCAAAGCTCAGTGTTCAAGTAGCCCAATTTTCTTTCTTTCTAATCCTGCCTTGAGAAAACACTGCTATAACACATATTTTTCTACTTTTAAAATGTCAGATTTTTTTTTTACTGGATTGAAATAAAATCCAACATAAGAGTGTAAGATATCTCCTGTCAGAGGTGGCAAGGGTGAGGTCACTCTTTTCCCACACACCTTGCCATCTTCTGTTACTACCACTGATCAAATAAACCAATAACAACTATTAAAAAGAGCTTCTAAAGGCTAAAGGTTGAAAGAATCCACAGCTTGCTGAGAGAGAACAATAAAACTCAACTCCAAACCAGCCGATTTCAGCCCTAATATTTTGTCAATTTTCCCTCCGCTTCCTGCTAAAGATCCAAAAGTAGGAACTGTGCGGTTACGGTCCCACCGCCGGCGGCAGCCGGACTCCACCTCACTCTCCCAATAAAATCTCAGAGGGAAAAGTCTATAGAAACAAAGCCACGCTTGACTAGTGAACCCAGGAGTACCACTATAAATTAGCTCCCTAGAGACCTAGCGACGGCTTCCTTTCCTCCTCAAAGGCAGCGGCTCTGTGATGTCTCCCGGTGAGCACTCCGGGCATAATTAAAAGGACACGGAATCTGCCCACAGGGAAAGGCAGCAGCTGGATCAGCAGGATGAACAGGCAGCCTCGTAGAGAAGATGAGCAGGGAAAGGGAAGAGCGCCCTCCTTTCCTCAGGGCAGTTGCAGTGCAGCAATGTACCCCCCTCCCAACTTAAATCTCTCTTCTGAAAACCCTTCCCTAGGCGCTGCCTTTCAAGAACTCAACCACAGTTCCGAAGATCGATACCATTCAGAGCAGCAGCCACCCCTGCACGTTTGTAGGGAGGGTTGAGGCTCTGTGTAAAGCATCTGAACTCATTCGAGATCCAGATCAACTTAGCACCGGCTGTAACAGAATCCCAGTACGGTGGGGGTGGGAAGGGACCTCTGGAG
>VWZK01012811.1:4929-21916 GCA_013396935.1 Baryphthengus martii
ATGAGTACATCACTTCAGTAAAGCAATCAGGTATATCACCATGCTTTAAAATCAATTTGTCCTTCACCTTCTTCCCCTGAATCCCCCAAAGGATTGCTGTCTGCCCTTTGTATACATGCAAAGAAAACAGAGAATAACTTAAACAGAAAACTACAAAACTGTAGCTTATTCTTGCTCTGAACTGGCCACAGCTTTTGGGCCTCTCTGTCCCTGACACATTTGTACAGAAAAGATGAGATATGGCCCCTTCAATAAGAGAGCACAATTTGCTGAGTAGTAAAAGAGAAAAGGCATCAAAGCCCTTCATTGCTCTCCTATGTCACCCTCAGCTGTTAACAGTGGAGGTTTTAAGCTTTCACAGCCACTGCTTCAGTTGAGCAGTGCCGTGGGATTTTTAGTAACCAGTAGGGCAAGGAATTCAGTTACAATTCATGAACTTAGCGTCTGAAGAATCTGTTCAGGCCAGAGACTCCTAATTTGCCACCCTGGATAGCGTGAGACTTATTCTGGCTTTATAATCTTACCAGTAATTCTGTCTAGCACTAACCAGAAATAGCCATCAGGCAGCACAGTAGGACAACGTGGTAAGGATGTATCACATTTGAATCAAACTATGGGGTCTATACACAATACTTACCATACACAATGCAAATAGGGAAAGTTAAATGAGGACCAGATCTCACAAAATGCTTTATCACTGATCCAGCAGAAAAGCGCTAGCATCCACCAAAGACCTGAAAAGAGACCCAGTTTGTACACGCGCAGGTTTTCACACCTGAGGAGAAAAACACAAATAAATTGTTATAAAATAAAATTTTCTTTGTAATGCCAGCTTGATGCTTTTTGACTGCATGTATTTTGAGAAGGATTCATAGTGCCTAGCACAGCTCCATCTTAAATGTCCTTAATAGAGGAACTTTAAATATGGCTCGGATGCAAGGCAGTGCTGAGGTGACAAAACAGATCTTTCCATCAGTAGTTGTGTTTTGACTATAGTCTTAAATATTAATATGCAAATAGTGGGCAAACATCAAAGCATTCCCATATCTAGGATGACTAGTGATTAGTTGCACACAGTCTGGTAAACAACCAGCCACACGCAAGTGCTCAGATTTGTTCATGTATATCACTATATAAAGATTGATTAAAAAAAAGGAAGTGGATGAGGGTTTTTTTAACTGGTTAGTTCATTTCTTCCCCCTACAAGACAATATAGTACAATGTAACAGTTGCAGAGAACTTCTAAGGTAGAAGCCTCTAACTGGAGGGGCCAAAGCAGCATGCTTTAGTACATAGCAAAGGCATCCACATCTCAGACGTAATACTGCATACTAAGTTGCAGTTCTCTCCCTCCACAGGAAATCTGACTTCTTCGTATAGAAGTACACCAGAGAGAAAGATAGCACAAAACATTTGCTGTAGTCACATGCCGTGTGATCTACAGCTGACCATGGCTGAACAGAACAGCAGATGCCAGGATACTTGCATAGCATGATTTATGTTGTAGGTCTACCCAAAAGGTTCACGATTTTAATTCCCAGATGATGCTTTGATCTTTTCCGTATCTTGGAACTATCCTAACAACTGTGCAGCTTTGCTCAGAAGAGTAAAATCAGGAAAAAGGAGACATCAATACAATCTTCAGGTCTCTAAATGTCATTGAAGTTAATAATCTGCTGTCAATGTGCACTTGCTGTTTTGGGGTTATGCTTCTTAGTGCCAATACATGCAGCTCTGCTGTGATTGATACCTATAGCAAAGCTAGACTAGGATGCAACCAGCCCTGTGTGGCCAAAGGAAGGTATCGCTCGGCTCCCCTGCCTTCTGCAAGAACAAAGCTAAAAATTGGGATTTCCCCCTCCTCAGTCTTTTTTTGTTCTTGTTGTTAAACTCTTGATGAATTTCCCAGGGATCTGAAAAGTCTCCAGTGCTCCTGGACAATTCTTGCTTCACTGATATGACCTCCCAAGGTGCTCCCAAATCTACTAATAAAGTCACAGAGTAATTTGTTTAAAGTGACATGTTTGAGCTACATCTCAAGAGTAAACCAGTACGCTAAATCTCTAGCCAGTATAACAAATAATACTCAGCTATCATCAGGGTTACAGGCTCCTGTCGTATCCTTCTACATCCACCAAAAAGTTACTGGGAATGACTCCATGCCTCTCTCTCTCTCTACTAGATCACCAGTCAACATCTCCTCTGCTCTAATTGTTACCCTAGCAGACTTAACACCAGTTTTATTCCAGACTATTCTTTGGCTCATTCACTCCATCTGGAAGGTGAGCAATGCCTGGCAAACAGGTCCTTTGAAGGGAGACTTTGTGACACTCAGAAGCCATTAAAGTGTGTATCCCTGAAGGAGGGAGCTAGAACAGGCCAATGTGTCTTCACTGTGTGCACTGCAGTAGCATTTATGGTCCCTGATCCTCTTTTACATGACTGCCCTTGACAACTGACTAACAGTGCCTTCCATACAGAATACTTGTCAGTCTGAAACCTGTTTTTTTTTACTTGGTACATTCACAGAGATTGAATTTTTCCAACATTTACCACTAATTCTCTCCATGGC
This sequence comes from Baryphthengus martii, assembly GCA_013396935.1. Taxonomy (NCBI): domain Eukaryota; kingdom Metazoa; phylum Chordata; class Aves; order Coraciiformes; family Momotidae; genus Baryphthengus; species Baryphthengus martii. The sequence goes on from VWZK01012811.1 coordinate 7,502, forward strand.
CACACACAGCCTACAAGCAACAGGCTACTCTGCATTCACTGTCAGGGAAATAGTAATGCCAAATCTGTTCTCAAACTAAAATTTGTCACTACATCCTCCCACATGTGTGAGATGATCTCTAACTATTCAGTTGGAGAAAGACAGGTGCAGAGAATGACTCCTGCCTCTCTGTGGTGGAAATGCAGAATTGCCACTGGTACTGGAGCTTTGCTAAGGGAGCCTAGCTAGCTAAGCATTCACAAAAATTAAAAAAAAAAGACACCAGTGCTCTGTACAGGAGCACCTTTCTGAAGGTATTGCAGGAGCAGTAGTATACCTGGCTCTCGTGCATTGCAAGATAAATACTTAGTACAGTTTTCCCCGTAGGATATTCTTTTTTTATTCTTGAAATGCTACTCCAGTTGACATTTTAATGGGCATTTGGGATTACGGAACTCCTAAGGCTGAGCAGAAGACACCTTTATAGCTACTGGATTAATGACAGAAAAGCTACAAACTGCCTAATATTGTTGACAGAGGATTTTCTCTAGTATTCTTTGTATAAGTTGGGTTTAGGATCTGGCATTTCTTTCCTAAGCCATCTAAAAATAATGTCACATTCAAAATCATCACATCTATCTATATTATTCAAAAAAGTGCTTCCACTACTGGTTGAACTGTAATATCCTCCAGAAGAAACATATCGCAATAGTTGTTCTCGTAACAAAAACACCTACATGACTGCCATAAAAATGAATGCTACACATAGCATATAAACCAAAATGGCTTTTTTCTTAGCCTGAGTCTTCCAAACCATTTGGCAAACCACCAGGACATAGCCAGAGAAGACAGGGCTTGCCTGAGATGGCTCCAAGATTGTCTGTGCTGCTTACTGTAAAAAAGGACTTGTTTCTTGAGAATAATGCCTTTGTATTTAAAAAGGCTATAAGGAGCACAATTAGAAAGAGTAAGGAGATTTTTGAGTTGTCTGTCAAGTTTCAGAGTGCAGCCATACTCATAAAATGGTAGGGAAGAATTTTTAAGAAATACATCTAAGGTATCACACTGTTTTATCAGTAAAACTATACTGGTAAATCCTCCTCATTTTGGAGGATTTATGATTCTGCCAAATGGCTAAACAGCATGGACTCCTTCATAAAAGAGGAGGGAATATCATAATTGGTCAAAAACTACTTCTATATTACGTATATTGGGCTTAATTCTCTCCAATTAATGAGAAGGCCGATTTACTATCTTCAGTGAGAAACAACTGTAAGAGCAAGATGCTAAACCATGTATTTAAGTAGATGCATGCACGGATCAATTTTATACATTTGACAAAGAAAAAACTTGACTGCTGCAATGAGTACTTTTACATGCTGTGTCTGTACTGAGAACACAGAAGCTTGTCTGAACTTGTCAAAAGGACATAAAGAAACACATGGAACTGCATCCCATTTAAGATAAGAGCCTGGAGTCAAGCATCCAGCTCTTTAGCTGGTGACTATCCCTGTCAATATGTGACTAGTTTGAATATCAAGAGGAGCGGACAATTAATCTGCATGATTCAAGGAATTGAAGGCTGCAAAGGAAAAATGAAAGCGGACTCTAAGGCAGAGTCAAGAACAACAAGGAAAGCACAGCCTGCTAATCTGTGCTATAGTCCCGGGTTCTTCTGTGATCACTCACCGCAGAGTCTTCAGGTTCTGTGGTGACTGTGCTTTGGATGGGCTGAGGACATGGTTGCTGGGGAGACAGGGGCCTACAAAGCTTCCTACCTGCCATTGCTTTTACCTCAATGAGATATAATGCAAATACCACCTGGACGTTGGCAAGAGACATAGACCTAAACCATTTCTCAACAGACTAGGGTATTGACTATTCAAAATACACTAACAAAACCCGTCACCTGGGAGTCTAAAATTTCATGCTGCTGTGACCAGATCTGTGACATGCTCCTACCCTACTATAGTCTGGAAGAAACTGGATGCCACAAAGCTTGCATTTCCGTTTCCACCTTTTGCCCATACAATGCACAGTGTTCTTGGTTTAACACAAACAGCAGTTACTTAAATACCAGCATTGCTTCCAACAATGGTGTGCCCCTGCAATTTGTCATCCAAGGGACTGGGCTGGGGCACACTTCCAGTAGCTTTATCCTCTATGTAATGACACCTCCAACAAAACATACCAGTTTTTCTTCAAATCAGTGCAAGTAGCTGGTGCTGAACTCTGATCTGAATGAATTGATGCCTCAAAACATTGTGTGAGGAACACTCTGACCTGAATGAACTGGCATGAGAAGCGGAACAAGGGACAAAATACACACCAGCTAAGGCAGGAACGAAGTACATTGGAAGATCAGTGGCCTTGTCCGCTTGTCAAGTGTGGTGGTTTGACCTTGGTTGGGAGGCAGGTGCCCACTGAGCCACTCTATCACTCCCCCCCACCTCTTCTTCCTCTCAGCTGGACCAGTGGGAGAAAATAAGATGAAACTTGTAGGTAAAGATAAAGGTAGTTTAATAAAGAGCAAAGCAAAACCACACATGGAAGCAAAAGAAAACAAAGAGTTAGTCACTACTTCCCATCAGCAGGCGATGTCTGGCTTGTACGGGGAAGCAGGGCTCCAACACGTGTAGTGGTTGCTCTTGAGGACAAGACAATGTTCCCCTCCCTTCCTTTTTCTAGATTTTATAGTTGAGCTGGCATGATATTGTATGGAATATCCCTTTGGTTTGTTTGGCTCAGCTGTCCTGGTTGTGTCCTCTCCCAAGATCTTGTCCACCCAATCGCACTGAGGGAGGAATGTTGGGAAAAAAAAACAACCAAAACAACAAAAAAAAAAAAAAACAAAAAACCAGCCTTGGTGCTGTATAAGCTGTTCTCAGCCATAGCTACAACAGGAATGTGTTATCCAGCTCTCAATACAAAGCACAGCACTGTGAGGGCTACTATGGGGAAAAGTAACTCCAGCTCAGCCTGACCCAATACATCAAGTTTTCATATGCATTGCCTGTAAAGCAAAGGGTAATAAAATAGAGGGTCTCTGTGACCACCAACTCAATCAGTGGAAAGAGTTAATGTTACTCTTCCCCCTCTTGAACATTCGAGTAACAGTGGTTACCACCTCCTTATGTTTTCTATGCAAGTTAGCACCACCTCTGTACACTTCCCATGCCAATTAACGGGTATGTCAAGCAACAACCCTCTTAGCAGGGAATAAAAAGAACCCAAGCACACTGGCAGATATGCACTCACCACCAAAGACCTCCACAGAACGGACCAGGCAAGATGTCGCTGGAACCCTGGGTGGTGATCTGGAACTTTGCCTACTCTTTCACTCTCTCTCTCTCATCTTTACCCTCTCTTTCCTTTAAGTACAACATACGTAGTTCCAGTAATTTTCAATTAAACTTTTTTTTTTTTTTACGTAATGGACTCATGGTGTACGTCTCCTTAATTGAACCCAAGTGATTCACCGAACCTATGTCACTCCCTCCTTTCCCCCCTACCTTGATCAAGAAGGATGTGACACCTGGATGTTGATTAACTGCTTGATTCATTTTGACACAAGTATCTCCCTTTATACCCTAAGGAATATGTTAAACTTCTAACAAGCTTAACCTTTCAGCCAAGGGAATAAAGGAACTGTGCAAACTGCAACAACAAAGCAGAGCTCCCCCGTGGCTAGATTTTCAGTAGGAGAATCAAATATGAACACACAGACCTGAAATTGGATAATCATACTAATTTGATGATGTTACAATCTCAGCGGCTATTTGGCTTGGATCAGCAAATCAAAGGATCTACTTCTACTCTTTCCCGATACCATCCACTAGGACGGATTCTTTCTTTCTCTTTCATGAAACACACAAAGGGATTTGTTTGGACAGAAATGAGAATAAAGTTTTATAATTTCTTTGTCTTTCAAGGATAAGTATGCACTTAACTATGTTTTGCACTTTTATCATCTCCCACCCATAATACTTTCTAGCATATATCCTACTCTACCAGTTCCACATTTAAGAATATAATGATCTTGTGTGATAATATTATCTCCTCATAAAGGACAAATGAAAGGCATAAAATTCTCATTTGAAAACACAGTGGCTCTGATTCACCAGAATTCTGTACAAGACTTACATCAGTCTAGAACAGGAATGACAGCAGGGAGTTTTGGTCTAACACACAACAAATTCAGCACAGAAACTACTCTGAAGGTTTTCCTCCTTCCTTCACCAAACACCTGCTTCACAGATAAATTTCTGCTGCAAATTGCCCAGTCTTGGATCTGTAGCCTTCTATTGACTCCTCTCCTTTGGGTTTATGAAAATATTCCTCATTTAATTAACCTAAGGATCAGTATAGCTTAAAATAAAACCTTTAATTATTTGCCCTTAACACTTAGGAACTCATACAAAAATATCATAGGTATTACATCATTCTGATGCACACTTAAGAGAGTCATATGTCATTTTAGGTCCTTTTTTAATCACTGGTTTGAACTCCACACATTTTAGCAAGATACGACTTTTTCAGAAGGAGTTTTAAAAAACAAGTATTTGTAGGCATACCAATTCCTAGATTTGATGTAGTAATATTCAAAATGATGAGACACTAACCGTTTGTCCTTTTAAGCTTCTCAAGAGCTCATGCCTGGAAAACTGATATGTAGATAGTTCGCCTAAATTATTTAGTGCCACATACAGATCTCCATTTGCCCTGTCAGTAGTACCTTGGTGCTTTCATGAAAATGAGACCGCTCCACCAACATTCTTCAACTACTGACCTTCTCCCTTACAGCTAACTTGTGTGCTGTTTCCTGAGCTTCTTTGCCCACAGAAATAAATGCTTCACAGCAGGATGTCTAACAAGAAAAGACTCATGAATACCTTTCCAAAGCACTGTCAGCAAAGACTTCCACTGTATGGAGACACAGTGGCAGAATAGGGTAAGACAGGAGGATCAGAATGCAGGAGCAGTCAGAATGCAGACATTTGGTCCTACTCTCATTTCTTTTGATGGCTATTGACACAAGCAATATGTAAGACTCAACATAATTGTAAAATACTCAAACGCTGAGGAAGAGGAAGAAAGGGCAAGTTCATATGCTGCTACTCATCTGGTCCTTTTTGCAGTGGGTGAAGAGATACAAACAACAACAACAAAAAAAAGGGTTTCTGGACAGCTGCTGTTATTGCTATCACAGTGAGACTCTTAAGGTCAGTCTCACGTTCTCCTCTATTTACACTCTGGTTTTATACTTTCTAAGGACCTGACCGATAGCTATCCTCTACAACCTAGTGATTAACCTTATCTTTGTCAGTTTGACTCCATCATATTACCCATGTCAGAAAACAAAGTGGTGCAAGACTCACACCACAACTTTGAGAGCTGGAAAATCTTCTGTGCACACTTCGGCATTGCTCCACATTCTCTCTAGTACCAGACTGATTGTTCAATTAACTCATCCTAATGCAGACTATACAGCAGAAACACTGTCAGTAGAATGAAAACTGTTGCCTTGATTCCACAATAAACAAACGTGAGTTAGGTCAGGTTGCAGCAAGAAATATATTGCAAGAAGACAATTTCTAACCTAGTATAGTGGCCTAGGAAGAAAAAATCCTTGCCAAAAATGTCTGAACTGGCAAAGCAAGGTTACACCAGATCTGCACTTGGCATGTGTGAGAAACATTTCTGATCTGCTATCACAACCACTGAAGCCAGATCTAATGTATTATCACACAGTGGCCTAAGGATCTCAGAAATCAATGCCGCATTCAGGAGAGATGTACTCACCTCTTCAGCTCAGCAACGAGCAAAGCTGTGCAGGGAACACCCAGAGTCATTAGTGAGATGTTGTTGATGGCAGGCTTAATGAAGGCAAGGCAGGTAGTAACTCCAGACAGGACACCCACAGCAGCTTTAAATCGGCTCCTAAGTGGATTTTTTTTTAGGAGAAAAACTGCTTTTAGTTCAAAAGTTTTAAATACTAAAATGAGAAATCTTGAAATTATTTTAATAATGTAACAAAATTTAAGTTTCTCTAGGTGTATTCAGGAAGTTCAATGGCAATGTGCATAAAATGGATGTGAATCTTGCACAGATCTGCATGTGCATGCAGAGTTAAACACATATTCAAGTCTTTGCTGGACTGTGGTCTTCTGAAGAAGCTATGTTTGTATATATGCGTGCATACACACACAATAATCATAGGTTTCAAAATCCAAAGGCCACAAACTTCTCCCACATCAAGTCAGCAGTAAGTCCATCTCTACATACAGCACTCTACTTCCTTGAAGCAGTATTGTGTCATCATTCTTCATGCTTTTGATACGGATTTTTAGGACATTTGTTACCATCAATGTCTCAACTTCCAAGGTCATCCTGTTACAGACTGGTTTATTTTCCTTTGCCTCTTTTAAGCCTTAAAGATACTGAAAACTACAAGGTATGAACATTTTTTTTAATCCAAATTCAACACTTGGTGAGCAATTCCCACACTTTTTAAAGATTACAGTTCGGTATATTAGGATAAATGAAATCACAATTGAGCCCTGTATGGACAGCCTGACAAGTTTTAAATTAAATATACGTTAACTGTTGTTTAAATTTCAAGTTAGGACTTTAAACAACTCGTTTCCAGTCTGTGGTAGGACTATGGCCGATAGAGGATCATCATGCAGCCCTTCAATTACTGACCCATAGCTTTATAACACTCGTTGCTGTCCAGGGGTGGTTCTTCCATCCTTAATTCTACGTCTGTAGTAGGGTCTCAGTATATTTGTGCAGCACCATGCCCTGGCCACAGGTGTCATCACCTTCACCTAGCTCATTTCAAAGTTTTTCTTTCTGCTGAAAGGCAAAAGGTTACTTAGGTAGGAAGTTCTAATTTGATGTGAATGCCTTAATGACTAAAGACACTACAAATTCGTCATGGCTGTGGCAGGTGCAGCCTCCCCCACAGACAAACAGACAGAGCACACAGGGTGTGCTGGAGCAGTTTGGCACCTTGGCCAGAGGAGTTTGAGGACTCAACCATTGCACTGCACCTCACGGTGCTCAACTGGTGCCTCAGGGTCTGGACTCCTTCACAAACAGGCTCAGGGTCTGGGCTTGTCCCTTCAACCAATCAGACTGACCATAGTGCACCCTCAACTAAGGTATAAATGGGGTCCTGACTGAGAGCCAGATGAGTTGGCTCTCCACAGAGCAGCATGCCTGGAAGTCAGATACTTCCCCTGGACATGACATCCAAGGATACTTCCATGGATTGAGGGAGTCTCTGTGGATTGAGTGAGCCTCGCCCCCCCCTCTTTCAGTGAGGATATCTTGGGCACTCTGGTCTGAGAGGTTTCACCTTTATGAGTGTTTGCCCATTTTGGTTCATTTTTCCTTAAGATTTATGATTTTTTGGGGTAGAAGTTAGTATCCAACAGACATCCAAACTTGTGCTTGGTCAGAAGGAGCACTGGGTTGCAATAAACCCCCATTTTGGATAGTGGCTCCTCTTTCTTTGTTTTGTGGATGCCTCAGTGACAACAGTAGATAATAACACTTGCATATTGAAAATCCGCAGTGTGACAAGGAGAGAGAAAATAAAGACCACAGCAGTGAGCACAGGATTAGAGGATTAGCTAGGCATGTTAGCGGATTAGCTAGGCAAAGCAAAAAACCCACAAAAACCAAAATATAAATCAAACCTCTTCTGGGTTAGGGTTTGTTGCCAAGTACATTCTTCTTCTGTACTGTTCAGAAAAGAATCAAGACCATAATATGTAACTACCTTGACAGATACTCCAGAAGAAGTGTTCTGAGAAATTTAGGATAGGAGGCATCCTTCACCTCATCTCACTATTTTTATGAACCAGTTATAACCTGGGAGATTATTATTTATAGTTTTATCATCAGGCTCAACAGAAACAGAATTTCACCCCAAAAGCATTACTATTCCTTTTAAAAACAACATCACTTAACCTCTTGGCCCATACTAGGGACCAACCTACCCAGCACACTGTCAGAAGACAGTGATAGATGATATATAACAATCCCCTTAGGCTTCTGAGGATTAATTTACATGCAGTCACAGAAATTCTTCAAGATTCCGAAATTTTCTTCACTCAAACTAGATGCCTAGAAGTCATGTCATCAATCAAAACACGCCAGTGATGTCCTGCAATATGTAGAAGTACTAAATTCACACCAACATGACAAAGCCATTAGACATCATGGACTGTACATGGTAATCTAAGACACACTTCCCTCAGAGCAAGCTATTTGGAGGAATGGTCAACCTAGGCACCAATCTCAACTCCCCAACAGGAACTTTGAATAAGGCACAAGTCAAGGGAAAAAACCAAAACAAACAACCCACAACCCCCTGCCAAGATAGTAACAGTATAAAAAAAGCAAGAGGTGGGAGCCTTATCAATTTTCAGACAGAACAACATTGGTGCTGCAGTTAAAACCTTTTTATTACCTTGACTTCTTTACTGCATAAAAAAGCAATATGTATAAAGATTACAGCACATTTTTTTTAGAGTATAAACCAAACCAGATTCTTTAAACTGGCTACAATATGGTTTTTTTTAATCCTGAAAGAAAAATAAATACATTTAAAACAGCAATAGGATTCTAACTAAACACTTAGCCTTTGAATACTTAAACATCATCCTTAACCACTGCCTTCAACATTCAGATGAAAATTCAGCTGACTTCCTTAGGTCCAGCAGTATGTTACACTTTAGCATACACAAAAGGCAGAGGGAAAGAGGGTTTCTCTTACTTTACTTTGGTTGCTATTTATGTGAACTACTCTTGTAAAGGTCTCACTAGAATCAACAAGAACAGGAACTTCCAGAGGCAAGTCACGTTGTTGTCCCAACTCTGGATTCTTTATCCAGTGCATAAAAAAAACAATCAACACACAGTGTTGGGGTATTTGTTCTGCGCAGAAAAGGGTGCCAGGTGACAATTCACAAAACTAGCACACCTTCTGAGAAATAAACTGTCTTATACAGAAAACAACAAAGTAAAGTAAATGACTGGTTAGTCACGCCTCACTCCTAACTTTACATACAAAAGCCGAAATTATCTCATGGCTCCTGCTGTCCTTGTTTGAGATTAGTTCCCTTCCACAAAGCCTGGTCGCCTCAACTCATCAGCTACAGAAGCCCACCTGGTTTTGAAATCTGGAACCTTTGTGACTGTTTTGTTTTGACAACAACCTGATTCCAAGATCTGAAATTGCAGAGTAAAAACTTCAGCATCAGCAACTCAGGAATTCTAAACAAAATGGGCTGAGGTATAAGTAACAGGAAGTGAATGGAGTGAGAAAAAGCTAGCAGTGGCAGTGCTTAGGCTGGATGATAACTCAATGCCATTATATGCAGGTTTCGGAGTTAGCATAAGAAGTTTCAAGAAACATGAAAGTGTACATGAATGGTTGTATGACTACCTGTCATTCCGAAAAACTCTGGGCAGGTATCTTCTAGGAAACCACATGGCAAGAGCACACATCAGGACCCAAAGTATAGCCAACTCATCCAGCATCTGGCCCAGGAAACTTAGGGTGGCGTGAAAGTAAACAGATCCAATTCCTGGAAGAATAAATCAAAAAGCAATATGAATAGTTGCAGTTACCATGTAGACCAAAACACACTACTCATGTTCAGAACTTCATAGTAAATGGTGGATACTATCTGGTCTAGAAAAGGTTAATAAAAAAAGACAACTGTAAAGCAAATGCCAATTTTTCTTTCAAGGCAATCCAAATCATCAGTACCTTGTTAACTGTGAAGCAAGTAGCATCTAAAGATGCCAGCACTTAACAGAAAAGTAGATTCATATGAAAAAAACATCAAGTGGTAAAGTTAAATGCAAAGCCAGTTAAAAAACAAAAGCCATATACTGCTTCTGAATTTCCTCAATAGCACAAGAATATTTAAGACAAAGGTGAAAAGCAGCATCTGATGACTACTCCATGATACAGACACACAGGTGCAAAGTGTCACACTGCCTCACAGGGCTCTGATTATCTCTTCAAACATTCCCAGTGCCTAGAGTAATGAAAAAGCTGAAGAAGCTCATATCTACAAGATAGTTTAAGTGTCTGGGCCCTCTCACAACAATGTGAAACATTTTAGGCTTTCCAATTATGCTGGATGCTTTCAGCTCTCATTTAAGCAACAACAACGGAGGAATGAGAGTCACCACTGCTGTAAAGTAAGTCCAGACATAAACAAAAGAAATTATGCAATGGAAAGATAGGAAGGGAATAGAACTAAGGCCAAAAGTCTCACCAACCTCAGATTGCAAAATGCATTTTCTGTTCAGAAACTACAGCTGCTTCAGCTTGAAGCAAGTACAAGCAAACTCCGCTGTAGAGGTCAGGATTGTTTTGTTTTGCAAAACAATGAAGCGCAAGAAGGAAAAACTGATTTCCTCTCTGATTTTATGCATGAGCAGGAAAACAGAGACTAAACAACTTACCAACCACAACGAGCAGAGTCCATATTAAATATATTCCACTGTTGAAGCAGGTTGCGTATTGACGGAATAAGCACATGCATATAGGTGGTAAAACAAAAAACAAGACGTTGCTTATCTAGGGGAAAAAAAAAACCCGCAATAGTATCACAAGGACAGAAAATAAACAAACATTTAAATATTAAATGTTCACAGGCTGTCTAAGGCATCTAGAAAAACATTGTGATATCCAGTGAAGCCCCAACTCAACAAATTATGGGACTCAGTTTCTGCCAAAGCTGAGCTGTTTTTGCAGAGAATCAACTTTTTTGTTGTTGTTGTTTAACATCATTAAACTAATAGCAGCATAAAAACTTCACACAATGTCAAATGTGGCTACTCACAGCTTTAAATTACCTTTCAAGTGTATTCCCAGAAGAATTTTATTGAGAATCTACAAATACTCAAGACTTGTGCAATTCCGGAAGCCTACAAACGCAAGCAGCTGAGGAACAGGATGTCCTGGCAAGTGACCTGTCCTCTCTCTCAATGGCTGTCAAGTCCAGCATCGATAAAGCACTAGAAGTACTAGCACTAGACAGGGCTAGTCAAGCTTCGTGGAAGTCACTGAGCAATAGCTACTGTCTCAAAGATCTGAAATATCTTCTAAAGGTATTCTAAGCTAAAAGATTTAGGACCCTTTTTGTGCAACAGAGTCTGAAGATGAAAATCCTTTTACACTCAATTTTTTTTCTTGGTTCTCTATTATAGAAACAAGTGAATGTGACTGAAAACTAGTTATAGAGTAAGGAAAAGGCTGATAATTCAGAATATTTCTAGTCTTTAAAAATTTAATATGCAAGAGTTGAACAAAGACGTATTTTCTCTTGCTTCCCAACAATCCAAAGCATGATTCTCTAAAGGCTGAAAACGCTTTACCAGCAACCAGCAGGAGCTGTCACTGTAGTGATCATTTAGTTCTCCCCAGAAGGAGTACTGAGGGCCAGCCATGGCACTGTAACTGAGCAGTTAGGGAGATTCTACTGCTGCTTCACAACAAGACAGCGGAAAGGGTGAATTCCTCAGCCTCAGCTTCCTCATATTCCTCTTCCTAGTCCAAGAGAAAACCATCCCCATCAGCATTCCCCCAAAGCAAACGCACAAAACAACTCTGGGACGAAAGCGCTTATTTGGGGCAGGTCTCTTCTTTGCAGAGACTTGCAAACTTCAAATGACATGAATGAAAATCTAGAATAGAAAGGATTAAAGAATGACCTACAAAGAAGGCATTTCCAGATTCTCAGTACCATTTGCTTCATGCCTTACACCTTCCCTCATGCCTACGGTACATCCTCACAGACAAGCCGCATTTCCTTCCAAAGTCTTGGCTTTTAGATTCCATTAAAATAGTCAGAGTCACCACTCACACAGCTTTGTAACTGCAAGTACTATGCAAATATTTGCCAATAGCACCTTGGTAATGGCACACAGCCCAAGCAAAACTTGCTAATATGGAGGGCTCTTTGCAGTCAGGCCACAATACTGATCAGTCATGGCCAGGGAAAGGTGTCAGAGAGCCACCTTCCACTGGAATGCCCTTTCCGAAGGATGCAAGGGTTGAATCCTTTTGCCAGTTACTACCTCCGATGGTGACTTGCCATGCAGGAAGCCAGCCTCATACACTAGATGTGAAAAATGTCGGGGGGCACCAGCTGATGAACAGTGCCATAGACCAAGCACTTTTTCAGAAGGAATAAAGGGACTCTCTTTATGGAAATCCTTCACACCACTAAGGTGGTGAATTTTGCCTTTGTCATTCACAAATTAAGATGCTTCTACAACTATTTTTTTCAATCTGAGTTACAAAGTATTTCATGACCTCTTTATTGAAAAATTTAAGACTCAAACACAAAATCACATCAGTCTAGCACATGTACATCTGAAATTAGGCTGATTAATTTGTATAAAACCTCTGAACAGATATCCTCCTACTATTTTAATCCTGTTGGGAGATTTGGTTTGCTTTTTAAGTAGATCAAGTTGAATTTATGCATAACATAATAGACAAAGACTGAGTCCCAACAGAATACTTTTAAAAATGCATTACAGATAAGCTGTTCCAGTTTTGTGCTTACATGAATATTGCGTGAGGCCTCAACTACAAGTCTGACCTCAGCTGTGACGGTTTAAGGTGTGGATTAACAATGTTTTAAGCTGCAGCTTAAGAGACCCAGATGCCAGATTCAGGTCTGCTGAAAAGTCCTTCCTGAAACTTCAAGGAGGTTTGAATCAGAGCCAGAACTGAACCACCTCAGAAGGGAAAAAATTTAGACTCCACTTAAGGTGCCTGTTAGAGTAGGGCACAAATTTCGCATCCATCCCATGAGCATCTGGCTTTTTGGGGATGCAGTTGCATAAGCTCATGAATCCACTGCATACCACTGTCCTAATTTTCAGAAGTTACTAACACAGAATTCACACCTTTACTACTGAGGAGAGGCTAAACACGACTACCCTCAATGTGGCCTCTTTCTTTCTCCCCTTTCACACTGTTCAGGTCACTGCTTTGTACACAGCTGCCACAACACAGTGGGCTTTGGGGCAAACTTTTTACTGTGTCTCTTTGCTAACCCCTCTGAAACCTCAGTTATTCATCTGGACACACCTGCAGCTTCTAGCATCTTGCAAGATTTTATACCACTGCTAATTAGCTCAGTAAGAGGACAGCCATATCCCTGCACAGCCAGCTCCAGAACGTATTTGCTGCCTTCAAGAAACTTGTTTATCCCAACCTTTTCCTCCCTTTGTTTCTGGTTCTTGAATAGTGACATCAGACACAGAGAAAGCAGACAGTTTCCACCACACACCCTCAAAGTTCTCCAAGGGCACAGAACAGACACTACCCAGATGACTCTGGCAGCAAATTACAAGAAAAAACAACAGGTGAGTAAAATACATTGCAGAATTACTTGCTTTATAGGTGCAGCACCATCCATGATGCACATCTCAGTTAAGCCAGATACCTACTTATTTCTTCCACTGTATGTCAGTAGTCAAAGAATCACAGCTTGAAGGAGAAAGACAGCTCAGGCAAGGATTGAATGGGGGAGAAAAAAAAGACTAAAACACCATTTTAAAAGTACAAAAAAAAAAGACAAAGCAGAAGCCCCAGCTTATTTGTGCACACACCACCATCTATAGAGAAGAAAACAGAGCACTTAGCAGGGTTCACTCCTGAACATGTTATTTTTCATGGAAAGGCAAACTATCAGAAAAAACGATGTATCATCTCGCTCTAGTGGATCTATCCGTCACTGCAATTCTTTACATCAACAGGATGTAAGGAGCACCTCTCCCCTTCCAAGATGCATGCAGGTTGGCTCTTTGGGGGCTGTATTTTCACAAGTTCTCACCAGCAGATGAGAGATGGTGTGAGAAGATGGTGGGATGGTGTGAGAAGACTCAGGGTGAACCACAGCTTACTGGAAGGAAGCAACAGTTACATTAGCCCTCTTCCCTCTCCATCCTTTTCTCAGCTACATTCTTAAACAGATATATTTCTTCTTCTCCCCAAAGTACGTTGCTGACATTATCCTGCAACCTCAAGGCAAACCGTTCTCGAAAGCTTTGCCTTTTGGAAGTCAAATCTACTTGGATAAAAATCCAACTTTGCCTCCTAACACTAAGAAGTTTGTTTTTTTCTTGATCCATTACTGCCTTGCAGGCCATGACATGGCTGACACCTGTGCAAACGGCTGTCGGACACAGGTAACCAGCACCAAAGTTCTGCCCTCGGCTGCCACAAGGCTGGACACAGATGAGGAGGGGGCCAGCTGCACACTATTCCGCTCGTCATGAGCCCGCTCTGTATCTCCCTCTCCCTATTTATATCTACAACACCAAATCGCTCATTTTTCTTTAATTTTAGGAGTACTAAGGCCTGAAGACGGAGGCAGAGAGAGGAGG
>VWZK01012819.1:0-16366 GCA_013396935.1 Baryphthengus martii
GACACTCCAGCTCTGAAGAAACTTTCCCTGGATCAAGTAACACACTTAAGCACTGTCAGGAGGCGCCAATGTGTAGTTTTACCCTCTAAAGAACTGTTATCTCACCTTCCTGCCTCTCCAGCATGTTTTTTTTTCTAGAAAATGCTGCCTTCACATCACTTCTTCATCAGTTACACATTCTCCTTGGTCCAGGTTGGTAGTAGGGTCCTCAGAACATAAGCATACCGTTTTTCTAGATCTTCTACTTTATGAGTTTACTGTGCAATATGGAACAAATTTGTCAAGACATATGGCTTCAAAAGGTTTCTCGGTATAGTTGCACATTACTTTCACCAACAGAAGAAATACAGGGCTGCATAAACCAACACAACATTTATGCACTTTTTGCTGTATCTGTTTCCTGTTCATATACTCCTTTGGAATTCAGAATTCCGAATTCAGGATAGTTGAGGATGACTTCTGTGGTAAAACCCTCTGTCTGTCTCTCCTGTGTGGAGAAATCTTTTATTTGTTTGTTTGTTTGGGCTTTTTGTTGTTGTTGTTGTGTACTCATTAATTTATTTTCTCTGCTAACTTTTGTGCTCATGTTTACATTTTACATTCTTATTGAGCGTACCTGCACTCTACCCTTCAGGACCTCAGATGGTTTTTAAGCTTTGTTGTGAGCAACTGGTTTGTCTGTTCTTTGGCTTAAAGATTCTTTCTGTCTTCGGACTACCACCACAGAGAAAAGCTCGGAGGGACAGTTTTTCCACAACCTAAATGAATACTGCTGCTGCTGCTCTGTACGTAGGCAGCCCTAACCACACATGCTGGGTTTCTTCTTAGCAAAGCTTTCTCTCATACATCATTGTCTGGGCCTGAATCGGGTGCATGTAAACATAACCTGCAAGCCAACGTAAAAGAAGGGGAAAGCATTTTGATTACAGTCCTTGATCACAGCTGAAAAAAAGAAGTTTGAACTTTGCATGCTTTGAGTGCAGCAGCCTGTGTGGAGGTGTATGTTCAGAGGGGAAGGGACAGAGAGGGGAAGTAGAGGTCATGCATGTGACTCTCGGACTGTGGACATCTTGGAGAGAAAGGGGCAGTAACAACTGAGTTTACATGAAAGGCTCCTTAAAGGATCAGTGACTTCACTGGAACTCTTCTAGACAGTATCTGTTGATGGTCTAAATTCTTATCTGGTGTGTTTATGTTATCATAGTAAGTGGGCACAGGGCATCCTCTGGTCTAGAGAGGGCTCAGAACAAATTAGTGATCCAGGTTCTGTACAAATTAAGGTTAGATACACAACGTGATCCAGGCCACATTGACATACCCCCAGCCCTGTCTGATGAAGCATCTAGCCTCTCCACATAGACTAACCAAGGTTCCAGAAAAATTTTTGACATCCTAATCCTTTTGAGCTTGGATTATGAGGTTTGTTATTTTTTAAATTTATTCTATATTATTTGAAAATTATCATTTCCAGCAGATCTTGCAAAGCCTTAATTTATTCCACAATGGGTTACATGCCACTGTATGGCATTTTACATCACAGAAAGCAACAGAATTAGACAGACTGTGCTGTGGGCATGCAACAGGTATGAATCAGAATCTCTGAGGCAGTAAGTGCACTTTAAGCTTTTGGAACAAAGCCAGACTTGAGTCATTCTTTCCTTGGGCTAATATTGTAGAGGCAGCCAAATGCTAGTCCTCGTGCTGTTTTAATTTCCTAAGCTGAACATAAAAGCTCACACCACCTCTTAAGAGTGGAGAAGAAAAAGAATGGGGCAACAACAGCAAATTGAAATACAGAACCTAAATAAAATTAGTATCTTGGTAAAAGCACATCTCTCCAATCTGAAGATTAATCCTGCTGTTTTCCCTTAAAATGTTAGTTTACTCCCTTTTTTTTTGTTTGAGTTGGTGACTAAGGGTTTCATCCATTGGTGGGAAAGTCAATTCTCTCTGACATGTCCTTAATCAGGAGTAACCTGTGCAAACAGGGACTATGGCATCCAGTGTCAGAGCAGAGTGGAGATGCATTCAGTCAAGGAGTATTGTGGCAGTGTGGAACAGGCACCAGTCTGGGAACAAGCATCCTGGCTGAGCACCGGCAGGATGAGCTCTGGAAGAAGTAATTTTTCATCAGTGTGCCCCATTACCTCCTTGAAGGACGTCTCACACGTTACCACGTCTCTTCCTTCAGTCGGGGTGCTTGCAGGGATTGTATCCCTGAAAGTGGTGTTGGTTGAACAGGGAGGTTGTGCACAATTTTATCTACTTCACCGGGAAAAAAGTGGCCTTCAGCCCCATGACCATGGCCAATCCTGTACTGGCATCAGAAATGCAAACCAGCCAGCTAGCCGATAGTGGTTTTTTTCTGTAAGATGGTCTTGCAGAGGTCAACAAAACCAAACACATCATGTGGACAGGGATGTATGGACTTGGGAGGCAAGACTTCTTCCTCCTCAGTGTCCAGTGTCTTCCCAAAAAAACACTTTGCCTCCTTGAAGAGCTGCCACTCCTGACTATCAGCTGGTGCTATGAGCTACTTTTCAGAGAGCAGGAGAGCTTCTCTGAGAGGGGCAGATTCTGGCCTGTTTTGCCTTGTACTGTTTTTAAAAACGTTTGTGGTTATTTTTAAATCTGGTTTATTGTGAGGTGAGAGACACTCTCTTAAGACTTCAAGAGAAAATTATTCCTAGAGATATTTCTTGAAAGTTGATCCTAAGACACAACGTACAATATGCAGTTATTGGTGAACAGCATCTGAAACATGAACAGCAAAGCTTATATTAAAACAAGATACTGAGGTGAGATCTTGAAATGATGGGGAAGGAAGTGCAGTTCTGCAGTAATAGGTTAACATTTGTCAAAATAATCAACAAAAGTAAAAATTTTACATTAATCAGATCACTAAATGTGTTAATCAGTGACAGGATAAATCATGAGATTATTTAATTATGTTACACAAACTATCTTATTATAATATGAATTGTTCCATGATATCGCTGAAAACAATTGCTGGAACTTCACTTGTTAAATGTGTCTGGCTGCTCCTGTGAAAGGCAAGGTCTTTTTTAAATATAGGTGAAAATAGAGGACAAAGTCTCTACTCCTTACATCAGTGCATGCTACAAAGCATGGTACTGCCTTGCACTGAGCTTTGAAGAAGTTATCCAATGAGAAAAACAACTCAATGAGCTGCAGCAACTCTAAACCTAAAGAATATCCTAGTAAAAAGATGTTTTCACAAAAAAATGTTCACAAATTTACAGACCTTGCTCTTTAGCCTCTTCTTGGAAGTGTCATTTCTGTGACTTTTGCTTTTATTTTTGTGATACTGCATGGCCCCAGCAATGTGTTATGAATGTAAGAGCACTGGAAATGGGCTAGACCTGTCCAAGCATCACTTGTAGCCCTGGCACCATGCCCAGGGACTGATATTCAAAGGTTCAAAGAATGCAAACTATGGGGTGTTGTGTAGGCAACATCAAATAAAGTGCCTGGCACCAGATAATTCTTCCTAAGCTCTTTCATGAAAGTAGGCTCAAGCAGTGAAATCAGGATGATGTTCTTTACCGGCATCTTAAAAAACCTGGATGATTTATTGTGCCTTTTCAGCATAAAAATATAGCTAGACTCTTAAATCTCTGACAATCACTTATTCATCAGACATTTATGTGACATCATTAAAAACATGGAACTAATAAATAAATAGACACTGAAAACACATTTTAAGAAAAAAAGACCACAGTTAAACATTATTTAAACAATCAATGGAAAAGCTTTCAAAAGGAGGCAAATCCATCAACACCTAGAGTTTTTTGGGGCTTTTTGATGGAAGGTTAGAGACAGGTTGTGCAGGAGAAACTGTCCTGTGGGTGATATTGGGCACTTGTCCTGCTCCCTTCCAGATGCAAAATCAAGGACTTTGACAGTCTTCTCATTCTCTTTACTTCCCGTTATAGACATGGAAAGAAGAAAAAACTATAATTACAGGCTAGATAGAGTATGGTACTTCTTTCTAAAAATATTTCAGATTTAATCATATTTTTCTATTTCGCACTGTATTCAACCCAAAACTGTCTGTGTTTGAACAAGAGAAATAGTCAGTTTCTCAGTCCCAGGAGCCAACAGAAGACAAATAACTACATATTGAGTGTGCATCTGAGAGAATCTATGTTCAGGTATGTTTGAATATCTGTCATGAATACAGTCCAAGAAAAAACTCATAGTTACTAGTATTACGGGTTTGTCTGAGGCCCAGCTTCCACCACCTCTCCTGCTGAAGCTCTTCTGTTTCTATAAATGCATAATAACCAGGACAGAGAATGAGCATGAAAGACATTTTTTTATTTGCAGGGATAGAGAGGGCACTTCGGTGTTGCACAGACGTAGGCTCACCTTCTAGTACATCCTCAGTCCATCTGAGTTATAGAGTCTGCATTTTGACAGAAGTCCAAGCTAGTTTAACTTACAGGACTTTTCTGTAAAACAGTAGTGCAGTGAACTATCAGGTACTTAAAAGCTTTGTCTGGTCACTGGAGATACTCAGGTAGTGCAGTCATACTTAATTGGATAGCTGTATTCTGGATGGAGACTTTGCAATTTCATTTCATTCCCTCTGATGCCCTGTAAACGGCTATATGTGGAAGGATAATATAATATTTCAGTCAGTCCTTCTCTATCAGTGATTGTCAAGCTGTGGATTTGTATCAGAGAAATTGAGGAAGGCTGGGTCCGGGAGGAATGTTTGCTAAACGTTCAGTATGACACTAGTACTGATGTATTCTCTTTGGTGTTATCTGCATTTCTAGAAATTGTGTGGCTGCTTGTCTGTGGACTAGAACCAGAAATAGTAAACTTTAGTTCAGCTCCATGCAGAACTCAGAGCAGCCCAGAGAACATTGCAAAACTACCTCAGTGGTTCTTCATGGAGGCAGCTCAGCAGCACGCAAACCTGAATTCAGAACACATTAACAAGCTAGTCAGGGTCAGTTCTTGGGATGCCTCAAAATAAGGGTATGTGGAGTAGAAATGGAGTCTGTTTTGAAAGCCAGGGTTGGCCAGGAGCTGCTACCTTCCACATAGGGAGAACACCACCCTGAGTGAGGACAAGAAGTAAAGGCAGCAATTTTTTACTCATCTAGTTTGACAAAAACTCCAAGCTAATACAGCAGCTCAGGTCCAGCTGAACATATTAGCTCTAGCACAGACCTAAACTGGCTCAATGTGCATTCCTGGCTTCAAGACCCTGTGAATTTCTTGTGACACTTGCTTGGTACAGGGCAGAGTGTTTGTATGTGCTCATCTCTAATAATGCACCACACTTGAGGTCATAAATCTCCTCTGGGAAATACATGTTGCAGAATCATTTCCAGCTGAACTTCTACTGTTAAATATGACTGGACCAAAACCAACTCAAGACAGAGAGGAAAACTTTATCCTGTACTGAGTAGTGAAATATTTGCCTTATTTTGGCTTATGAAAAAGCTTGGTATCTCTAACATCCCTTCCTTACCTCAACTGACGAAGAGTTGACAAAAGAGATTTGTATTTCATCTCTTGTGTACATGAAAAAAACTGTATTGCTTTACACAATGTGCACCTCACTGCTATGCTTGAATTTTACACAAGTGTGCATATTTACATGTTTTTTTTCCTCTGTAGCATGAGTAGGCATTATGTGACAGCAACAGGTCAGTAGATTTAAATAAACCTGGAGATGGATCATAATTTCGGCAACATAGCTGTTATGCTTAGGACTATTCAACATGCAAGCTCTAGTAGGGGCATAATCCAAGATGTCTTAAAGATAAATAGATAATAGTTTTAAATATTTTCAAAAAATGAAATTTGTGGAGTCAGAGCTGACAATTGTTTTCATTTCAAGCTGCTTAAAAACGTAGAAAAAGTCTTTCCACTTACTTTTGGACATAACAATAAGTACTCACTTAATTCCAAACTGAATGTAGACTGTGGTTATTTAAATGAGGGAACAAGATATTTTCCTTCTGGTTTACATTTTATACCACTTTCTAGTGGGACAGAGATAGAAAATAACTAAATGAAAATTAAAGACAGGACTGTCATCAGGGCTTGGGTTTAGCAATTATGTGCACTTGGCATTGCCTCCCCTCACCATCTTTCCTACCTGCTCAGGAAAAAGCCATCACATCAGCCTTTTATGATCCATTTCCACCCAATCTAATGGCTTCTGTTTATACCTACAGGCCTCAACCATTTGATTTTGTTTCAATAATGGCATACATGCCACCTGCAAAACAAAATGTGGTTTTCTTAAGTATCTCCACAAGGCAGGGCTACAAGACATGGCTGGTTGTGACAGTGTGGTGAAACAAGGGGAACGAGCTAAAGAAGTAACAGGCACAGAGGCAGGAAAACCAACTGAAAATGAGAGGGGGAAAATGTTTTCAGTGGGAACACAAAATGCACAAAAGAGTTTACTGCAGTTAGTATTAATATTAGCATTAGCATCAACATTCTTTTGTATTTGGCTCGTTTGGGCTTTTTAAGAGCAAACTAGACTGCCCTGTGAGAATGCCTGCTCTCTTTCAGGTGAGTGAGAGGTGACAAGAAAGAAGGGCTATCTATGAAGAGTTCAAACCCACAAAAGTAGCAACTTTTAGTACACTTTTTGTATCATGCAGCTTTGAAGAAAGCTTAACCTAAAGAGATTTTTGCTACAGTTTATGTATTACACAAGCTAGTAGTAGCTTAAGCTCAGAAGAATATCTGTGTGACAGCTTGTTTTGTCCTCTGTTTAGAGAATGTTTTGACTTTACAATAACAACTTTTACTGCCAATATCTGCAGGAAGGGTGTATTATCTACAGAAAAAAAAAAAAATAAAAAAAAAAATAAAAGTAGTTATATACTTTAATTTCTGGTCTGGACCTAGCTTTCCCCGAGGTAGCGAGGAAGGCAGGCACAATGAGTTCAGTTCTGTCAGCACCTGCTTAAGGAAGCATGTTCACGCTAATATCAAGCCAAGCAATGACTCAGTCAACGTACTGGCTGTGATTCTTTTGTTGGGCGAGTGCAACAGTGCAGAACAACACACAAGTTCAGCAGAGCCTTGCTGTGCCTATGGAAAAAATGGGCAAGGAACAGTGATGTGAAGGAAGGAAAAGTCAACCCAGTTTTCCTATTCAAATGGTAGAAGAACTCAGTTAACTGGTTCATAAAGGGGATTTGGGCAGCCATTTTCTTGCCAGGACCATTGGTTGGCTGTTTTCAGATTTTTAGCTAAAATCAAAGTGAAAGTGATGCAGTGTTGCAAGGCAACCTTTTCTTGTGAAATTTCAAATTCAGCTTTACAAACCTAGGAGGTTTCCAACAATACAGCTGGGGATGAACTCTGGTAAATTTTCTTCTCAAAACAAGAATCATAGCATGTAGGTGAAACCATATTGAGTTCAATATCTAAATAGTTATAAATAAATAGTTATTTTGGATTGTATTTTACTCCTTTATTTTTTATATGTATAAACAAAAGTAACATTGAAATGTATATAATTAAAATAACTGGCATTGGCTTAGCTCATGTTGATCCACTTATTTCTCTCCATGTAGAAATGCTATAATACACAGCTTTTGTGAAGTAGTTAGACATTGATAAATTAAAAAAAACTAAAAAATAAAAGTTTTGGTAGGATCCTTTATTATCCTCCCAAAGTATACTGTGGCATGACACCAATATCTTTTGGAACACTTTAAAAACAAAATTTATTAAATAGAAAATGTGTACACTTTCTGTATACACAGTGTGAAAAATGCAGTCAGGGTAGTAGCAACTCTAAAGCACAAGATGTAATATTTCAATATTAATCCAAGAAACCTTGGAGAGTATGGATTTTTTGAGGGTACAAATCTCTATGATTTTAATTCAAAAAAAATCTCTTTTCAGCTTCACAGAGGATGGTTTGATGAACAGACAAAGTAGTATCCATAATATTAGTACGACCTAGATTACTAAATATACATATATATCACAAATACACACTGATTTATATATTTTTTTTTTTAATTCTTGAGGGAATTATAATGACTATTTATAAATTTCATCATAGCTTCAATAACATCTTTGTACTCAGAATAAATATTAGTAAAAAGAATTCAGAATTTAGAGTATGTCCTTTTTTCATGGTGAACTCTAATTTTCCCAGGTTAATGTGAACTCCTGTATCAATTTCAAGCTGCATATATCTAGTCTTTTGAAGATGGAAAGACATCTTTAAGCCAGAATCACTTTTTGCCCCAGCTAACTAAGTTTTGCACATCTGAAACAAGCTTCTGCAGAACACAAACTTCTAAACAACAAAAAAAAACCAAAACCCACAACTCTTTAAGATGATGAAAATATTTAAATGTGAGTTACTTATAACCAAAATTATGCTTCTGAGTGCTCCAAACCTGTAGCAGGCCTCTCAATGTAGCGGGGCTTTTATTCTTGCCCTCTTTCAAGCATCACAGCCTTTAGGCTAAACCAGTACATAAGGCTTCTCCAGCACTCCAGAGTAAAACCAGTTTGCCATAATCCCAGATGATGACACAGAGTAACATGGTCCCTTGAAGGCTTAGGAATTTTGCCGGTGCTGCTCCTTGTAGAAGCTTAAAAATGTCCATCAACAGAGCTGTATCTCTTTTCAGTTTGTCCAGTTTTTGCATGAACTTTTTGTTCAGCAAGGAAAAGGTAGGGAGAAGGCTTAGAAACTCCAAGAAAATTCTTGAGGGTGGTTAAGAATTTTTTTATTTTCTCTTCAATGAAAATGAAATCTGTCCATCGAACAAATCAAGAGTAGTTTAGGAACACTCATAATTTTAAGCAAGGATCTAGTATGGAAAATAGTAAGTGCTCTGTGAAATAATTTATCTGAATTATTATGCAAGTTTATCAATCGTTGGTATAGGTCATATACAAAGCTTAAGATTTTTTTTCAGAAAAAGACCTAGTTTGGGGGAGCATCAGTTTTCAGTGCAGGCCTGTCCTCTATCTTGTGTCTCATTTGGAGACATTTCTCGGCAGTTAAAATCTAACAAACTATGTTTTCTTCTTAACTCTCTCACTGAAATGGTAAACAATTTCAGTCAAGTGCTTAGTATTTTATTTCTGTACCCAATCTTTCAACCTAATGTTTGAGGTGGGAGGTGTTAAGGTCTCATGAAGATCTTCAGCTTTTGAGTGTCGTCGTTGGATCTATGACGTTTAGTGTGTGTTTTAGACTATGAGTTATAAAATCTTAAGCAGCAGGAGGAGCAAAGCCCTCCTCTATCCTGCAGCTGAGACTTTCTGCAAGCTCTTTATTCTGCTATTTGTGGATTGAGTTTCCCCAGGATCCCATATAATTTTGTTCAGTGCGCCCACTTCCATTTTGCAAAAATGCCATTTAGGACACCACTCTCTGATAGCAGTTCCAGGTCAGCAAGTATGACAAACTCTGAAACATTTCTTTTCATATTTCACTTTTTCTTGAGTTTTCTTTTGTTAGTTTTAAAGCCTATCACAGTTGTAATGGCCTGGAAGCAGGTGTGGAATGGTAGTGGAACCACTAAGGAGATGCTGAACACACCATGTGATCCATCAGGGATCAAGCTATAGCACAGTTGCGTTTTTTCTGTGCCTGTAAATGAAGCCCTGGGGAGCGCTGCGCACAGTAAGGGCAGCCTTCCAGTTTCTGAAGGGACTACAAGAAAGCTGGGGAGGCACTTTTTATGAGGGCTTGTAGTGATAGGATGAGAGATAACGGCTTTAAGTTGGGAGAGAGTAGATGTAGATTAGAAAAATGTTCTTCCCTCTGAGGGTGGTGAGCACGCTGCCCAGTGGAGTTGTGGATGCTACATTGCTGGATGTGTCCAGGACCAGGTTGGATGGGGCCTTATGCAGCCTGGTCTAGTGGGAGATGCCCCTGCCCATGTCATGGGGGTTGGAACTAGGTGGAATTTAAGGTCCCTTCCAACTCAAACAATTCTCTGGTTCTATGAAGCTCTGCCAGGTCAAGCGGTAAGGTCAATTGGTGGTCATCATATCGTCAGAAGGATCTTAGCTATGGTTTCACACCTGGAAGAGAGCCATGTTCTCTATGCCAGCCAGAATGGATGTGGCAAGGCAGGCAAAGCTCCCACAAAAAGATGCCATCCAGGTCTCAGGTTGCAGGGCATGCCAGAGTCTATCAATGGTAGCAGGTGGCAGTGGTCAGAACAGCTGTCTGTGTTGTGACCAGGTGGACGATCTGCTCAGCCTGGTAGAAGAGATATGAGAAGAAGAAGAAAGGTTAAGGAGAATCAGGGAGGCTGATAACCTAGTGAGAAAGATAAACTGGTGGGACCAAGCTCTGCCCTCCTCGAGAGGGAAACAAGAACATCCACAAGAAAACACTCAGAATCAAGGGGACCTTACTGTCTTTCCCCACAAGGTAGAAGTCAGCAGCCTAAATGAATGAAGTGAATAGAGCCAAGCCCATGCTCAGAGTGGCAGTTTGGACATGCTCAGAGTGTTGTTTGGACACGCTGTGTTTTCATTGACTGTGTCAATTTTATTAATCAGGTACTTTGATGTTGGTCTTCTTTGCCCTTATTTATTGTATATGAATAAAGAGAGATTTTTGACAGTCTTTCACTTTCTTGTAAGGTCTATAAAACCTCAGTAGAGTCAGGTATGCAAACATAGACCATGTGTTTGTTTTCTTTCTCCTTGAAACACATGTGAGAGAGGCATTTGTTTTATGATGATGTGCAAGTAGTGTAACACAGTTATTTAATTTGTGTATTTATTTTCATGGTGTTGCAATTCCTGTAAAGCCGAACAGTAGTTGTCTCTACATTTCTGGAGACTGAAGGCTGTTCCCTACTGTATTAGTGTTACTCTTCTGTTGTCACCTGCACTTAACAAGAACACTATCACCAAACTGTTAACAACATGTAAATCACTTTTCTCTGTTTGCTACATCAGTACCACCTGCTGGCCCAGTTTCAGCCCTTAGTGAGCGTGTCGTATCTTTGCTGGTATTAGGGGGCTGACTCACAGGTTCAGTAGCTAGTGCAACACAGTGCACATCTTTTAATAAATTACAGTTCTTAGTGATGAAGTAGAGCTCGGGTGGACCCTAGATAGTGCCCAAGAGGAAGGCTAGTGGTAGTAGAAAGTGTGCTGGGAATGGATTTGAGTGGGAGCCACTATTCAGCCAGAGTGCTAATCTTCAGTACAGGCACTCAAGTGTGTTGCCTTCATCCTCCAGCACCAAAAAAAATCACAACAAACTAGTCAGAAACAGAAGGTCTATTCATATCTCGATTATATGTTGCACAGTCTGAGTCCTAGACCATATTTAAACATTGTTCTGTTTGCCAGTAGTCTGTAGGACCTGTGTTGCTGGCTGAGAACCTGCAAATGCCAAGTTTCCCCAGATATTGAACACAAAATTGAAACACAGGGATGGAAGATGTTAATGTCAATGAACCAGCATATTTTGTTTATTATTGTATTTCTGAAATGGTCCCTTGGGCTGCCACTCTACTATAAGAACTAGCTTATTCTGTTTAGGGATGAGAATTACATTTTACATGTCATAAGCATTCGGGACAATGAGATCTACCACTGTTAAGATTCTGTCATTCTGAAAAGCTTTATTTCTAAATCAGAGCTGATGTTCTTCTCATACAAAGATGTGCAGAAACAAAGAACTGGAGTAGAAACAATGAAATTAGCACTCTGCACAGTTGTTTTTCAAATAGTAGGGCACGGAAATTAGCTAATGGAAGCCTATGGGTGTCTGTTGTGTCTTAGAAACACAAAGTGCACAGGTTTCCTAAGGCAAATGGATTGTAAGAATGTATGTGGGATTTTAAGCGGTTGGTCCTTCATGTGAAATCTACACTTGAGTTAGAAAACATTCCCAGATATGGGGAGGAAAGAAGTAAAATAAGCTGAAATTGATTTCCTTCCCCATTACAACCACAAGAAATCAAAAGGGCAGGTCCTGTTTCCGTTCTGGCAGCCAGCTATAGTACTTGAAAGTACTGTGACATGCTGATTTCATCTTTACCTATAAACAGTTTCATGAATAAACACTGAGGGCAATCCCAAAACAGGTTCAGTCAGTCTAATAAGCTCTTTTCTTCCCTCTCCTTCAGCTTCATGCTGATGCAACATGTTCCTGCTCTACAAAACAGAGCAGGGGGGTTCCGTTTATGGTTTGTGAATACACATAGTAAAATTGGCTCAAAATAGCTACGTGGGTAACAGTGTTTAGTTTTCATGACGCTGACTTCACCAGATTGTGTCTGGCTTATACACTCAGTGTTCTATTTTACATCATCACCACCACCTTTTGAGGGGAGGAGGTAACATGATATTTGTTGTATTTCTTTTCCAGCAGAAAGAGGAGAGATAGATAAATCCTATTTCAGCAGAAACAGAATTCACATTTGAAAAAAATGCTTGAAAGCTATGTAATTGAATTTTTTCGTTACGTATGTATATGTGTCTCTCTTCTAATATGTAAATTTTTGCTTGTCTTCATTTCTCTCTCATGTTCAGGAAGAGAAAAATGTTTTGCCAGCTTGATCCAGGAAGATGAATAGGCAAATATAATGAGTCAATTCCTGCAGATTCGATAAAGGATAAAACAAAATGACAGACCACAAAGCTAGAAATAAAAAATAAACAAAAAATGAAGTGACCACAAACTGCAAAGCTCCCATCAACTCCCAGTCATTATGTCATACTCTCTGGTTCATTCTTCTTCTTCTCCCTGCCATGAATATTCAAGGCATTAATTATTTTCTTCTCTGTTAGGAGTTTCCATTGGTCAATGATTATTTACTGTTCATACAGGGCAGAGGTAACTCATAAAGCATCTATTTAAACATCTCACATGGAAGTGTCCACAGAAGGTTCAAAGCATGTTTATATAGAATATAGTTAAGAAACACTTTGCAAGGAATTTACCACAACATTTTCACAGGACTTATTAAGATTGGTTCACAAGTGCACAGTATAGATTAGATTATCAATGGGACAGTATGATGTGTTATTGTGCTGTAACCATGAGAAGATTCTATTCCACAGCTTGCTCCTGAAGAAATATTTTGAGAAAATTCAAATTTTGAGAAAATTCAAAATTCTCAGAAAGTGGCCATCTGTCTGCCATGATCTGCAAAGCTGATCCAGCGTCTTATGGGCAAGAGGCATTTTTTTCTCTTTCCAGCTCACTCAAAGATGAAATATGAGAGAAAACAGCTGCAGTCTGACTAGGGTCACATTTTGACATGGCAAGGACAAGTTAGATTTCCCCTTGCCTGCTAGGAGAAATTGAGCTTTTGTCTATGTGCTGTTTGTTGAAGGCTTGAAGAATATGAAACGAAAACACTAAAATGCTAAGGCAATGTTGGTGGTTTGTCTGCCTGAAGATCCCTCACACCATGGAACACATCTTTAGGTTTAGCCCCTAGAAAAAAAATGCATAGACCAACATTTTTTATGCAATACACAGCAGCTGAGCACACCTTTTAGGCATACACCAAAGAAAGGACAGAATATGACCTATTATCCATATTGAGGAATTTTTTGGTTACAGACATTTTCTGTACCGGAGTGTCTATCAGAGGCAGAAGGCAGTGGAAGCAGTCTTATCGTGGACTGTTCTTAAGAGAAGTCTGGGAGGGACAGCAGAGATATGTTCAAACAGAGTCCTCAAGAAACAGGTTGCAAAATTTCAAATAATGTTCCAAAGCTATAAATCAAACGAGACAGGGAAAAGAAAAAAAAACACAACAAAAAACCCTCAGGAATTTGAAAAATTTGGCAAAGCAACTGTAGTTTGATATGTAATATCAACTCTTCCAGCAATCAGAGGAAGAGTGAGAGAGGAAGGCATGTAATAGAGATGTCTGAAAGGAAGGAAATGGGATTTTGGTCCTTAGTGTTTCCTTGAGGACTGTTAACAGCCAGAGACCATGCTCTCAGAACTGAAACTGCCTTACCCTTGGCAAGTGCTTTCTAAGTCTCAAGCGGCAGATTGAATTTCAACAAGACAGTGGGGTAACGTAACAAATATTTTTAAAAAGCAGTATGTTTGGTGTGCTTTGGTATCTATGGCACTGAAGTTCTCCTCGCATTGCCATTGGGCTTTTTTACACTCTGCAGTGAATTACTTCTCTTGTATGTGCCTCAGCTTTCCTGTGAACCTTTGGCAATAGAAATTTCCTTGTTGTCATTGCAGATCAAGCTCTCTTTTCCATCACAGCAGCCTCCACAGAGGTTTGCGTTCTGATTTCAGGCAAATTAGATTTGTGGTTATCCTGTCATGAAATAAACCAGTCCATACTGTTCGTTGTGCAGTTTTGACTAGCTTTATGCAAACAGCATGATCCAGAGATGAGCCTGCTTAGGGTTTAATTCAGGGCCACTTGCTATATCTACATGGCTGAGCAGAGAGTGGCAGATCTCTGCACTCCATAGGGAGTGAGCTTGGGCTATTAAAACTGAGTTATTAGTGAACTTCACTTCTTGTGTGGGGTTACAGACCGCAGTAAGGTTACTTGTTAGCGTCACTTGCATTCGACAGCTGTTCTTTCACTGCAGTCCCACACTCTCCCCCTGCAGTGAGATTGAGGAAAGAATTAGAAGAGCAAAAGTAAGAAAACTTGTGGATCAAAGTACAGTCAGTTTAGTAAGTGAGGCAAAGCTGCCCACGCAAGCAAAGCAAAAGCTTTGTTATCCCAGACACTTAAAACAGTTCAGTAGGATATTGCCTGTATAGAAATGATTCTGCAGCAGGGTGGCTGTCAGTGACTCCCACAAACCTAAAAGGTATATTTAGAACACTTGTAATGCCTTTTTTTCCCAAATCATGCTATACTGGTTTTAGTTGCGCACTAATTTCTCCAGGGCTTTTAGGACCACAGTTCCCTCATAATTATAAAATTAGCTTCCACCTAACAACTGAAACCGTGATACTGTTACTCTGAGAAAAGGGGAAGGTGGAAACTAGTAGTTCTACTTTTTATCTCCTCTGTAGTTCCAGTTTGAAACAAGAGTTAAAACTAAAAACAAACTGGAAACGCATTGATTAAATGTTATGGTAATTTTTTTTTCCCTAACTTGTAAGTCACAAGAAGCAAAGCTTTTCTCACACTGTTTGAAATAGCACTTAAAGGGGACACTTCTGATATTTAAAGGACAAGGAGAAACATCTGGAAAACAAATCTGTAAATACTAGTAGCAATATCTTAAGTATGTGAGCTCTTTAAAGAAGAGCTGTTTCTTTGCTGAACACGTTTTTTTCACTGTTGAACTTACTTTAAAAAATTATAAGAACTTTTGTTTGTTTGTTTGTTTTCTAAATGATAGAAAGAGACCACAATAGATCTTCTTTAAACTGATTCTTATTTTATTAAGGATAATGAAAGTTCAGTTTATCTTCTAAGTGTGGTACAGTCATTCTGGTGACTGCATAAACCAATATTTTAAGTGTAGATTATGAATTGCATTATTACCTACAGACAAGTGCTGGTTTTAAAAGTGCAAGATCAGTATCTACACATACTAGAGACATGGTGCCAAAAAAAACCCCAGTGAATTGTTTGATAGTTCCTTGAATAAAATACTCAAAAACACATTTAATCTCCTTTAAAAGGCTGACTTTAGAGCTGCAGTTGCTTAAACAAGGAAAGTTTATACATGATTTGATTACAATCTCAAACAGTACATTCAGGATCTGATAGAAGTTCCCTGACTCTCAAGCAAAGACAGTAAAGATTGCCTGACACTTGGTGATGGACAAATTCAATTAAGATTATGTGAGAATAATTAACTATTGAAACATCCTATCAAGGGATTTTTTTGAATGGAGAACGTGGGTTTTTTTCAGTGAGAGCTCTCTTTTATACATACACCAATAATTTCCTGGAAAACCTCTTTTGGAAAACATGGTCATTCTTCTGAGAGCTCTCTTTTATACGTACACCAATAATTTCCTGGAAAACCTCTTTTGGAAAACATGGTCATTCTTCTTCCTAGATTTGAATTTCCCTCAAGGATAGGTCCAATATTACTCTTTCGTTGTAAAATATACTATTAAATACAAATTTGATGCTTCGACACTCAACCCTCTTGTTACTGTATTTAAGATGGATTTGAAATAGCTTTCCTCTCACATAGTAATTTCAGACTTTCAGTTCACAATCTCAACTGAAAAAATCTGAACTCATACTCTATTTGAGATTTCTTCTAAAGGATTCTTTTTTTTTTCCACAACCAGCTGTGATCTCCATCATTTGGAATTGCTAGCTCAAGAACAGATCACTGGATGATATTCCACTGAAAATTGTTAGATTTGAGACCAAAAAAAAAAAAA
>VWZK01012828.1:0-65371 GCA_013396935.1 Baryphthengus martii
GTGGCTGGAGAGAAGACAGAGCCCAGTTAAATAAAAGCTCCATACATCATTTAGTTCCCGAAGTACAAGGTGACTGTGCTGCACCATTGTAATAGATGGTGGCTAGACCAGCACCTAGTAAGTCAGGGAACAGCATATAGCGATGCAGAGCATTTCCACATTAGCTCCAGGAATCAAATTCCCAAACAAGTGTTCCTAAGCAAATGTATATCTAAATCTACATGCTGGAGGACTGGATTCCTGAGGATGAGGCTGATGAAAAATGACATGATGTACAAGGCAGGGATATTTTATGCCTAGACTGTTGCCAGTAAAATAGCAGCATATGTTTGAAAATCCATGTCTTAGTAATTTCGGGAGTCCAGCATCTCTGATTTAAGTATATATGTGAGTCGGAGTCACAACCTGAAACTGCTTCCTACATCTAGACCAGAATCCAGGATTCAGTATACCTCCTTGTCCCTTGGCACAGACCTTTTACAGCTCACTTGTACCTGAGACAAGGAGGAAAATGTACTGGGAGGAGCTGTCAGGTACTCATAGCAGGATGTACATTGGTGCTGCAGGAGATACAGAATGATATAGACTTTGTGTCATCTTTTATGCTGACAGAATGCTCTTGTTTTTATATTATCTACATTTTTCACTACTCTAGGACTTGCACTGAGAAAACACTTGAAATCCAAAATGCATCATTGTCAGCAGCCGGAAGAAATAAGAGCGAGAGGATGTAAGTGTGCATGTTCACAGCTGCAGGGCACCATCTTACAGAGAAACAAGGCTGTGCTCACACTTCCTGTCTCATCCTGAGGCACTTTCTTTGAGGGATGAGGATACCCTTTGCTCATCCTCAGTGCTGACAAGGTAGGTGGTGGCCAGAGGTCACCCTCATTTTCTGGAGAGCGGAAATCTTAAGGAGGCGCTCACTACCTCTTTGCTCTCCAGACAGGAATGGCACTTGCAGTCCCCTCCGAGCATCTCCTGCCCTGCCTTTTCCCCAGTCCACAGTGCAAGTTGGAGAGGGGCTGTAGCCGGAGTGATGCCCTAGCCCAGAGGCCAGGGAGTACTGGAGTTAATTTTGTCTAGTGACACTGAAGCTGCACATGGTTTATGTTCTACAGTGTTACTTGCAGTCATATTCCATTTGTAATCTGGACTGCCAGGCATTTTGCCACTAAAACAGGGGGGTGTGGTGTGATCCTGATGTCCTCACAGGCAAGGCAGAGCTGAAAAGCTTTAAGCTGAAAAGCTTAGATAAAAGGACACCATTGCTGATGTGTAGTCAAATGTGACAGTCATATCACATTATCATTTGTTATCTCCTTAAATGAAATTTGATGACTCTTACTGAAACTGAAAAAAGAGACTGAAATAATAAAAACAGCAGTCCAAACAAAGCTAGACAGGTAGAAGTAATATTTCTTACGAACATCTTCAAGGTGTCTGAGGAAACATCGGTGCCCCTCAAGCAGTCGATAAACTAAGTGTCTTTCAATCTAACATTAGCAATTAATAAAACAGCCTTTTGGGATTTATTTTTTTGAATAAAAGCTGCTCCAAAGGAAATAATGCAAACTGCATGGGAACAGTTTAATTAATATCCCTAAACACTATCTTCCCAGAGAGATGACAGAGAAGCAGGCACTTATATTAATTAGGCAAAACCATATGCTTAGTTAAATGGATGTAATTAAAAGTAACATTTTGAGGCCTGTTTTTAAAGTCTTTTTCCTGCTTAAAAAAAAAAAAACAGATCTAGGACAATCTGAAACAAGTTTTCCACTGGACAGACCAGTAGTTTGACCAAAGTGTCTAAGCAAAAAGTTTCCAAGAGATTCATACTTTAGCTGCTAACTTCCATGGACAGAATTCAGTTGGTAACAGGAATATCTACCTTCAGATAGTTGTATTAACCAGAACCCACACACAGAAGAAAAATCAAATTGAGTTTTCTTCACATTGAGGCTTATTTCAAGTGACAGTGAAAGTGGTCATTTTGTCATGTAATTCAGGGCCTAGAGGAGTGCAAGAAAGCAAAGTAGTGAGAAAGCAGAGTTCGACCAGAGACGGAGAAGAGCCAAAGACAATAATAAAAAAGTGAAGTAGGAGACAGGTATTAGAAAATCTTGCAAGAGACTGAGAATTGCATTGAAAAGCATGAAATGTCCTGAAAAAGCACCTGGAGTCTGTATGAAACTGTTGAAGCACCTGTTGAAATGAGCTGTGCACAGGGGAGCACCTACTCCCCTGTAGGAGAGGATGGGAGAGACCGGGATCAGGAGGTGAGACTCTCTGCCTATCAATCAGAAAGATACTTTATTTCATTTGGCATCCTTAGCTGTTTTTATCTCAATTAAAAAATTAAAGAGTTGAGAAACCCTCCTAAGATTTGACAATAAGTTGATATTTAAAAGCCAGCTGTACAGATTATGATATTGTCTAAATCAAGTTGAAACAGCCCTCGAACTTGGATATTTGATCAGTTGCTTCAGCCATAAAGATATTGGCTGTTTTGGATAAAATTAATCTCATTTGTGCTTTTCTATTCTATGCGAGCTGCATCCTGCTTTGTCACATTTAGCTTCTGGTAAAGCATAACTGGCACGCTGTTCCAACTCAAAATGCTGCCTGTTTTTCTTCTCTGAGGAGTGACATAAGTCCTCCATGAGGTGAAATATGGACTTCTGCAGATTTAGACAGAAGCTAGTGATACTTGTGACATTTGAGATCGTTAAATGATGGAGCTGGATATGAAGGAAGACCTTGTGTTCTTACGCAGTGCCACTTGCACATGGTACTGATCATCTCAAGGCTGTATATAAAGTTTCTTGCCCCGACTCTAGAACATCTGGGAATACTGACATCCCTCCTCTACTGCATTTTTCCTTTCTCCTCCTCTTACTCTACAAAATACCCAACACCACAAAAGAAACCCACCCAAACCCAACTTACCATTACATCCATAAAGAAAAGTAGTAGCAGATATCAGTTCCTGAAGTTTCTGTCTAAAATATGAGAGTTAGAGGGAATGCTGCACCCATTCAATGTGCTCAGTAGCATTTCATTCTGGAGATTTTAGGCTTCAAGTTTCAAGTAGTTCTCTGCAAGAAGGCCCATATATATAAAGATTCCAATAACCTTACTCTGGATAACAGTGCTTGTTGCTGATCTTTCTCCTTGCTGGAAGCAATAAAATCCCTGAGAGCAAAAATGTTCTGAGCCAAATTTGTGTTCTGTTCCAGCTCTTGTCCTAATGCCTAATGCTATGGCTGTAGGCGCTATGATTTTGCACAGCTGGGATACCTTCTTGATGGGTGCCAAATCTTGTCTTTTTACAACGCATCGTTGCTAGTGTCAGAAAATAACAACATAGTCATTGCTTCAGCCACTGGATGCACTGAAGGTGAAATTTTCCTTTGATGGTCTGTGAGCTGGAACATGAACCGACATGGGGTGCTCTGCAAGTTCTAGTCACCCACCTACTATGTGAAATACTGCCAGCTCATGACAACTGCTTGCAGACTCTTGTTTACACATTCTCTGCAAATCAAAAAGATGGATACTGTCATTTACCATTTCTTTTGCTTATTCAAGAGATGTTCTCATGTTTTCCTTGGAAGCCTTATTTCTTTTTTGTAAAGAAAATCTATCCCCTGCTCACTGGCAAACTCACTCATCACTTCCTTTTCCATTGCTGTTCACATTTGGCTGGCAAACTAGTAATTCAATTAGTCAGCTGGCTCAGATAATTGTGTGGCGAGTTTTCTGGTTTGAACTCTGTTGACCAAGTAAGCATGGTGAAGTTCGCAAAGTCAAATATTCTGTTCAGCTTGTAACAATCTAATTTGGCTGCCACAATTTTTTTCTAAGTACAGTGATGTATTATGTTTTTCCTCGAATTCCATCATACACATTATTTGTAGAAAATGAACTTGGTCTGAAGCCAAATTAAAATGGCACAATGAAAGAGGTTGCTATTTACAAGACATCTATGTCATTTACAGCAGAAGCTGTTGAGGAAGGCAATTATGAGAAAAGGAAGATCAGTTTCACGTTGATCTTCTATGGAAAATTGTCTCCCCTCATAGGAATACTCAGAACACAAATAAATCAAGGCGTATGTTCCCTCAAGCATAATAATCACGGATAAAGAGGAAAAGTCCATAAAAAAAAAAAAAGCCAAGTCTTCTGAGCAGGGTTTGGACAGCATGTATCAAAGCACAACAAACTTTGAGCAATAAGGTGAAAAATGTGGAAAAGCTGCTTCTTACAGCCTGCATTCTCTCTATCCAGTGTGTCAAAGCGTGTACTGAGAAACATGGCAAGTAATTAAATTAGACCACATCATTATATGGATTCATGTGGGAGTGAAATTACAATTCCACTTCTTCTGTAATTCCAGAATTTCTTAATGTATACATAAAATTTTGTAAATTTAAGGGCCTTTTTTTCAACAATCTCTGTGATACACGTATCTGATTTATTGTTTCATCTTACTGAGATTAAAAAACTAATGCATTTTGAATCCTCGTAGTCCAAATTTTCCTTTTTTTTTCCCCCTGTGAAATAGGATGAGCTGAAGCATAGTACTGAGTGTGTTAGGTGTTATGGAACATTTAACACTAAAATGGAAAATAATAAGAAATTATAATTTTTTGAGATTTTGAAATCATTACATGAGTTAGATACACAAATTTACAGGAAAGTTTAAGAGTGAAAATAACTGTTAGAATAAATTACTCCGTAAGTAAACATTTAAACAAATGAAATATTCTGAAGTACTTTCAAATGAAGGACCAGTGGGAATGCTAGTGATGCCACTGTTTCAGAGACCTGGATGGAAATTTCTGTATGAATTGTGGAATAATATTTCAGCTGAATCTCTGAGAGAGAGGGTTACACGACACTTTTGCGATCTGGATCAATTAACTTGGTGCTTTATAAAATGACAAGCGGATTCTCATTTAATTTCAATATTTCATCACACCTATAGATTAATATTTGTATATTTTTAATGTGGCAATTAATTATTAAAAAATTAGAAAATCAGATGAAATTACAAAACAGCAACAGATTACTTAATTAACTTTTGCCTACTGGGATAAATAGAACATACCACAGAATATATCAAAGCAGACACGGATGAAACACGATACATATCCGTTCTTATCAGACATAAGCATGTGACTATCAGTATTATTAAATAAACCCAGCAACTCATCATGTTATAATCCATAGCATATAACATCATGGCAAAAATCAAAAAAAGTACACTATGATGCTCCCCATAGACCAGTGAAATCTGCCACCATTTTCTGTGTGATGGACAAAGAGTGAAAAAAATAATTGCTATTATTTTATGAAGGAGTATGAAATTTAAGTTAGTTTGCAAATGCTAACAATCATTCTTCAGCTGTGCAAGAGGGCCTTAAAATAAAAGTAATCAAAATACTGGATTTTAAAATTGTCGTCATGTTTGTCTAATCTTGATACGAACATTCTGTCAGTTCCATTACATGACTTGTATTACATACATGGGTAAAAATGTGTAAAATGTGAGCGAATCAGCCAAAATTCAGACCTGTAAACCCACAGCAATATAAACCTTTACTTATATGAAATATTCCTTGAAATTATTGCAGTACTGTGTAGATTTTTGTAAATTTCTTAGTAAAATTTGCAAGATGTGCTCTGAAAATAAGAATTATTTCAAACAGGATTCCAGCATGCTTCAAATGGAAGCTCTACAACTGCTTCATTTTGCCAATGAACCCTAGCTGATGACTTCCAAGATTCCTAGAAAAACTACTAAGTATTGCACACCAAATACATTTCTAAATGATGTGCACTGGTATCTTTTTATTTAATAAAAATGAATGTCACCAGATATATATGTGCATACATTTGGTTATTGCTATCAGAATTAACAGCCTGCAATTTAATCCCAGTCTATGAGAAACAGGGCTCAGCAGACCCACACAAATTGAAATGAATACTTGCCATAGGCATTTCACCAGGCTTCAAGACAATGTGTTTGTTAGTCTTTCAGATTAATACCAGTTAGGTTTTGAACAGTTTCAATCTCATGCTAGATGATTTAAAACAGATGAAAAATAAGTGTGTTACACAAAATACAAGAATACAGAAAATACAGTATTGTATTACTTACTGAACAAAATAAAACATAAAAATCACGTTCACTTGTTGTTTTTTTTTTTTCAAAACAGTAGTAGATAATCAAATTTAGACCATACAAGCATCAACAAGAAATGTAAATAACTTTACTATTCAGGTGGTAACTGGAACTTTTTTTTTAAACTGCTTGAGATCCAAAACTGAAAATACTGTATACCTCACTTTAAAATAATTCAAGTGCCTTGTACAGTGTGTAAAAAAATTGATAGCCAATGACTACAATGAAATGTACATACAATACCTGAATTTATTATTTTAATAGCACAGGCCCAGATCATAAAAGTATTTAGGTTCCCACTCCTCATGGAAGATCTGAGTCTCTGTGTTTATTAATCCCTTCCATGAAAGGAGTAACTGTTTTTTAATGGTGTGAATTTATAGTCTTGTCTTTCCCTATACAGGGAGGGAAAGGGTCAATATTAAAGAAAGAGTGGTTCAAATAGGCAGAAATATTATGGCACTGCGACTACACGAACCACTTTCCCTACACAACATAAAAATATTCTAATATTAAGGACTATTTTACAACTCAGTGGAAATATGCAGTAATGCAATCCATTTCCTTTGTCTGAATGACAAAAATGCAGTCTTAACAGTCACAAGAGCCCGCCTTGTGTTAGCTATAAAAAAAAATATATTTTTATATATATGTTTACGCAACTACTATGTGCATTAAACAAAATCACTGTATGAATCAGCAGGGTTCAGTAACACTTGTATCTGAATCTCTGGAAGGGGTGCTTTGAAGTCTGTGGTGCTTCTCAATAAGGACTCACAATGAAATGGCAAAGCATAGAAACTCATTTGTTTAAAATCTTATTTTTCATATCACATTGCCTGAGAAATGGTCCATAGGATCTCTGGCAGCTAAAAGGATCTGTTGCCTTTACTTCAGCCTACTGCTCAGAAATGAACAATATCCCTCGAAATAAACCTGATAATTTGTAGTGAACATTCAAACTGAAAAAAACCAACCTGATTTCATTGTGAATTCCCACAAAATAAAACAATTTCACTATTGTTGAAAATTCTCTGTTACCCTCACTTCTTACCAATTTGTATATCATGAGTTGTTTAGGATAGTAATCAGCAACATACAAGAAACATTGTACTACTCCTGGAAAGCATATACATTGTGACTTGCTCAGTTAGAAGGGTAGGTTAATTCAGAATTGAAACAGCCACTTTTAGAAGTTTTGAAAAATTAATTTTTTTCTTCTTTACCTCCATTGAGATACTGTTCTCAATCATCTGTGAATGCTGATCAGTGCTCTTTGCACTGAAAGGGTACAGATTTGTTGCTCAGTCTTAGAGATACCAGAGAAGAACACTTGAAGCAAAGGGTAATACCCTTGTGCACCAAAGCTTTATTATATTTTTGATCACTGTGCATCCCCGTACCTAAAGCCAATAACATGGCACTTGTGCCATAGTTCTGATCTCGTGGGTGTCCACTGACAAGTATTCTGCATGAACCATTGTGTCTCAGTCCACTAATAAAAACTACTGTGCAGTGATAATCTGGTATCTTAGATAGTTTTTCTTCTTGGACAAAGCTTATCCAAAATCTTCTTCCTATCAGGCTACAGCAGCTTAGGGCTCCTTTTCTTTAGAGAGGCAAAGTAAATGTCTTACACCTGTAGGCCAGTACTGGTGTTCTGTCCTAGAAATTTCAGCACTGCTCCGAGACAATGAACCCTTCTTTTTCTCCAACTGGTTCCACTTCAGCATAGGCAGGATGTCCAGATCCTCTTCTGAATTTCATTGCTGGCCATCTGCTTGGACGTCTCTGTAAGAGCAACAAGAAAATAAACATTAAGAATATTAAGGGTACAACAATAAATTAATAATAAAAAAGTTTAACAATGCCCTGCAATTTTGGTCTCCCTCTCATGCCAAACCTCACTCCGTGTAGTTGTTACACGGGTGGAGAAGCACAGTTCAGCAGCAGGAAAAGTCAGAGGATTTAAATCCCTCCCTCTAAATTTGTGGGTGATGGCTGTCGACCTAAACAATTATCACTATTCTGACTAATTAAGAGATAAAATAGCTCCTGTCTAAAACCACTGATCCGTGGATCTGTGAATACTGTCCTATAAAGACCTGCTGATCCACCCCCCCCACTAAAGCATCTGTCCACTCCTCTTCCTAACTACTTCTGTATACAAATTTGCTAACATACTCTACTCCATGGGAGGTTGTGCAGCAGAGTTGACAGACCGTAATTTTTAATATTATTTGGAACAAAATTCTGGCATGCTTATGCAGGACTGCCAAAGTAATGACTTTCTG
This sequence comes from Baryphthengus martii, assembly GCA_013396935.1. Lineage (NCBI taxonomy): Eukaryota > Metazoa > Chordata > Aves > Coraciiformes > Momotidae > Baryphthengus > Baryphthengus martii. The sequence goes on from VWZK01012828.1 coordinate 8,488, forward strand.
TTTCAAGCGACATCATTTTTACTAGAATGGTTTACTTTGATGGTTCAAATACAAGCAACCTTTCCATTTAAACTCTTAGGACTTTTGGATATAATGGTCTTAAGAGGTTCTAACCAATCCATTAGGATCTTTGGTGCCTGTTTTAAAACAGCTAATCAACAGAGGAAAGAAAGAGATCTTCTCTAAGACAGTTGAAACAATTCCTGTATGATTGTGATGCCTTTGAGAAGGAAAAGTGCTTTAAAGATCCTGTATTTTAAAACTAATTAATGCCTGGAAAGGATCAGACTTTGGGTGACTAAGCTGCGATTCTGTCAAAGGGATTAGTTTTCAGAAAAGTAGGGCAACTCTTTCTTAAAACCAGTTAGCAAAAAAAACTCTCCTAAAATTATTATTCCCTGTTGAAAAATTTATCTGCCAAATATGCTGATACATATTTCTTTTTCTTTACTGAGTTACAATCTGCTTGGAAGAAGGGCTGGAATACAGGGCAACCTATATAGAAACATTGCAGGAAAAACAGAGAAGAAAGAATGAAGGTGAGTTACAGACTATATTTTCATCGATAGTTCAAAATCTAGACATTTTATTTACGATCTTTCTTCTGTTACTCAAATGGTTACATTTGAGTTGCTGTCCCCGTAATACCCATTTTGATTGCCTTTCAATCACTAAGAATAATTCATGCTGCAGAGAGGGAGTGCTGAGGACCACTAAACAGCCACAGTCATGACATGATGCTGAGACTCCCAGTCCTGTTGGGCAGCAGCCACTAAAAAAATCTTGAGGGACCACAGAATCTTGTTACCAACAAACCTCACAGCTGTCTGTGGCTACAGCAGTGTCTTCCTCAGTGATCACTGTTAGGAATATACAAATATAAAAGCAATTGGTTCCTTTTTCTCCAATTGCAGGATCAGGTTGCTTTTGAGGCATGTAGAGTTAAATTCTGTTTGGCAGGTAATTTAAGATCCAAGGCCTTTCAATGCAGCACCTTCCTACAAAGTAGGAAGGCAGAACACTGTCCTCTTTAATGAACGTCTTTTCCTAGCACAAAAGCTTAGTCTATTCAAACTTTGGAAGCATTTTTCTACCTAAGCTTCCTAAGATTCAGGATGATTTCAAAATTAAGGACAGTTTGGTTACTGCTAAATGAAAGGGATCTTATTCTGTTCTCAGACTTACTAAAGTAAATCACGAATTCATTTAAATGTAAAGGACTTATTCCAGGTTTACACTGGTATAAAATGAGAAAAGGATTTGACAGAGAGGTCTTTAATGAAAAGAGAAAATGAAAAACCATTGGAAAACTAGTAGGAAAAAATAATTAGAAACAGTCTCAAATAGCAGCATGAAAGGATGAGCTGAGTTTTAATCTATTAAGTAGCTCCCTACTTTAATTTTAAGATGTACCCATGGTTAGTTACTACTTCTTTGCTACATTGCTATTAGAAACTGTCATTTCGGACTACTCTTTTTAACTGACCTTTCCATATGATGAAATATAGAACAGATGTGTATCAGTTCTAATGATACAATGTGATACAACATAAACATCAGCTATTTTTCCAGAAAGAAACCAATAGATTTGAAGGTCATCTCGAAATATTACTACTACACCTTTCTGTTGTTCCTCTTTCATGCCTGAAGTGAGATCTTCCATTCCTACCAATAGCCTATTTAATTTCAATTTCTTTGTGTGCATATAGGTAATGCAAGTAGTTGCCAGTCTTAAAGGAGCACTGACAAGCTATCAAGTAATTTTCTGGTACTGATCCCACAAAAAATGTAGAGATGTGACAGTTAGAATTGATAAAACCCAAAGTAACTTAATCGATATCAGGAGATACAAATCTTCGTGAGTTACTGAAGCAGCTCAAGAAATGCCTAATGCATTCTTCCCTTTAATTCTCTGTGAAGCACAGCAGTAAGAAGATACAAACACCCCTGCCCCTCCCTTCCCCCATCTCCAACAATAAAACAGAGAGAAAGCAAGCTGGGTATTTTAACTAATTCCTTAATTTTGTCATTCAGTTTAACAGGAAAAAATATGCTTCTTTCTCTGGAATTAGAACTTCTGAAGGAAATCCTCTGAGCTGTGGCTGGAGAGTTTTAATTCCTGCTTCCTTTCAGTGTATTAAAAAGCAGGAAAGCTGGACAAGGATTTTTCTCATAGGACTGAAGCTAACTTGGGTTTATTATTTCAAGCAAATAAGAATGAGGAAAAAGCACTTGTGACCTTACATGATCAGTATGAGGAAGATACATAACAGGATGCAGAAGAATAATTTATGATGCACATTAAAAAATAAGCTGGTTCCTATTATAGACCAATAAGATTAAAATTAGTTCCTATTATAGATCAGTAAGATTAAATGTCAGAAACTAGCAGCTGGATAATCCATGGAAAGTGAGATTTACCTTTCATGTTCCTTACATCATGCTCGTCTACTCCATGCTTGGTAGCTGTGCAGTGTATTTGACTTCCTACAGTAATACTAAGGTTAAAATAAATGTCTTTACTAAAATCTTGCAGTAGAGGCAGAATGGACGCCACTTGTCTTACTTCTCAGAAAACAGGAGGGGATTCCACCTATGAATACTAAAGGATGGAAAATGGAATATTTTCTCACTGTTGTTGCATGGAAAAGTCTCCAAGTGTGTTCCTGTGGTTGATCAGTTTCTTCTTTTGACATCTTTCAATATGAGGATATTTTGAGCATTATATGGCTTCTTTTATCCATCAAAATGATGGTATGATCTCATTAAGACATGATGAAAAAAAAAAAAAAGTTTTACACATTTCTGAATGGTTCTTAATTGAATATCGTCTAAACAAAATACAGTTTGTATGATCTGAACGTGGTTTCCAGTGCTACAGTCTATGTCGGGTTTTGTTGTTTTTTTTTTTCTTTGAGGTTGATAGCTTTGAACTATCTGTCTCTTTAGTTACTGCTGAACAGCAACTTTTAACTATTTTAAGCAAAATAGAAAAAATGTGGCTCAACTTGTAAACTACAGAAGAGTTTCAGATAGACCAGCGCTTTCTGTATGTGTTTGACTGCATTGGTGGAATTTCACACAGAAATTTCTAGTAAACTTGATCATATTGAGACAGGAAAGAATAAAGGAAAGCAAAAAGGTGTTATGGGCACCTATTAACTGTCAGAGATCATTTAAAATGAAGCCATTTATTTCCTACTGTCAGCAAGTCTCCTACCTATTATGACCCACCAGATCACCAATGACTCAACTATAAAATAAGGATGGAATGATCTGCTACAATTTAGTAAGAAGTAAATTTCAGTAAGCATTATGTATTTCTACACTGACTTACAGAAACTGGTGTCTCAATATACCTTAAACTATCAATTCAGCCTTACAGTGAAGAAGTTGGTACAAAATCAATTAAAAAAATGTTAATGGATTTTTAAAATATTTGAAAATAATAAATTGAGTACACATAAACAAGAAATGAAACCTGCTTTGTACAATAAATTGTAAAGAATAAGCAATACACAAGATCAATTGCAGGAAGCCAGACAGCTGCACAAAAAGTTGCATCGAAATACTAGTATTTGAAGATTGATGCCCTGCTCCTGAGAGATTTTGGTGCTTACATTCTACACAATCTTTAAAATTTATATCAATTAACACTTTTCAGCTGAGCTGGAAATTCATTAGAAGTGGTTATAATAGTGTATATTTTGATAGCTGCAGTAACTCTAAGCTTTTACATTTCCTTTCATACACCTGCATGAAGATAAATTCCTATGAGTAATGGACAGGAGGAACTTGGCAACATATAGTACATATTTGATATTCTTACATCCTTTCCTCTACTATTCCCATCCCATCCTCATTGTATCGTTCATTCAGTACAGAAAAATGGAATGATCATGATTCTGTACAAATCTGCAATGAAGAGCAGTCAAGAAAATACATGAAGAAAAATCTGCCCTTCTGTCATCTCCCCAACTCTGCTACACGCACTTAATTCTGAAAATTTTCTAAAAGATTATCAAAAGTTCCTTTGTGTATTTCAACCAGCATAAAATCTCAGAGTGTTTGTGCATGAATCAACTTTTCATTCCTATTCAACAGTAAACTTGAACAGCAGATTTTACCAAGACACACAGAGATTCTCTTTTCAAAATGAGTTTACATGAGTATAAATACTTGAATTAGAATGAGAAGGTCAACCTTTCAAAGTTTTGAAAGACTCTCTAGAGCTCCCTATCAAACTTGATTTCCCACTAAACTACACAAAAGCTGGTTACTGAACACTTTTTTTTTTTTCGGCTGAATGCTCTGATGGAACCTTGTCTTCTCTATCTATTGATTATTTTTAGGTATTTCAAATCTTTCAAATTTCCCAAAGACTGTCTCACTATTTCTACTGAAGGCTGCATCTTACATTTCCATTGATGTCATTCTTTGTCTAATTCAAAAGCATAAAGGCATTTAAATCTATTTAAAAGCTGTATTCTTTAACCACATTTTTCTAACAAGGCCTATTTAACTCTCTTAACTGGAAATATGTAAATACAGAGCTGTCAAATTCTGAATCAGTTGCCAACCTCCCCACTCCCCCAAAAAAATTATAATGACTTACTCAAATTGATCAAGGGTAAAATACTATAGTAAGGTCTATTACTAAATGACCACGTTAACCTGATACCATCAAGACCCATTAGTCTAAGTATACTCGTCCACTGCTCATCTGTCTAGGTCACCAGGCATTCTCATGACAAGGAAAGATCCTTCTCTTACCCATAGAACATATTTTTGAGCTCAAAAGTATCTGAAATATTGTTTAGGCAGCTATAATTTGTACATCAGTCTTTAATCTCTTCTAGAAACAACCAACTGATTTGGCAAATCACAGTCAGAAATGGATGAAGCTTCAAATATCTGAAACTGTACTTCTGATATATATTTCCAAGAACAGGAAAAGATCAATTGTCTGATACTATGTTAATTTAAAATTTTGAAGTTCTGAAATAAAGATTGCTTCAGTCTTAAGGGTCAGTAGGATCATTTACGACTTTCATTTATTTATTTGTTTATTTATTTTTGATAGAAATGCTTGTTTAAAGTATCTCTTTGGGATTTAAAACACTTCTTGTTGTAACAATGTTTCTGCCATCTTAGGTAGCTGGCTGCTGACAGATGAGAAACAGAATGCCTCCTTCCTCCCCACCTTTGACTTTTATTGTCAATGTTGATTATTTATTTTAGTACTTCTCCCTTGTGGCTAATTTAAGTTTTCCTTGCTGGTTCCCGCTGCACTGGATAAGCTTTGGAAAAAATAACTTTACTGTCAGTACAAGGCAATGACATTGAGATCAATGACAACACCCCCAATGCCAGGACACTGCAGGACTTTGGAAGAAGAGAGAAATGATTTTTGCTCACTTCCTTTTAATCATCAGCTTCATGTAACACAATTCAGTCTGAACCTCTGGACAAAAACAAACTGATGACCACGTCAAGCCTTTTTCAAACTAAAAGCATAACCCCCTGTAAAATACATATAGATAATAAAAACAATGGGCCGTATCCCAGAAGAAATCAGCATAGCTGTGTGAACATCATCACCTAAGACAACTGCGGGTCTGACTGCTTTTTAAAAATTCCTCCTCTCTTTCTCTCCTATTTACTTCTAATTCGTTTGAAGACACACTGCATTTGTGACATTAATGCAGAAATCTGGGAATGGTGCATGGAGAATAGGGATGGCTGTTAAGTGCTGGCTCTTACTTATGAAGTGCTGTTATGAACAGAGATATGTAACAGTGAGACAGAAATGCCCATTAATTCCTTGAGCTCTGAAACACTAAGAACAGTTCCCAGCTTTTAAAAATATTTTGTCCTTTTATTTCCTTCCTCTAAGCAGTGAGGAAATGAGCAGAAGGTCAAAATCTGAGGAAAATCTACTGCTAGATCTGCATGCCGGCGAATGTTTCCAGATACTGAAACACAATCCCCTATTACAGATTAATTGTTAGAAAAACATCCAACAATTAGTGCTTTCTCAGACCACTCCAGTTAGGGCACAGGATTCTGGAACCATCCTCTGTCCATGCTAATAGTCTGCATGCTGCCATCTTACTGTGAGACTGAGAATTAACAGCAGGAATGCAGATCCTCCTGTACTGTTTGGTCTTATGCTAAAAAATGGTCCCAGGGTTATTTAATTTACTAGTAAAGATATAATTCAAGTTAAATCATGAAGAGTTGAGGTGCATCCCTCAACCCCAGACTCTGATCAGGCACTATTATTGTATTTGCTGAAAATCTGCAGCTGCTCATTCCTTCCTCTCTCTCTTTCTCCCTGAGGTCACTCTCCGGTTCCATAGCACCAGTTTAACTCTCTGTGTGGCTGTTTGAAAAAAAAAAATAAATCCACAAAACAGATTTGTGAAATTATCCAGCTTAAACATCCATAATGAAGTAAAACAAACAACTGAAAAAGACATAGGTATGTGCATCTGTGTGTGTAACTGTACATGTATGTTTCTAAGCAGCTGGATCAGCACAATAAAGTTCTGGAAAAATCTCCAAGGACAGTGGAAGCATGAAGGCAAATGCTGTGATCTTTAAAATGAGTTCTTAACTCAAAAGAATGATAACTTGTAACCACAAACATCCACACTGCTCTTCAGTGTGACTACTATTAAGACACACAAACACTGTTACATAGGCTCTGAATTCACTCATCCTTAGAGCTTGAGGGTGTACACATGTTAATAAGTTGGATTTTATCTTGTACCTATAAACTGAATATGAGAGAAAAGCTCTTTGCTTGAGGTTAAGATGGTCCCAATTTGCAATGTTAGTTTAAACTCCTTAAAATCCTCCACCCGCAGAGAACTGCCACAGAAGAATTTTATTCTGCTGTTGTTGAGCCTTACATAAGCAGGCTTGGCAATGGTATCACTGTGTCCAGCTGGGAAAAGACATCGCAATGTCTGGCTCCCCGCCTTCATAACGGCCAGCAATTCCTCTGCTGCCTTCTCAGTTGTGGCCAGAGCACTGGGGTGACAGCTGAGCTAAGTTTCAAACATTAAAAGGACTTTGGATCAACATGTAAGTAAGAAAGGTAAGAAAAACAAAGAAAAAGCACACATTTGAAAACAACTTGTGTCAGATGCAACCCTTCTGTCCATGGATAGCTGGGTGCAAACAGGCAAAAGACATTTGAATAAAAGACAGTCTGCTCTATGACTTGCTTTTCCATTTGCTAAATGTTCCCTGGACATTAATTACTCTCAGTGCCAAAGTTCACACACAAATGCAAAGCAACAAAGGTTAAAAATGTAAGAAAAAAAAACAACATAAAGAAAAAGAAGAGAAGAAGGAAAACCTAAAGCTGTTATTTGGCCCACAACTCATTGCAATTTGAGCAAATCCATTTGATTCAACTGGGAACATCTTTATTTCTATTTACATTCAGCTCCAGATATCTGTGTCACTTTTGCTATGGTCTCTATCACAGGCGAGCCATCCACTACAATTGGGGCACCACGCTTGACTACTTGGCCAGCAAGCCTCAACTCCTGAATGTCAGTACTACTTAGGTTAGTGAAAAAGTCCATTACTTTTTGATTGTAGTAGGGTATAGCTATATATGTTATAGATAGATTTCCAGCATGAGCTTCTGCTTTGTTGAAAAACATAAGAAGAACACTATTTGTTACACATGTTACTTTTCAAAAATCAATGTGAATAAGTTCAAGGTATAGTCAAGAGACACACCATTTCCTAAGCTAAGAATAGGTATGTAACTTGGTTTAAAAGGGGAAATATTGGCAATAAAATCAAATTCAAAGGAGATAAAATATCACAGGGATAACCATAAATAAAGAGAAGACCAAAGCATATATCATCTTTTCTGTCACTCTGCAAGTTTATCTTTAGTCAACATTACTCCCGCCTTTTAGAAAGTGTCTGCATTCATTGGAACTTTGACTGGAATTCCCTTAACTTTAAAAGCTGATAATTCATTCTGACTTTAGGTCACCAGAGAAGTGTCCAACTTAAACAATGAAGCACATGTTGAATAGTGTAGGGGCTGGAAGGAACAGGAAAACATTGCATTTTGATTCGAATTTTCTAAACACTTAACAAAAAGGGTAACTTTTTTTTTAAAAAAAACACATTTAAGTTCTTGGGTAGTATCCTTTTGAAATGATAGATTATCATGGGCAAATTTAATAGCATTGACACTCAGGACTTCTCAAGCTGTTTGTTCAAAACAGCTATTTTTGTTCCAGGTAGTGTTGCACATAAGCATTGTGCTCAACAGCTGTGAGAAAAAACACTACAGGAAAAGTTTTCTTCACACTTTAGGGGTAAAAAGTCATAGAATAATATTACCCTGTTCTAAGACAATAGTTAGTTTTAGAATAAATGGCACTTTTCCTGGCTTTCGTGTATCACTCGTTTAAACCAACTAGTGAACTCACGGTATCATTTAATAGTGCTCGGAGGTGTCACAAGGGATTGCATTTATCAGTGCAAAGTTAAATAGTGTAGTCAAAGTGTGGCTGTATTTGTCCTTATCTAGGGGAACTCGTTGTGAAAAGGAACTACATGAGGGGTATCATGAGTGGGATTCAAAGATGAGCTATGTGAAAATCTGACTGGGGTGGTAAATGAATATTCGGTGACATCTGCAGAAAACACAAGGGAGAAGGAGACTTAAAGCCTCAAATATGGAATTGGTTTATTTTACTTTTTTTTTCAGTGATCAGTCATGACTGCAAATTCATTAGAAAGCTCTTAACCTAAAACACCCAACAAAATCTGACTAAGAATGATGCTTTATGACAGTATCATAGAATCTTAGAAACAAAAAGAAGTGTCTCTATTAGTTATGTTACAGTTTGAATGAATGTTTTAACATCAGTATGATGCCCCTATAAGGTAGCTTCTTTAAAAACGAACAGAAATAGGACAGATCTTCGTTCTTTATTTTGCCCAGCCTTAGATCTATATTAATTACTGATGATAGATAAACCGCTGCAGATCTTGATTTGGCTAGAAGACTTGATGGCAGACTTTTAGACAACTGCATGAGGGAGCTGCCTGTCCTTCCATCATAGCTGCTTTAACTGTGCAACTTGCTCTATTAATCAAGAGAGTCATAGAAAACAATACTATTTTCCAAAATATTTATATGCTTTTTCTCATTCCATGACCAAGCCCATGGCAATCCTTTTGAGCTATTTCCCCAGAATGGTAACATCAGATCCACATTTCACTCATTTCCCATTGAAAAAGGAAGCCTATCTGCTGTGGTATGTGGGGTATCATGCTGTCTGTAACAGCTTACCCAAGTATTTTTCAATTGCACAAATACAGTAAGGAATGTGGGATTTTTTTGTAACAGTGACCTATTTATTTATACTAGCTATGACATAATATTTTTTTTTTTTTTACTTGTTTCAAAATACAAGTCGGCAAAGATAAATTCTGCTCCGTATTGGAAATATGTACATGCTATAGACCAGATAAATGTATTATACTCTACATTTTTCAAACTGGTCAAACTATTGTCTTTCCTTTTGAAATTAAATGATTGAACTTCTTAAAAGAAATTTCATTTCTAGAATGAATTACCTTATTCTGCTCTTCTATGCTTATGATACCAATAACGGCTTTAAAGTCTAGAATTTGTGGAAATGTTCTGAAATACAGAGCAATCCCTTTCTCCACCCGCTGTGGTTTTACCACTCACAGGGAAGGCCACCTCTGCATGGCTAGACCTCTTTATAATTCTTGCTAAATGGCTGATTCTTCACAAGTGTCACAATTTTCCTTCTAACTAAAAGAAGATGTAGTTTATACTACATTTTGCATAAATTTGGTTTTGACTGATTTACTTTCCCTTGTCCTTATTCAATTATTTCTCCTTTATTTTAGACAGAAAGATTATGTTTTCCTTTTTTTTTTTTCTAAAAGCCTACATTGCATAGATTGATTAATACCACCTAAAGATTAAATTCAGTGGAATGGGTTTAACAAAACAGATTAAGGCACCTTTGTTTGCATGACGCGTATGATATCAATGAACAAAGTAAATTAACATGCAATTATTACACTGAGAACAAAAATAAATAAATGTGTGTTTTAGTTTGGTATTCTTCTCTCCTTAAAAAATAGCATTGCCCTTTACTTAGCCTTTTCAGTCATATCATAACAATACAAGAAACTTGCTTTTGCTGTAGTGAAAGAACACAAATTTAATTCATGTGTGAAAGAAAAGAAAGGGATAAATCCATCTTTTTTTTGTATATGGACTTCAGTAGAGTTTTGTTTGTTTACATCAATAGAGAACTGGCTTGAAACATTGCACAGACATGAAAGAAAACTACTGATATTTTTCCAGGGATGCTGTTCCCTGATGGTTAACACAGTTACATCACTTGAGTCTGGAATAGTGATAAAAAATTAATTTTGATTTCTGTCACTACTATTGCATCTAAGCAGTATTTTCATTTGTGTGTAAAATACAATTTCAAAGATTAATCATTCTGTTCACATTCACGTCTCACTTCAATTCACATGCTGTCACTAAGAATGAATATCTCTATCTTCCTAGCACAGGTTTTTACCTAAGCAGTCCCTTGATACATCCCTAATGACACTTTCAGTGATTCTGTATCTTCATTATTGCTCATTAGAAGGTGTCCAGGCTCTTAAAATTAAGGGAGTACTGCAAGTGGGGCTTTAGAACAGTCAGTGTTTTCTTTCATGTTTAGCAACTCTATACTTATCATAAAGTAGAGGAACATTGCTGAGTTAAAAACACATTTAGGTATAGGTATTCATAGTTTTTTTGTAGAATTAAACACCTCTGGAAAATGCTGTTTTCTCACATTTTCATGTACAGTGGAGTTGAGCTGACTAAATGTTAGGATCTGCAATGTAGATGTCTGCACCTAAGTTAGCTACCCGTATTTGAGAGAGAAAAATGGTAATTTTTCTAATCCTAAAGGAGATATCTCAAATAGGTCAGATGAATCATGGTCTAAATGAGTCTGCTTCTCTCTGCACTAATAAAAAGAGCAAAAAGAGACGACATTAGATTTAGATGTTAAAATTGGGTGAAAAGAATCTTTCCTGTGCTCTGAGGCAAAGTTTTAAAAGACTTCTACAAATGAATGGCTAACACAGGTTTCCAGCTAAAAACTTACCTTAAGTCAGCTCTTCTGGAGAATTAAGAATGCAAATATTTTATTTTTCCACAGGAAAATAATAGAAAAAGTGTGTCTCAAAACAAAATGCTGGTTTACATGAAGGCTAATGGGAAAATGCTATCAATAGGAAAGAGCGGTGGAGTGGTATCTGAGAAATGTCTTTTATATGTATGTCCTACGTAAAACCAAAAAGAGTAATAGCAATCATAGTTAAAGAAGATGCTGAGTGACAAACATGCTAGGAGCAAACAGCATCATCTGCCAGGAGAGGTCCATTTCTTCAAAGCTTCCATAACAAACACAAAGAATACTTTCTATATGTAGTTAAGGAAGTTCTATACTGGAGACCCCAATTATCCTCATCAAGTGACAGGACTAGTTACATAATTTGCTACTTTTGTCTTACCTCTATAAAGAAGAGACTAGCTGCTGATGTTGGATGATGGTACATGTAGATGGTCACGAGGATGGCTGCAGCCACAATGAGGACCAGGACTAGAATGCCGACAATTAAGCCAGCATGAAGTGTTCCACCTTTTTTCTCCGCTGCACTGTCATCTGTGGAAGCTGCACAAATGGCACACTTATTAGCAGAGTAACTTATGTCTCATCCATTCCATTTCATAGGTGGCAATTGAGCATTTGGTTTTTTTGTGTTACATGTTCCTTATTTTCCACTGCCTAAGTTGGAAAAATGTGTAAGGTGTCTCTTTCCCACAACCAAATACTCTCATAATCTTAATGAACAGATATTTCCTAATGTTTTACTAATTATAATTTATCTTTTCTTTTGAATGCAATGTGGACATTCTGAAGTTCCTAGCTAACTTCCTAATTAATTTTTCCTTGATTTTCTCATAGAGCTATTACAGTTGCCCTACAGACAAAAATTGCTAATTGAATACATTTTGAAAGTTGGATTTTTTTTTAAAGGTTCAAGGTGAGACATGCCACAAACCCTTGTGAGTTCTAGCTAATAAACATATTCTGAAAGCTTGATTTATTAGCTTGGAGAGGGGTTTTAAACCACTTTGTTCAACTGAATCAGCCAGCGAAAAGTATAACAGATGGATGCAAAATAACCCTGCAATATTCTAAACTTGGTCTGAATGGAACACTCATCATACCAAAGTATTACAAAAGACCATCCATTTACTAAACTTGATACTGAGAGGCTGCTCATACTATGCTCCTGTCAGGAAAAAGAGAGGGCTATCTTTGTCACACAAGCAGCTTGTCAGCAGTGCTTCCAAGTAAGTGACTGAAAGTCTTTTAAGAACACTGTAACCTTTGTGGAAGACATTTGTCCATAAATTAGACAACATCTGTAGAGCTACTTATGCTTGGGTGTGATTTCTATGTTGTACAGCCTGTAATATCACAGCATGTACAAACATGGTGATAAGCAATGATTCTTCAGCATCGTCTTGCATAAAAGGAGTAGTGCTGTAGTACCCAAATACTATAGGCAAAAGAGCGATTCAGAAGCCCTAAGTTTAAGAAATGCCAGAAAAGCACTAGTTGTTTGGCTTCACAAACTTAAATCATTCTCCTAATAGTCCTACTGCTTTCTGCCTTTCAGGCAGTCCTTCAAATCACCTCCATGCCTCACTCCATATAACATCTATCTCTGGTCTTGCTTATGAGAAATTTTCTTTCAATTCTACGTTTAAATTTCTTCTCATCATGCTTGTTTGTCAAGATGACTATAATGAAAATTGTTAATTTCTGCAGTCATCGTTTTTGTTGTGCCATCCCCTTGAAGTATTTTTTTGGTTGTCTTAGAGTGCCACGGTCTGTAAGGTCAGGCACTGTCCCTTCTATTTGTTCTTGGAAAGCAGCTACGGTATCGCTTCAAACAAGTTACTCTTACTGTTATTAATAGCAACAACAACTATAACAACAATTACAACTGTACGTGGTCTTCTACCCTTTGTCAGATTGTGAGCAGACCACTCCATGTTAATATTAAAAAGGAGAATTGGAAAATAATAGAAGAAAGGTCTATTGATCTAAGTAGTAATAAATGTCTTATACGAGGGACAATAAAAGAACATAGGAATGGTTAATCTCAGTGTAACAGCTCATGCATCCATATATGGCAGCACTTTTCTCACCAGATCAAGGAAGGCCTGCTCGTCACCCAGTGGATTGCAGGGCACCATTGCAACAATAGGGAGAAAAGGAAAATGAAGATGCATTATCTTAGCCAAGAGATAGGTATTTCAAAGTATAATATGGAAGTGAATCTGTGGGGGAAGTGAAGGCATTCATGTACATTTCCTTTGCTTTTGTCCATATTTCCTCAATCTTGAGTCAGGACAGCTGAAATCCCACAGTGTTGCTCTGCTCTTTCCCAAGAAGTCAGTGAGGCAGCTTGTAGAGTAAGAAACTGAGTAAGAGAATCAGAGGATAAAGAAAAAGAACCAAATAATTTGAGAGGCTAAACTAGGATGTGGGACGTGTTAATGAATAATTAATAAAAAAATGCAGGCATACAACCCCACTCATGTACTGCCTAATCCTGAAGGTATCATTCCTTTTACTGAAAAGTTCGTGAGTATCTGTTCACACATCACTTTTAGTTTTGCTGACTGTGGACATCAAGTTTGAGCTTATGTGTGAACAGAATTCAAGAACCAGGCCTCTCCTTGCCTAAATCCTACAAAGAGATTTATTTAGCTTTCTTAAAGCCCACACAGATGAGGAAATTTTAAAAGAAAGAAAAGCAGTGTCAGTCCTATTAGCTTTTTTTTTTTTTTAAACACAGTATGTAGAGTGAAAATTTCCAGGCCATCCTTTGCATTGCAGTGACAGAAAGAAGATATTGTCTAGGATACAGAAGATCATTTTCAAATGTATTCCTGCTCAAAGGGCACTTAAAACACCTCCTGGTAGTTGTAGCACTATGCAGCAAAGCATACAAGATTCATGGAGGAGACAGGAAAGAAAGGTGACCCTAAAAAAGTTCCTCTAACTTTCAGGCAGCAAAGCCTTTTACTTAGCTATTACTAAGTAATTTATTAAACAGCTATTCACTTTCAGCTGAGAATAGATTAATGTATACAAGCTCCAGTCTTAATTTCAGTTCCTTCACTGTAACAATATTTAGTACTCACACATATATTCCAAATTGCCAAAGAAATGCAAATTAAGCAATTGAAAGGCCATCGGGAAAGGCCCGCTTTATTGCACACGTTCTACATCAGGCTATTAATTCTTAGTGGTGAGCAGTTAGTTGTATGAGTCACCCTACAAAGAAGTAACTACAACCTAGAAGGAGCAGAGGATTCATAGTTTGTCTGTCTCATAATTGTCTTTTTGACAGTTTCATACTCTTTGACTCTTCTCTTCAATGCCACATTGGTGCATCATAAACTATGTTGTCACTTGTACCCATTTTCAGGCCAATTTGCACTATATGAGTAATTTCTATGGTTCCTGTATTATAGTTGAAGGCAGAACATCATATTCTGCCTATTAAAAAATGCTGGACCTCAACAAAGGTACTAACCACTCTGTAAAGCCCATCAAATACCCTTTAATCTGATATCTTCTCAGTGGTTAGTACCCAGCTTTGCAAGAAGAACATTGTCTCTTCCAAATAACAATGATAACTGCCTGCCCAGAGTTCTACTAGTCTAGGGTGGAGCATTGCATGGACACCACTGGAGTGCGCAGAATGTCAAATGTAAACAGTAATGAAACACAATAAATACTTTTTTTTAAGTGACAGCCAGTGTAAGTAACTTGTAATTTCTATAATTGAAATTCAGTTCATTGAACTCAGGGCTTAAATACTTCAGAGAAAGTGATTTCACTCTCTTTGCACAGAGACAGTAAACACTGTTGTCAACTTTGAGAACATTCTCTGCTGCAAAATCAACTGACAGCTCTTTTAAAACGCCACCAAGGGAAATAGATAAAAAAAGAGACTTGGAAAATTTTTCAGGTGCAGAAATCTTATTATCACAGCACATCTAGTGTTCCAGGCAAGTCTATACCCATGGGAGGATATGTCTCATGACCAACCCTTTCCCTAAAGGAGGGTTTTTTTTTTTTCCTTTTGTGGTCAAAAAAAGCAATTGTTACATACAATATGACCTATATTTAGGACTCTTTCCCAAATTCTTACATGCATAAATTTTTTAAGGAAAAGGAACATGTTAACGTCTCCAGGGTTATTCTGCTTCTCATCAGGCACTGAATGACAGGACAGAAACAGCAAGTAATTTTTTTTCCCCAAATATAAAGGCACACAATACAAACATGAACTAACTGCTGCTCACCTGCCAGAATTTTGTTTTTTTTTTTTTAAAAAAAAGTTAAAATATTTGCATGATAAACACATAGAGACTATATGATCTTTGATTTTGTATGACTATATTATGTCTCTAGATACAGTCATTGTTAGCTTCTTTTGGTGCTGGAAAACAAAAAAAACCTCAAGGATTTATCATGAATGAAAATCTTATCCTGGTCCATAGTGATTGTGATGCTGACTATAACAGAAATAAAGGTGTGTACAAACTGAGACTGTTCTTCAAAGAGTTTGTAAACACATTGTGGATTCTTTTTTTCCTCACTATTGCATATTAACCATTAAAGTCTGCAAAATAATGAAATACATTGTTTTCTATTATCTGAATTTAAGGTTTACACAAAGTTTCTATTGTAATAGTTTCATATATAAGAAAACAAAATTGTGATAAATACATGTACATTTCTCATGATATGAGATGGAAAAGAGTTTACTTACCAGAGATTAGTATCTCTGTCTGTGAGAGCAAAGATACAAAAAAAGTTTTATGGTAAAATGGAGGAAAAATATGTGAAATTCTGGTACCTCCTGGTTAGAAATTTCCTTTATATAAGTGACATGGAACCAAGGACAAATGACAAAGTAGTGGAATTTCATTGTGCGGACTTGGAAAATAAAGCTTTGCTTCTTCCCTTCAAAAGCCATGGCACTCCTTTTCACTCTTGTGTTTTGATCAGATGGTAAAAGGCTTCAATTAAAAGTCACTTCTTATAAGCATATGCATCTCTAAGTGATAAAATGTAATACCTTATTTGACCCTCTTGACTGACATACCTATACAAGCAAAGCCAGCGATATAGATGACCTAAATAGTTGCAATTGGCCTAAAGATGATAACTCAGTACTGAGCTTCACTCTTTTCTCCCCTCTCTTTACCAGAAGAAAGAATTTTCATGGCAAACCCCTGAATGTCTTACAAAGAGACGGAGAATGAACCCTTCCTATTCTTCTCAAATACGAATGCAAAATGAATGCTTGCTGTTAGGTTACATGGCAGCAGTTGGATGAATTCTTAATGTTCATCAAAACCCATGATTTTTTTAGCTGTTTGCTCAGATGAATATGAGAGCATGTGTGCAGCACTATTGGCACACAAATGCTGATTTATTAAGTTGACAGTGTATGTGGTATGGTCTTAATTTTATGGCAAAATGGGTCTCAATACAAGTTCATGAGAACAGCTCCTACAGATGAATCAGACTGGAAAAACATATAGGTTCAAGTATAACCATGTCTACAACAGACACTTACATACTCCTATTACTTACGAGTATGCACTACGTAGATAAATCATTACAGCAACAGAATGCATGATAATATTTTCAGAGCCTCCATGCAAATATGCCATTTTTTAAATAGTTTAATTGTTAACTGCAGAACTTCCATTGCAGTCCCCAGTGTACATATTAGGCAATGGCTATTTTGGCATGACTCATAATTTTGAAGCTGTAGCACATCCAGCTTTATAAAAATACCTTTAATGATTAAAGTAAATTATAGTAGATTAAAGTGGCATACTATTAATATTAATGCAAAATTAGTATCTTACTGTTCCTACATAAAAAACGCTGTCCTTAAAATATAAGCTTGGGCAAGTCATATATGACTATATATTATTATTACTACTATTTCTGTAAAATTTTTACAGAATCACAGAAACCTGATTATCCTTAAAGAATGCAGCATTTAGGTAACTTAAAACTTGCTGTGACAAGACAATAATTTTATTTATTTTTTTTTTTTCATACTGTTCATAAGCATGCCATCAGAGACTGCAAGTTTTGTAATTCACTCTGTGAAAAATATCTGTCTGCAGTCCTGAACTGTAGGGGAACACGAGATATACTGAAAGCTCATTTCTTAGCTTTTTGTTTCTACTTCTTTCTTAGCTGAGTGCTGGGTACTACTTTTGTTAGTTACATAAATTTGATACATAAACAAAGGCAGTTGCTGCTTAGGATAGGTACTATTCAGTGTATCAGAAAATTATGATAATGTATATCCTTCTTTTTTAAAGTCACCTAAGCAAGGAATCAAGTAATTTTCATCCCTCCTCAAGGTTTATTTCAAGGCAATAAAACTGTCTGCCAGTGACAGTGCTGAAACACTCTGACTTTGGGCAAATTAGCTGAATTTGGCAAGTCAAACACATTTCTCCTCTCCACTATCCTTCTTACGTATTTGTTACACTACTGTACCTGCACTAATCTCATCCAACCACCCTTATACCCACAACTGTTGTTCTTCCATAGCCATTTTTGGACTGTTATCGATCCAGTTCCTCTCATCCAAGAGTTTCAGGTGTCTGATAGCTATTTCCACATGAGATCTTTACAATCCATTTGGCAACACCTCCTCTCCACATGTTTGCTCTCCTCTTTGGGCAGAAATCCTCTCTTGGTGCATGATCCGGAGTTAACCTGTACCTACAGATCCAGGCTCACTCCACCAGCCCTTCACCCTAATGTGTGTGTAAGTCATTTCTAGCCTTGAAGCTGTATCACTCTATTTGCATGGCTATGGGTTTGATTTAATGTGCTCCTGCAAAGAGAGAGGACAAAATGTTTAAGCCTGTTTAGCACACAGAGTTACAGCCTACAATGAGGTCAGTAGAGTTACTGGAATTTTCACCTCCTTTGGACTTCCATTTACATCTGGAACGTGAGTCTACCAGGAGACTGCTTGGTATACTGCAAGTATATGGTTCTCCAAACCTAAGGCCTTTCCCTGTACATAGGGCAGATTCCTGAACAGATGATTAATGACCTAAATATACTGACTGTGGAAGGGAATAAGGGGACGTATAGTTAGAATGATTCTCCTGAGGCTCTGAGGAATCTCCACAAAAATGTTCTCTCTGCCTCTTTTAGGAACAGCATGCTCTGGACTTCTCAGCTTCTTCACAGTTAATGGAGTGTGATTTTCTTGATTTGTGGGTTCATTCCCTTAGCATTTGTTAACATTTTCAGGTTAAGCTGTTGCTACACTTTACTTGGTTTCACGATGATTTATAAAGTCATAGCTCAGCTAATGCTTTAAGAATTCATTTCTGATTGCATGTAAGGAATGAAAGGTGGTCTTTGAGTGAGAATATTACAAACTATAACCCACAAATTCTGAATTCAGTATCTGGCCTTGCTATCAATTTTCTGTAGGATTCAGAGCAACTCTAAGTCTCTCTAAGATTGATTAGCTGCTTAGTGTAGTAAATCACAATGTGTTAGCTAAGGACTTTCATTCTTCTGGACTAACATAGCACCTGACTCTACATCAGTTGTCATCAGTATTAATTTCAGTTTGTGTTGCTTGGGTCCATATAAGCCTTTACAACGTTATGTAGTATAAAGCAGTACAAAGCTCAATACTGTACTACTATAGGCCACTTGGCCTGACAAGACAGATGACTGTTGCTAAAACCAGAAGAGCAAAAAAATTACCAGATTACAAGAATTCCAATTCTGTCAGCCCATTGATTTTTCTTAACACCACTGAAAGGAACAGAAGATCATCAACCAAACAGGCTGTTCCTATCTAAAGCTGTGTCTAATGCGCTCAGAGTTACTTACTCCCATGTCCATTGTGTTGTGCCATCCCCCTCACCCCTTTTGGAGACAGAACAACTTCGGATGCTACAATTTCAATGCAAAATGTACAACCATATTAGTCTTCTTTCACTTGACCTCCATTTTCCCCTCCTTTACAATGACACATGCACACTGATGTCCAAGATGAGTAAGCACACACTGCCACATCACCATGACAGCAACAGGAGAAAATGGTAAGATAAAACAATAATGCAGCCTTGTCTTAAAAGGTTGCTCAGTCTACTACATTTAGCCCTCCATAAGATCTCAATTTAGATCTACATATGGTTTTCATATTAATTCTTTGAACTAGTACAAAGTCCACAAATTGTATGTATTTAAAAAAACATCAGTTAAAGGTGTACCTTTACAGCAAAGTGATACCATATATCATTTTGTATCTGGCTTAGAAAGCCAAAGAGAAACCAAACTGACATAAATTAGACTTTGATATAAATCGAGGTGTTTACACATAGTTGTTCTGGTTTAGCTAAAGTGTTTGAACATCATGCTGCTTTAACTGAATGTGGTATGTAATGCCTAATATAATGTAAAAATGGCCTTTTGTGCTAAAGGCAGAAAGCGACATTTGCTTTCTAGAGGATATATTCTGGTGCCACTACTTTGGAAAACCTCTGCCATTGTTTGATTGACTTTCTGCAGATGTAATAAGACAATGACATTAAAACTGGGAGGCAGTGGAGACGCAAGAAATTATGGAAAACACGGAAATGTCTTGTTCTAAGTAACATTTAAGCAAATCCAAAGCACCATGAAACAAACAGACAATAATATAATTGATTAATGTTACCAATTTATATGTCCTAAAAATAAAGACTATCAATCCATGATTCTAGTTTTCACCCAGCGTGGATGAGTTCAGCACTCTTCACTTGTATTTGCTTTAAAAAACATGCATGAATCATAGAATCACGGAAGGAACACGTTTCTTCCTGTGTCTGATGCATAAGGAACATGGAAATATTTATATCAGAGACTATTGGTTTCCCAAGCTTATGTTCTTGGCTTTGGAAGGCTTCATTTCAATAAGATATCTGCCAGTAAGCACTGATGTAGTATCATACTGAATTTTCCTTAAGTCACAAGATTTCCTGAGAAGTAACTGCTTGAATTACACTGGGCACATCATTCAATGTTTCTTATAGCAACATTAGTACTGGTAGATCCCACACTTTCCCCGAAGAATAATGCTTTCCTATCCTGAATGCTACTGTCAAACTCGTAGAAAGCAGTGAATAGCATTTAGCAAATTGCTTCGGGTCTAAAGTTCAACTTTGATCATACTTCCATCGTACTGAAGAAAACAACAGAGATTTCTAATATATCTTAAGACCCATCTCTAACATGCTGAGAAGAGATTGCTGAGAAATGATAGAGGAGGAACAGCTTAGAAATGTTCCTAGATAAACAGAGAATAAAATGTGGAGCATTTCTTAACTTGTAATCTACAGTGTGCAATACTATATATGGGAAAACTTGCTGACTTATTTGAGTTATATTTTATTTGTTCCCTTTGGAATTATCCCTCTACCTAAATACAAGAATAAGGGTAAAGAAAACCCTATAAGCTCTGTTTAAAAGGCTCTTCCTGCTTTATGTGATAATCAAGGTGGCTAATTGTTCTTGAATCTATACTTCTTCATATTCATTTCCTATTAACACATTTCTACACATCACCACCTATGTCATTTATATCTGTGTTCTGACACTTTTCTCTTTTTACTTCTATTTCCATCCCTACAGAAACTGTTTCAAAGCTGTTCCTTGATAAGAATTTTTTTTTCTGCAAGCACAGCAAATAAATAGATAAAGTAAAATTTATGACAAGTTGTCTCCATGGAAATCCTTGTTTGCCTGAAACTGTATGAACCCTGTAATGTTAGGGGAATATCAGCAGGTTTGAGTAAGTGAAATATATAGAAGTAAACATATAATTACATAATCCATAACCTAATCTCAACAGAATTTTTGTAATAATGGTAAAAACCTTAAATTCTCCCTTTTTTGTGGAAGAAGAGATCTGAACCTTGGCCTGTCTGGACAGGAATGGAAGCAGAAGACATTAGCTAGGACATCCTGAAGAGAATTAATGTAAGGAAATCTTGGGTACCTATAAGTAAAATGACTACTCTTAGCACAGAATTTAGATTTTTCTCTGTAGCTGATAGAGATGGGCACCCCTTTATAGTAACTTATCTTGCTTTGGACATTTCTTTTAGGATGACATTAATGAACACCTCTTGCCTATTGCTTGCCACTGGCTATGAGAAAGGCCCAAAAGAAGAGCTTGTGGCTTCCTGGCTAACACCAGACGAGATGAAGCTTCTCGAAGGTCTTGTCCTGTGGCTAGGCCAAGATCTGATGACAAAACAAAGCCATATCCTATGGATCTTATCCTATACAAGGTCCACTTTAAAACATTTTTACACCACCACAAAGGTTAAGTCTAGTATTGTTTAATTTAATACGTTTTACTTTAAAACTGGAGAGGACCCATCTAACCTGTAGTGACTTGTTACCCTGAGTTTGGTGTTTTGTACTGTACAGTCAGAATAACGTTTCTAATGTGAAAAATACTTGTTTTCCCTATAAGGTCATCTTATCTCTGATGAAATAGGTCTCATTTAGTGGATCATTTAGAAACTTAACATATTAGAAATATAAATTAGATGATTATCAGCAAGGATGAAGTAGTGTTCAACATGTTGCAGCTGGAGATCAGAGTACACAAGAAAAATTGTTCGAACAGAGTTTTGTTTATGAAGAGCTCAGACTGCAATTTCAAAGGGAAATTAAGAAGATAGATGACTAATGTGAGCTAGTTTCCAGGCATAGGGGACTATTAAAAAAAGATAAAACCAGCCTTGGGTTTATTTCTCACTGTATATGAGGTATATAAAAGTATCTTTTTTTTTTTTTTTTTCTAAATTTGGGTCTGCCTTTTAGTAATTTCTTACCAAGTCCTCTAATCTTTCGAATTTAAATCCAAGATCTGCATAGCACTAATGTTAATCCTGTACATAATTAATGATTCTATTTAGACCATCTTTGAAAAAAGTCCATCGCAGAGTTAAAGTAGCAGGATATAGACATTTCCTACCACCATACATGCTGGGATGGACTTGTATGCAAATAAATATAATTCAGGTTTCTCCCTCAGGCGGACATTTTTCGGATAGCGTTTGTTTTTTGTAACAGCAGTTTCTATACATCTTGATGAATGAGAAACGTAGCAGTTTCTCTGACACTGTCCAACATATATACACTTTTCTTTTGAGTTATAAAACTGAAGGGCTGAGAGGGACTCATAACAATCAAATCATCACAACAAAGCGTTGAAAGAGGTCAAATAAAATGTCTGGATGTGCTGGCCAATCATCTAAATCATCCACCAAAGAGTTCTCAATGAGAGAATAGTGCATCACTATATAGCCACAGCCAATTGCTCACAATTTTTATGAAAAAATAGGCTTTGAAATTGTTCAGTCAACTGTGTTATGTTATAAGAAAAATGGAAAAAATACCAACAGAATCTACAATTAATAGCAAAAATAAATATTTTTAGTACTGGACATGTCTTAAAACTTAAAAAATGTTTGTTATTTTAAAGACTATCAAGATTTAACAAAAATCATGATGGCATGCCAGCTGTATTTTAAAATGCTTTAGGCATGTATGTATTAGGCATCTGTCATGTGTCTGAAAAAAAGATAGAAGGCAAAAGAAACAGAAACAAGGAAATTTGAAATGTATATTAAAAGATGCCAAAAAAGATTGTGAGTGAATTACAGCACTAACTTGCAAGTGATTTTCTTATATAATTCAAAGGTCAAAGCAGTTTGACCAAAACCCAAAATTTAATTTCAAATGTTATAAAGCAGCAACTCAATTTGTTTCAAAAGTTCCAGGCAGAGGTAAGAATGTAGAATTTCTACAGAAACCTTTTGCTGTACCTAACAAGATATTGACTGATGTCATCCAAGGACACATCAAGCTATAGGCCATCATTGATCCAATACAGCTTTGGTTTTCCATTAGAAAAGGTTCCCTTTCATTAGAGTTTTAAAGAATCTAGTGTGAGAAAGTAAAGACCCTGTATTCGTGACTTGAAATAATCTACTCTTTATGAAAGGCTGACAGATCAGAGAGAATCAAAGAACATGCCTGTGGCTGCAGAGGTTTTATCTGAGCATCATCTAGGGGTCACTAGAAAATTCAATGCATAATTGGAGACTCATCAAAAAGAACTTCTCAGGTTAAAAGCTACATTTACTGTGTGAATGAGAAATCCTGGCGTGTAGCTTTGCTTCCATGTTGTTTGAAGTCACATGTTGGTTTGTCCTTCCAAAATGCAGCAGCTTTCTCCATGGAAATGGACTTTCTATGTTTAAGATAAGTGATGCCACAAACCCTATCACCTCACTCTATGAAGCAAGCCACAAGCATTCATCACTTGCTCTAGCATTTAACATTTTGTTTACTTTTGTGGGGTTTTTCTTTTCAGATCTTGGGTAAATGGTAAATAAATGAAAAAAATAATCCTGTTGCAATTCCCAAATTGAAAGAAACTCTGATGTGTTTTCTAAAGCACACCTTTTGAATTATTTTCTATATAACAGCGTATTATTTTGAGCTGTTTATGAGATGCTCAGGATGAAGAACTGCCTGGTCCCAGACCTGCCACCTCTCACAGAGCGATGTAGCCTGCCATAGTCCCCACAGGGCATAGTGTGGACATAGCTCAGCTGGGAAAGTGTCTCATGCACAGAGCACACACCAAACGGGAGAGTGAAGTACTGACTGATTCAACTTGTTTATTGATCTTTAAGAGCAGTGATGCACTTTTCACAACAAAATAAAAAGCAATTTGATTTCACATAAGAGAATAAGAGAAAGAAAGGTTCATGGACATTCCTGTAGACAAAATGCTTAAAAGTACCACCCTGAGTTTATAGATGACCTTACTCTAAGGGACCATTTGTGTGTCAAAGCCATGTCAAACAGCACTGCCAAAAAAAGGACAATTCAATGCCCAGTACAGCATGTGACCAGCTATGCTGTGTTAAGTGACAGCAACGCGACAGAGGAGTGACTGGCAAGGAAGAGGAGGACAACTGCCTCCTGTGGAGTGAGCAGATATCTGATTTGAGGGAAGGAGAAAATCATGGCTGGATATTACTGAAAAACAAATTACAGGAAAGCAGATTAAAATGCTAAGTGGCATCTGCTCACCGTGTTTTTTTTCAAAACTTGGATAATTCTCTGTGAGGGTCATGAGAGACCACTATATTTCCGCTGTCCTGATGTGCTGCACCTAGGACCTCTGCCCACGGGGTTGGGGGCTCCATTAAGTTCAAGATGAAAACCAAGCTATGTTGTAGGTGAACTCATATTCAGTCTCATCTCTGACCTTGTCTCCTGGACCAACCTTGGCTCTACACTGAAGGTAACTTGTCTCCAGTCCTGTCCATGGGTCATGTTTCCTTGGATGGACCTTGGAGCTGTTTTGTAGACTTATCTCTGGCCCTGTCTCCCTTTACTGCTGACTGGACTCCCTGTATGGACCTGATTCATTATCTCACCTTCTCTGGGACTGCTTAGGGGAGCTGCTTACTTTGGTCTTGGCCTGAGCTGTACTGCCAGCTGCTTGTGCCTAGCCTGTTCCCTCACAATTCCCAGTTTTGCTTTGCTGACCTGGCTTCCTGTTTTAACCCTGAGCCTGCCTCATCACTGCAGACTCAGATGATGGTCACTAGAGTGGAGCTGACCCCAGCTGCGGCCCCTGAGCTGCTGGACTCACTCCATGCTCTGCCAGTGCCTGCTGTCACACTTGGCTGCCCCAAGAGAAGCTTGGTGCTCCCTGCCCAGAGGAAAGGCAATCAGAGACAATAATATTTCCCCTTTCTATCAGTGGAAATATAATTTATTTAAATTTGCTCAGCAAATTATCCTCTGCTTTGATAGACCACTCTGAAACCTGCAAAAGTCAACCCCAATCTTTCCTTTCTCCTCTCTACATCAACAGTGAATGCAGACACAGCCTACATCTAACAACCTGGTATCATTCTAATAGCAAAATTCTCATCAGCTTCAAGCGGAGAAGGAACAAATCTCATGTCTCAATCCTTGAACCCACAAAGAAGATGACAAAAGTACACCCCTGTAGAGCCTCATTTAACAGAGGCCTTTATCAGTAGGAGGAGGTGATCTTATTAACTTGCAGGGGGAATGCACATGGAGAAATACAGGATCTCTGTTAGTACAGAGATACAGATATAAAATGGATATGTTTCTTAACAAAATGTTATGTAATAATTCACTACTATGAATGAATTTGTAACATAATATTATTATTTAGAACGAGCATCACATCCTCTGTCAATATAGTTAAATAATATTGCATTTTTATAACATAGTTAATAACTGTATTAATACAGCTAAAAATTTACTTTATATGTCCATATTTGGAAGTTAATTCAATTTGTTGTTTTATTAAGAGTTATAATATTGTTAATGTTTAATTTACTGAACAGTTGCTAAGCTTATTTGCCCTGCTGCTCTTCCACACACTAAGTCCCTTGGGAATCTGGTAAAAGCTATTTCTACAATCTGATTTTGATTAATGAAGTTCAGTGGGGTATCCTCTGGTGAACTACTGACATTATTTACAGACAAAAAAACCATCTCTTACCTCCGTTATCTTTAAGATGCAGTGCTATCTTGGTGTCATCTATAAAGCAAATTCAAAGTTAGTTGTAGGAAAACGCAGGTTTCTATGTCGTAAGTCATTTTAGGAATAACGTTCTAATGTCAAAGAAATTCCACAGTTGGAAAATAATTTTGTACTCAATGGAAAATAGATTGTGATGTTCCTATTTACACTGAGCAACACTTTACTTCCTTACTACTCACAAAACATTTATGAGACCATAAAGGAAGATTCAAAATACTGGTAAACAAAAGTACTAGAGTATGTCCCATAACTCAAATAATTCATTTACGTTACACATGTATACATACCTCTATCATATGAAGGACTACAGGAACCAATGTACATCAGCAAAATAAAACAACAACTTAGTTCCTTTTCTAAGAATCATAAAAAGGTCTATCAGTATTAAATCCTATTTATTCCATGTTCCTCTTCTTGTTGTGAGCTTTAATGAACAAAATGCCAGAGAATAACGCTGCTAGTACGGGACAAATCCTGCACTGAGAGTTGTTAGACTTCTCTTGCTGCAAATAAAACTAGCCTTTTTCATCAGCAGATTCCTACCTTGAAATGCCTTAAGCTCAAATTCTTCTGTTACAGGCCACTTAAAAAAATCTGCCTGTACCTGGTACCTTTTCTCGTGTTAACATCCAATTTCAACAGAAAATTTCCCTTCCATTTTGCAGATGCTATTCGATTAATCTGACTTCGTTTTTCTACCCAGCTGAATTTTCTACAGAAACTGGAATGCAGGATATCTCGGTCACAGAAAGGCAAGATTTTAAGCAGCCAGTGGAATGAGGATGAGAACTGACATACCATCACTTACCCTGTTAATTCGGTTCGGAGGCCTATAGAAACTATTTCACGACAATGAGCACTACATGAAAAGAACAGTGTCAACTAACTGAAAAAAAGTAAACAGGCAAATTTCAAAGAGGTTTTTAATCTGGACTATCTCTAATTTTCACGTGACTAAATAGAATACCTAATGGGATTAAAAATTCATGAAGTCTGTGATAGGAGTTTCTTTACTGATTTTAGCAGGGCCCTCTCCTTCTACTATTTCTGTATGTTCTGGACTATGTCCAGATGGTTAAAGCAACAGGAAAAACTCATTGTAACCAGAAGTTCCTCAGAAGTCTGTCTGGCTTGTCTGTGCTTCCCCAGCACCGCCCCCTCCTCCAGCACTCCTCCCCTTTGAACCTTACTGTTGCGAGAGTGAGTTGCAATTTAGAAGTGATAGCAGATACTGCCTTGACTGCAATTCCTCAGTCCTTCCAGTGCCCCAAAGAGAAAAAGTCAACG
Organism: Baryphthengus martii; assembly: GCA_013396935.1. Lineage (NCBI taxonomy): Eukaryota > Metazoa > Chordata > Aves > Coraciiformes > Momotidae > Baryphthengus > Baryphthengus martii. Next base: position 35,641 of record VWZK01012828.1, read on the forward strand.
GAAATACATATATTAAAGGAAATAAACATATTTTGGACTTGTAAATGACATTTTTGCATTACAGAATAATGCAGTGTATATACTTCACCTTCTGTGGGCAGGCTAGTTGGCAGGTGGGAAGTGATGGATCCTCTAGTGGTTGTTAAAACTCTGAACTTTGTGGTGGTTGGCAGAAGGATGGTGGTGGAGTATGGAGATGTTTCAGTTGTGTCTATATTATTCTCACAAATCTTATCTTTTGACTGTTTGAAAACAACAAAAAACAAAGAACAGAAAATTAATTCTCAGTGGAAACCGTCACTGAATGAAGAATTTAAGCATGGACAAGCTGTCAGGATAAAAAGAATGAAAACGGAAGCCTGAAGTCAAGGAATTTAAAGACTTTTTCATTTTTTTTTTCCCCTTTGAAGTGCTCTACACAGTATTCAGCAATATATATTTTTCATTTACTGGCAAAAGTTACAATTCTCAATTGCTAATAATAAAGCTTCAAAGTCATCCCTGAATGTCAAACATCTTACTTTCCCAAACCAGATTTTAACATCTGAGTTTATTGTTAGAATTTTCACTCTTCTATTGTGAATGTTCACTGCCATTGATTTGGGTGCCATAATACAAGTTAAAAAGATAGTGGGAATGAAATTGTAGCTCTTCATAGTGCGAAATGTGTAGTTAACTGAATCATTTAATTAGACTTCACATGTGCTTATAACAGCAGAATATGCATATAATATGTAAACCGTGTGCATATATTTAATCTATAGAATATTTATATACCACACTATAGAGCAACACATTTGCTATATGCCTGTTAATTCCATATAATGTTAAAATTTCACATATTATGTGTATATAACAATTGGCATATAAAATGTAAATATTATAAAATAGAAATAACTAAACACAACAAAAATAAAACCATTTTATTAGCTCACCATGAATAATATTCAATATCATGTAATAATTAAACTTTTATTTTCACAGGCAAATATTTTGATACAAACCTCAAGCCTTTCTTTTTTTTTTTTTTTTTTAAATTCTGGGCGCATTTAAAATTCTGCAGGTGTAATGAATATTTTCTTTCATGGATCACACAGTTTTGAAGGAAAATACATCCGATTAACCAGCAGTAAATAGGGGAACTGTCTGTAACTCCTGCTGTCCCTATTCATCTTAATGAGAAGTGGAAGCTTACAAAGCGTGTTCATTTTATTATCTTTTGTTTTACCAGAAGCAATATATTTACATTAAAAAAGGTATCAGTACCTACAGTATAATGCTTTAAATTTCTTCATGTTCAGTTTGAAAACCACTGATAATTTCACTGATGCAATTTAATTAAAATGTAGCTCAAAATCCGTATTATGAAGAAGAAAGTATTACTATAAGAATCCTTGTTATTCATCCTCTTGAATGAATGCACCTAAAATTAATCTCTATGTGCTAATTATTGGTCCTTCATTGAACTCCAGCAGCCAGTTCAGGCATCATTCTGGAAGATGTTAATGAAGCTGTTGCTTCTACTCTGGAGAGCCTGAAAACTGCACTGTGAGCAGCAATCAAGTAGCCTGAAACTGTGTAAATCAAACTACTACTTTCTTAGATACATTTCAGGTATCAGTATTTTCCTCTCAGATCATGCACTAAACCTTGGAGCACTAATTTTGTTGAAACAAGAAGGAAGAAGCTGAATGGATTCTACCATCCTGCTGAGAGCAGATTTTGTATAACTTCATCTACAGGCACAAATGAGTCCTAGCTAATTATAATCCGGGTTAAAACAATGCAAAGGTTGTACACTACAATAACACACACTGACAGTAACTTTTATTTTATATTCTTGAAGAAGTTGTCCTTCACAGGCAATAAATCTCACAGAAATGCCATTCTTAAATCAGCAGATTACAAACTGTGAAGCTTCAGCTTCAAGGCCATTTAACACGGCGGTATGTAGGATGCAGTTATTTTGCAACCACATTTATAAGAAAAAAACCCTATTCCTTCAGACTGGATTTATAGAATTACTTCTCTTTCCTTCTTTAGTGAATAAAACAAAGTGTTTTTCTAACTAGACACTTGGGGTTACATTTTGCCCTTAGTTTCACCTGACTTACACTACAGAAGGCCTATGCTGCTGAAACTCATGACAAAATTTAGCTCTATAAGTCAAAATAGAAAAGTAACTGCTTTTTTAGGGCCATGAGGAGAATAAAAGTGCTATTAATTAATCAGTTCCTATTACCACAAACCCCAAATGAAAAAAAAACAAAAAAATCAACATGTCCCAAACCAAAAAAAGTCTTCTAAAGGGACCAGCAGTAAGTTATTTATATATGTGTCTTGAAAACTAACTGCTCTGGTCCATGGGTACCCTGAATGTGAATATGTGCCTTCTAGAGGAGGCACACAGTCTCATAGTCCACCGCCACCACAGTCAGATACTTTTCTCAATCTCTCACTGTCTCTCCATGAAAGGAAATACCTTGTAGTAGTTGTTATTTTTTTCTTTTTTTTTTCCTTTTTTTTTTTTTAAAAAAAAAACAACAAACCACAATAAACAAAATCCCCCCCAAAACCCTCAGCTCTTTGAATTAATCTATGTAATTTCTTCTGTACTAAATGATTTGGCCAGATTTCATAATTGAAATGCAATGCCTGTTTTTCACTTGAGGCTACTCTGGCAGAGGGTTTTCTGAGATGAGAAACATCACAGTTTCTTCCCGTTTTCTGGCAAGAGTCAGAGATCTGAGAGAAAAACAGTGCAGGGACACTGTTCTGGGGCAGACTTTCTGGCATTTTTATTTTTTATCTAAAGCATTTTCTCAGAGGTAATTTTTTTACTTTGTCTCCATTTTATTCCCTCAAATGGGGAGTTAAATTGCTTAGCCTATTTTTCTTTATTATGCCTTACAGCATTTCCACTGAATGATAAAGATGAATATAGTATGTCTTTGGCCTTGAAATCATGCTTCATAATCTGAAGAATTTAATCAAAAGCATAATAAATATATAAATGTCCTCTGATGGGCTGAGGATGTAAACTACTCACATACCTCTTCAGGGCAGCCATTGTCTACCCAATCTTGACGGTGACGGTCAAATCCACTGGAGCATCTTTATATGATGAAATAGATAGAAGTTGTCCAGAAGGAAATAGGAGGAAAACAAAAACAAGAAAGGAAGAGGAACAAAGAGAAGAGAATAACAGAGAGAGTAAGTAAATTATATGATTTATTTCTAAATCTATAGAATGTATGTGGTATTAATTTTATTCAAGAGGTTGTTGCAATACAAGTAAATCATTTAATCCACTTCAATGAAAGGTGTTTTAATGAATGAGTTTTTAATCTTAGGGTTTGTTTTTTTTTATTTAGAGTTTTTTAATAAGTATGTCTTTCGTCCACTGGATAATTATTCTTAAGACTGCACTGAGCCATAGCATTTTTAAGCTTGATGTCAGCCATATGGAGGTAAATGGGTTTAATTATTTCTGTCCAGACTTCTTAGCCAGGAAAATTTAATCCCACAAAGGATGTAGTGAAGCAGACAATGCTTTTATCAGACAAGGTGATCTGAGACATCAAGGTACACATAACGATGCAATCAATGTTCACAGATTTGGATAACAGCTCCTCTGAATAGCCTTCATCATAATTAGAGAATACTATACAGCTGCTTCTGCTTCCTCCCTAGCTGCAGAAAACTTAAGTTGCATGCATATTTCTTATCAAATTACGTTAGGTTAATAACCTGCTTGCAATAACCTTTCTCATTTGCAATATATAGCAAAGAAATTATAAAGCAACTTGTAACGCCTCACTATAATGATTCCCCTGGCAATCCTCATCTCACAAGAATGTTATCAGTGTTTACACAGAACTTAAGGTTTCCTAGATAACAGGTAGCATAACAAACAGAAAGTATTATTTAAATGGCAAGCAAATTACTAAACCTTGATGTCTGACTTCGAAATCAGAGATTCCTCTCCGTTAGTTTTTTAATTTGTTTTGTTTTGTGTTTTCCATTCATTTCCTGTAGTGTTTTGTTATGAGACAGGATGATATCATTTGGCTCTCATGGTCATAACTCACCTGACTGTACAGTAAATAACTTTCTAATTGTCTTATTAAGACTAGGAAAGCAAATAAAGCTACTGTTACGGTTAGCTATATTGATAGGGTAATTTTTTGTTCTTAATGAACTGAAAGATGCCAAGACCTGCCAAGTACTATCCTACTTCAACCAAGGTAAACAAGTGCAGTGCATTTGGAAGAATGGAACAGTGTCATTTTCTTAGCAGGAGAGGATTTTACAAGAGAATGTAAACAATGTTAACAACACACTCAGGGTAATAAACAGTTTCATATAATTATACTGAGCAGAATCCATATCTTTGACCAAAGATTTTGAGAAAATATAGATTCTCTTGTACTTGCACTAATCCACATTCCACCATTTGCAATATTATTAAAAAAAAAGTAGTACTCGAGCCCTAACAGATGTCAATTGTCACTCACTCTATACCAACTGATTTTTGCAAAAACTTAATGTAGTGAAGAAAAAAGACATCCAAACCAGAAATGTATTCCAGAGAAACAGAGAGACATTATTCCCAATGCGTGTGAACAAAGGCCACTGTAAAGAGTTTTTTCCTCTTATTCAAGGATGTGTGAATCAGTGCTGTGCTGGAATATCAGTGCTGATTCCCCATCTTTCCAGTGTTCTGTCTCCATGAATGTTTGAGAGAACAATAAGGATCTTGCTAAGCAGAAAGGAATGATGATGTGACATTCCAGGTATGAACAAAACTTTTTTTTAAGTCTCAGTTTTTCCTACTTTTCTTTAAACTTTGAAGAGCTTCAATAGCAACTGCTGTGCCCATCTGGACTAATTTTCCAATATATTTTCAAATAACTGGACTAATTTTCAAATATACTGAATACTCCCAACACATTACATTTCAGTCATGCTGCTAAAATCTAGTGAGTTTAAGGATACTCTGTACGTCTGAACAACTAGGCCAACGTTGAGACAAGACATCAAGGCATCCTACAAAAGAGGCAACCACTGCAGTTATATACCCATGCTAATTCAAATCCAACTGTACTTAGACCTAGTGGGGATTAATGACCTTTTATCTTCCATTTTATCTTGTATCTAAGTGGTGTCAAACTCAAGGCTCCAAAGATTAAATGAATAACAGCTTATCCTAGGTGAAATACAGTGACAAGTAACACTGCTGGGGTTGATTTTAAACCAGGAATTAACAAACCACCGAAAGCTGAATGCAACATGCAAAGACTCGGAATGCCTCTTTCATATATCTGAGACACTCTTCCTTAAATAAAAATACATTTAGTCCTGGACATTGTTTATTTAATATTTTCTATTGACGCAATGGCAAGTCCAAAGAGTATTATCAGAAAGCGGCTGTATCAGGAGCTAGATAGGCTTCAAGTAAACCTGTTTGTGAATTCCCTTTGAGGAATGTGTCAATGAGACGTTAGCCATAGCAGATACTATCATTGCTCCATTATTGAGTTACAATTCTGGGAACTGTCATTTCAGTGCACCACCCACTCTACTAACTGCACTTTCAAGACCTTTGTCTAGAAGCATGGTGACAATTCTCTGTTACTACTAAAAGACTGAAGCAGCTTTGATTAGCTATGCCATTTATGCCATCTGTCATCACGGACATGCTATAATAAATATGTTTTCAAGTGATGAAATCAGTTCCCACCAAAGCAATCACAAAGATATTCTAGGAAATGAGAATAGGGGCATTCATGAAATGTAAGGCATTTCAGGATATGTGTGCAACTCAGGGACACTGATTCAGGGAGCAAACCGAGAATTAAAGTCTCTGCATGTATAGCAATGATATTTGCTGTAACTAATGCTGCTGAGTCTTGGTAACAAGAAAGATGTCAGAATCCTTTCAGTGACATCTACATAGGCAGAAAGGAAATGGAGACATCATCAGATGTACCACATGCTATTTACTTCTATTTGGCAGAGAAAACTTAAATGACAAGAAGTGTCCATTGAGTTCATGAGCTGAGATACTTATCTCCTTTTTTAAGAGAGTTCAGTAAGGATTAATAATAATAAATCAGATACCCTGTATACAGAAAATTCATCAAGGCTTAACCTGTAAAAGCTGAAAACAATAGAAAATTATCAAGATGGAAAGGGACAAAGTCTGGAAAAATCTTTTTACCAGGTCAAGCTGGTATAAAAAAAATCAAGAGCGCTAAAATGCACAACATGTGTCCTTTTTTTTTCCCTAGAATATCTGTAACAGCATATGAAGAATGGATTTCTGGGAACCAAAGGGCATTCCAGAAATCTGAAATGATTTCTTCAATATCATGTAAGTATTCAGCTCAGTTAAAATATTTATTAACTCTTCTAAATAAAATGTTAACCTGAGAAAACTGAACGGACAGAACTCTTTTCTTTCTTCAACCACTATGAAGGCCCATCACCTCAGGAAAAGATTAAGACATTTGCTAGGTTGTTTGAATTACTATAGAAAGAATTAGAATATTTTAAGGTGGAATTTCTTTCCACACTGAGGGAGATAAGTAAAATATAAAAATAAGCAAATAAATATATATTTAGAAAATAATAAATAAACAAATACTGGAAGCCTTGAACTTTATGTCTGTCCAACTGAAAAAAAAACCCTAATCATAGAGCAATTTCTGGAGGAAAATAAAGAACTATCTTTGCCTCCCTTTACCACTGGCTGCATTTTTGGTCCCTCCATCCTTTGAATAGCACTTGCTTGTCACACTATGCTGTCTGGAAAAAGACTGTGTTTTCTTCCCTTCGTTATTTTTCACTTTCCCTTGTGAAAATGCAGAACTTTATCACTGCTCAAAGTTCATGTGAAGTGTCACTATGAGTGACGGTGGTATGAATTTGTAAGGTATTTGAATGATATTTGTACTTATCATCTAGCTCAATACACCTGATCATGTTCCTGAATTCAAACATAAATATGTTATCTGTATTTATCCTTTACTTAAACATATTGCTTAACTAAGCTGTACTTCAGAACAGGAGGACAATTTGAACTGGTAGAACAGGATTTGCTTCATCTTGCTGTTTTAAGGTAAGAATACCTAAGATGATCTGTTTAATGCAAGGATTTTAAATATACAACACTACAAAGTCAGTACTATTTTAACACTTACAAAAAATTCAAATACAATTACTGAGGCATACTTAATACAAAGGCATATCCATGTCTGCAGCACTGAAATCCATCATTGTCTTAACATTGCATAAGTCTCAAAATTTCCAACTCAGGTGATGATAAGGATCAAAGAGTAGCACAAATTTCAGCAGACAATCTTCAACCTGGTGATGGTTCCACAATTTTATGGGACAGAAAATTTGGAAAAATATAGCTATAAGTTCTGTAAAGTACTGCTGCAATTTCTTGTAAATAGAGAAGTGAAAAGATATTTAAAAACCCTGTTATTTTACAGTAAAAGCTGCTGAGCATGAATAAGATTTGATGTTTGCAACTCTAACACAACACGTGAATAGGCAGTAGCGTATAAGTACTTCCACAGGGAATTCTTGCTGTTGGAAGAGCCTGAGAATAAAAGTGGGCTAAAAGAAGTTTTATTTTCAATTCAACTAGAAAGAAAGGAAAAAATCCTAGTTAAAGTGAGACTTGACAGAATTCTGATTAAAGGAGGATATTTTCTATAATGTTATTATCAGTTAGAATAGCAAAGGAAACATGTTGAAAAGCAGATAAAGAATGGAAAAAGAAGCTTTTGCTAAAGGCTCTGCTTTGTATAACTAGAAGGAAAAAGCAAGTGTAAGAGGAGAGCCCTACAGGCAAAATTATAAGATAACGGTATCAGAATTTCCAACACAATCAACAGAAAATAATAACAAACTTTTTCTCTGGGGAGGAGTTACACTGAAATTAGTCTCTGACACTAGCTTGTACTCTTCATTGCTTTTGACTTTGTGCATTTATACCTGCACAAAGTGGGTACAAGGAGCTAATAGCAACAGAAGTTAGCAGAAATTGTCATCTGTTGGTATTGCTAGCTGTTTTGCACACGAGAAATTATTCACGGTTCAAGGCAAGGAGGTCTGAATCACTACTGGGTGTAATTCACAATCTTCTTGATGATCCTGACTAGCACAAACAAAGGGGGTTCCCTTTCTCACTTTTATATGATTGTCTGATCTATTTTCTATCTCTGAGTATTCAAAATAATCTCTTCAATTTTAAAGTGGATGCTCCCATGATCTTTCACTTTTTTTTTTTTTTTTTTTTTTTACCAACATTACTGGTTAAATTTCCTTCTGGTTAAATAAGTAAAAGTGAGTGGCTAGCTGTATTTTGAAAATTGCTTTATAATGCTTTACACTGACAACTCAGAAGTACAGTTAGTCTCACCCATTGCTTTTTCTCTTCTTTTTTAAAATAAAATATGGAGGTCACTTTTGGAGAAAATGTTTCCCTTTTGAATTTAGAGATGAGGAAATAGAGCATAGGAGACATGAAATGATTCAGCTGAGATAATACAGAATTCCGTAAGAGAACCCAGATTTTCTGAAAACCAGATGAGCACACACTAATTCACAGCTCCTGTGCCTCCCATAGTACTCCCAGACATACGGATTGTAGAACTGGGAGTGATATCGAGAAACTTCAGGTCGCATGTGGCATGCACCAAGGCACAGCTCTCATTCACACACAGGCCAAGGTCCCTTTCCATTCATATACTTTTATTGGGATTTTGATCCTTTATGAAAAAAAAACAGTGATAACTTTACAATTAGTAGAGTCCTCAGAGCAGGATAAAAGTGGTCTGGTGCCTAGAGACAGCATCACATAGGTCTGTTCACATTTCTGTACTCACATATGAATCCCCAGCAATTGTGCAATACATAACATAGCTGTTTCGGTACTAGTGGGCATCGGCATTTGAGCTGCTAGAAAAAAAAGCGCAGAGATGTTTTTGCTAGGCAAGGTTACTGCCTTTGTTATATCTCATTCACGACTCTAAAAAGAGTAAGAATTCAAAGGATGCAGGAACTGTGGCAGGAGGAGGCATAATGTGCTAAACAGACTGTACATAAGTCAATGTTTATATGCCTATAAAAGTACGCCAACAAAAGAAATTCTGCACAAAGAACATAGGGAGTTTTGAAACTGCATATTCATACTACTGTGTTTGTGGAAAATATGGATGATTTATAGTTAAGAAAACAAAACTGCTATAAAGGCTCAGTGAATTCTTTAGCTAGAGAGCAAAAGAAAGGAAGAACATGAATCATCCTGTAACTGGTTATGTTCAAGGGAACTTAAAGTTCAGCAAGTTATTTTTTTCCCAAATTAGTACTCTATTTGAATGTCATTTTTTATCTAAAACTGAATCAAATTCTGAATTCAACATTCAGCAAGAACAGTCTGCAAAACAGATTACCAAAGAATTACAAACAGTTGGGGCTTATCAATTTCTTCATTAATTGTACATACTAATATTTGTTGTGATCTCTGGTGGGAAGCAAATGGTTCCATTAATGCTATACGATAATACAGATACTGAAAGAGCTAATAGATCTGAATAGTAGGGGAACTAAAGATGTAATGGTGAAAACCTTGATACTTAGGAAGAATACTAAGAAAACTTGGTTTATTTCCTTGAAATTGGGAATACATGCTACAGGGACATGTTCTAGAGTCCCCACTGTTTAGGTAACTGGAAAGATTGATAAAACATACATGCGATAGAGAATAAGTAGACTATGTTACAAAATTGAACAGTTTGCTTTAACAGATCAGATTACTCAAATTTTATGAAGACGTATGTGGATTTCAGATTTGTGTTAAAAATTTCTGGCAACATTCGTAAGAGTATAGCAATACGTAAAGTTTAAAATATTATGCTAACAAAAGGACACTTTTCATTTATGGCTTTTCTTAAAGTGTGACATGTAGGAAGCTACAAGACAAATACGATCTCAGTGATGCTGAAGTTATACTGAGGAGTACAACCACAAGAGGTTAGCTTTTCTGTAGAGCAGTTAAGGCTATTGTTATAATTCTGGCTGTTTCTATACTTGTAAAATAAACATGCCCAGAAATGTTCCTTGGCACTGAAGACTGCTGGCATAGAATGGCCTATGCCTGAACAAGTAAATTCTCTCAACCTTGAAAAGAAGGCTGCACATAAACTGCCAGCTGGGAATAATCCCTGGAACAGCCCAACTCCTGCACCATGCCTGGGAACTGTTCCGGGTAGTGCTCCTGGGCATGGACTGAAATCACATAAGGGAACATCAAAACTATTCAATGGCACAGACAGTAATTTTCCAATGTCCAGGAAGCTTCTCAGGGTCTGTTTAATTTGCAAGTAATTCTATGTCAAAAAATATTTGGTATGGGAAGATGAACTACAGCTGTACAAGTGATGGTTTTGTATGACCGCTGAACTGACCATTAAACAGATGTGACTGGGACTGCCACTCCGCATTACATTTCAGAGAAACAGAAAAAGTAAAAGAAAAGAAAATTTGATATAGTGCAAAACCTTTGTATTAAAAAAATCTCGATTAATTCTATTTAAAAATACTTGATTTATTTAATTCCTTATTTATTTTCCTCGTGATGAGAGCAGAGGAAATGAAGTGTGAGAGTCACAAACTTGATGGAAGATGGATTTCTCCATGGTAATGCAGTGGGATGAATGATTATATGGAGGGAAGACAACTAATACTTCCACAAAAGTACATTAACATTTATCCTATAAAGTATCCTAGAGGCAGGTGTGATAATCTGGGCTGCCTGTCTCCACAGTTGTGTCCTGAATTTCATTCCTGAACTTGGGGGTCTTCTAAAATGCCTTTTTTCTCAGTTTCTATTCTTTCACTTTTTATGAATGCTTGGAATAAGGAAAGAAAGGCACAGTTGAGAAAATTACTACCTACTCCAACAATGTAAGATACAATGGAGAGGTGGTATCTGAGTTCTACAATATAGTCTCATGAACATTCAAATATTTGATAAAGCACACCCAACAACTCACTTCTCAGAACATATGATTTCCTGACAGTCACGGAAGGAGTCAGGAACTACAAATTAATCTCAGACATGAAAAGGAAGGAATCTAATACCTTCTTTCTCACTAAATTAAAGTTCTGCCAACACGGTCTATTGGACAAAATGCACTTTATTGCAGAATCATTATTTTTGCTAATCCATTAATGAAGCTTTCTCTGAATTTAATCTGACAAATTGTCCTGAGGTCATAAAGCTTGGGTTGGTTAAATTTGTGTATTTTCTAATACTTCACTGTTGGAAAAGAAAAAAATTCCCAAGTTGTCCAGCTGTTGTAAGCAATAGAGTTGATTTATGTCAGACCATTGGAAGAGAAGGTAAACTGCAAAATAGCAGCAGCGCTTGTCTATATATAGCGATGTATAAAAGCATTACAAAATGAGGAATTATGGAAAACAAAACTAACCTGTTTCAGTACCATCTTTAATGATCAAGAAATCAGTTAGGACTAAAAAACCTATTTAATTTCATTAGGAGTACCTTGCTTATATGGTTGGCTCATAAACTGGGAGAACTGCTGCTGTGAGGCCTAACTGCTCTCGTTAAAAACTATGCAACAACATATGTTCTCTTTCTTTTTTTTCCCCTTAGCTTCCATATTGGAACTTTGGAGAATCTTTCTCTCCAAAGTCAAAATTCCTTATATCCTGCCATACTCGGTTTCAGGAGTAGTAACCATGAACTAATTAAAAATTCACTGTTTTCAGAGATCAGTTAATTTATTTCTGCCTCTTCTACTAGCACAAGAATAGTAGTTAGCATAAAATAATACGACCCCCCCCCCATATATGATAGTCAACAGAGAGAGAAATAGATAAAAATATGAGCAGTTTTGCAAATAAGAGTAATTCTTTCAGACAAATTAGTGATAGTTATGTTAAGGAAAAATTAGCAAATTTCAGAGGTGTGAAAAAGAGATGAGTATGGACTTTATACACACATGAAGTGGAAGAAACAGCCTGCATGCCAATAAGACAATCTAAGCAGGGTAAAAATTATGCTGTAGGCAAGATATGTTGATACCTGATTATTTTAGGTTAAGATATACTATAGTAAGACAACAAAAGATGTTGAGACCCTGACTACATTCCTCTGTCTTTGAACCTGTGCTCATACACAGGAGATTCCCATCTCTAGGTGTCGAAACCTTCTTGAAGCTCTGTCTCAGAATTTAGTTATAGTCAAAATTTCTGCTTTAACTGGTAACTTCTCTCTCACTGTTTTTGAAATATTCTTTACTCTTGTGTTTAAATAACTATCTTATTTTTTCTATTTGTTCTCTTTGCTGTTCTGTATTCGCCTAATCATCATCTACCTATATTTCACACCACTGTACCATGCAAATTGACATCCTAAATGTTTTGCATTGCAATTCGTTTACCCACAAGCATGTTGTTAAGTATAAATCTTTCAATTTGTTTCCAGGAAAGCCTGTTTACTTTCAGATGTGTTCCTTGCACAAGTAAAGTCTAACAGTTATATTACACCATCATTTGAGATATTTTTTTGGGAGTCAGCCAGGCTATAACACCTGGTATAGAAACTGAGTCCTGAGAAAGCCCATGACATGGCATGGCATAGAATGATGACCTTCTGGTCTGAGTCAAGTTTCTTAAAATGTCTAGGACATGTATAAACTGCATTCTGAGGCATCTACCTGTAGAGTCATTTCACAGGCAGGTGACACATTTCACCAGTGAAACAGCAACATATTTGAATCCAAACTTTCTGGTAGTATCTATCAATGTAAGAAATGAACAAATGAAAAATTAAGCCAAACAGAAAAGGGTTTTGGGCTGCTGTTTGAATATAGTGCAGTTCTACCAGCAAATGACTGTGTAATCCAAAAGTGAGTATCTAATAAAGAAAGGCAATAGTCACTGTTACAGCTATAGCACTGACAATAAACTAGCAAAGTGGAGTTAAGTCTGAAGTCAGCTCTATTGTGATTTGAAAGGTCTATGGCTGACACAGAAGTGATAGTTCTAGATATAAATGGTTCATCAACGACTAAGTGGGGTTTTGTCTTACTGAAGAATAAAAAGTTACTAGTATGTATGAATGATATAGCTTAAATAACTCATGGTGTTTATATCTAGTTTATGTCTACATTAAGAAATCTCAAAATGCTTCCCTGTCTTCAGGCCCAGGATTTCATAGAAAATATTTCAACAGAAAGATTAGAATTTCATAGTAATTAGAATTGTAGCAATCTTCTGTCAATTTTCTAGAAATAATTTAAAGTTTTGAAAACCATCCTTGCATTTCTTAAAAATGTGCATCAGTTATGAGCATAACTGTTGTCCTTGTGTTGTGAGTTATTCAGGAAAACAAAACAAGGCATAGATAAGTAAAGGCATACATATGTTAAAGTGTGTAAATCAATGCTACAGCTGTAAGAAAACTGGCTAGTTTCTGTATGAAAGCAGGATTCAAATTCAGTTGGGTAGATATCAGATCTATTAATGGTAGGATAGGGAGAGTTTTATTTCTCTAGCTTTGGGCTGCTGAGAACACCAGTGAGCAGATAAGAGTACACTGCAATAGAACACGTGGAGAATGACACTAGAGGAATGAGGCTTATATGACAAAGTTCTACCAGTGCAGGAAAAAGCTTAGGTGTTTGTCCTGAAAAACGTATTCCACATAGTTCTCAGGTGGTATGTGTCCATTTTAAGATAGCAGCTTTGAACCATGCAAAGGAACAATTCTACTCTAGCAAGTCTCACACTGCATCTAGTGAATAGGCTGATCTTGCTATGACATGTCCTAGGTCTCTGAGAACTACTTCACTTTCACTAGTGTGCCATTCAGAGTGTGAACTTTTTAGGTTTATCTGTATTAATCACAGAAATTGTTCCAGACCATCTGTGCTCAAGGGGAACTACAGAAATTCCACAATAATTCCACAGGATCCAGCTACTAATAAATTCCACAAACTTTTCCAAAAATGTAGAAAGGCTGTTTATTCATATATCAATCTCAGTGAAAACTCAATTCATCTGACTGCAGGCTAACTTTCAACAAAAGCATGTTAAGAGCTCTGGTTCATCTCTGTTCCATAACAGTGCCTTTGAATGTACTGTTATGTACATTTTAGTGATAAGAATATCTTTCCTGTTACGTGTTCTTAAATGTACCTTCAGGCTCACTGAAGCTTACATTGTCTTCTAAACAGAACTGCCATCGCACTTGAGAGTATCTATTACTACAATCTTGTGAAGCTTCTCTCATCAAAGAATATCATCACTAGGGTCACTATGGTTTGAGAAAATGTTTTGTTCATTAAGAACTTCTGTGCTCCTTCCTTTTCTTGCTTTACTCCCATCAGGCTTGCTATGCTTACAAAATTCACAATTATTGAATGCTAATTTCCTAACAGTTTCTGGCAATTTATGTGTTCCAATTAGCTTGTCAAATTAAGACTGAGCATCTCGGAAAGGATTTGAAGAAGTTGGGTGCGAGGCCATTTTCTGCTCAATAAAGTATAGATCCAGTTATTGTATCATTCTTATCAGTAATGTATCAGGGTTGACAAATTTACACATTCATTCTTGATACATTTGTTGAATGTGATTAAAGAGAGCAATTCCTGTCTCAATAAAACTTTCAAAACAGAAGAAAAATAAGGTGCATTTTAATCAGAGCAATCTCTAACAAAGTGTCAGAAATGCTGCTTTTTAAATTTCAATATGATTACTCTGTAACTGGCAAAGAAAAAATATACAAATTAGAAAAATAAGACTGATGTTACTTTTCATATATCATAGGGTAAATTTGACCTAATTTTACAATGCTCTTGTTAGAACCCAGGTGTTTAGACTCTACTATGTTTTCACATAAAACCACTCCAGCATAAAGAACTACTGTAGTGGAATACAAATTCTATAGACAGGCAGAATCTGGGCACATTGTTTTTGCTTTGTCTGAAGCAGCAGTATGATCAGCACATTCATTAAGTTATATACTTTGATAGAATGGAATATATTTTACAGAATACACTGTGTTTTAAACCTCTAGTCTGTTTAAAGCACTTAAAATGAGATTTTCCTTGTCATTTGTATATGAATCTATTACGCTCATTGGATTATTTATGCCCCCTCTGGTGGCTTACTTATTCCATACAAATGCCTTTCTATTAATTAATTAATTAATTGATTAATTTTGCAATTCAATGGCTAAGATACTGTGGTGAATTTTTTAATAGCAGCACACTACTGTCAGTTAAATAGTGTTGCAATAGAAGCAGCCTGAGTATAAATCAGCGTCTTCTTCCTATCTTTGAAATTCCAATTGAAATATGTAACATCCCTAAAGCAAACAAACAAAGCAAATTAAACCCTCAAATATTTAAACCCAGGAAGTATTTAAAAGTGAACATTTGAATCAGCCTAGTGGTCTTCTGTGATGGAGTGGCTACATTAGCGGTCAAGGGAAGAGCTATGGATGTCATCTATTGGACTTCTCTAAAGCTTTTGACTTGCTCCACCACAACGTCTTTCTCTCTAAATTGGAGAAATATGAGTTTGATAGAGTTGCCTGTTCGGTGGATAACAAACTGGCTATACTACAGCTGAGTGTTGGGGCTGTTCAGCCTGGAGAAGAAAAGGCTCCAGAGAGACCTTATTGCAGCCTTTCAGTACTTAAAGTGGGACTCTAAGAGAGGAGGACAGTCTTTCAGCAGGGTCAGCTGCAACAGGACAAAGGGTAATGGGGTAATGGTTTTAAATTAAAAGAGGGTAGATTAAGACTAGATATAAGGAAGAAATTTTTTATGAGGAGGATGGTGAAACACTGGAAAAGTTTCCCAGAGGGCTCTGAGCAATCTGGTGGTTAAAGATGTCCCTGCTCACTGCAGGGTGTTTGGACTAGATGATCTTTAAAGATCCCTTCCAAGCCCAAGAATTCTTTGATTCTGTGAATAAAAATTGAGCTTTACAAATGGTTGGTTATTTGTATAAGAACAGGCATAAAAATATTTTCAGGCTTACAAGGTAAAATGTCTCTTCCTTGTACTGTAGAAGCGTTCTGCAACCTTGCACCACAATGCCCAAGTTTGTTACCTCATCCATTAAACCAACAATAACTTCAGTTCTACACCCACATTGTACTTTCTTTGCATAAGAACTTCCAGAGCTTTTGAGTACATTTATAACATTTGAGTTAAAAACATCTAGATTTTAAAAATTTTATTTTTTAAAGAACTTCATAATTTTGGTAAAATAAGGTGAAGGACTCAGACCAAAGGAGATAACAGGTCATAACATGAGATTTTCACTACATGTTCACTGCACAATTAAGCTAATGTATCTGCACTCTCAGCTGTTGAGTACTTTTGGTCCAGATCTCATTCATTCCCTTTCCCTGATCTGTAATGGAATCTACAACCTTCATTATGATGTCAGTTATTGAATAAAACATGAGGGAAATGTAGGTACCATACAGTAAACTATGTGTGGAGAAAGACTCTGTGCTTCTTATTTGCGTAGAATTATTTTCTAATTCACGGGTTTTATGTAGTCAGACAGTGTGATATTTATTTTTGTGCTTTCTTTTGTAATTCTGTGTGAGTGGTGCTTTGCTCAGGCGATAAATATTTTAGATTGCGTAAGACTTCTTTATACTACAATATTTGATCCAACACAGTTTTTATGAAAATAGATCTTGTCAGGTGGGACAAGCAAAACAACAAACAAACAAAAATCTAATGCTTTTCTTCTTCCTGATATTAAAAATTTCCAGACATAAACTCAGATTTGAAGGTTAACTAAATATGTTTCCAATTTCTTTCTAAAGAAAGAATAAACAAACAAGACATTTAAAGCTTGCCCAGAAGTTCAGAAGAAAAATAATAGGCAACCATTTTTAATCTCAGTTACCATAAGGGCACCACGGAAAACAGTGACTTCATATTTCAACCGTAAAATATTTTCATAAGAAATGCAAGTGCCTAAAGGTTTTCCATTTCCCACTTTCCATCTAAATCAGCATAGAGTGCAAAACAACTTGTTTATTACCTGCTTAGATGGGAACAGGGTTTATCATAATAAAAAATTAGAAGTACCAAAACTTAAATCACATTATTGCTGCTATTCACCGTCACATTTCTAATTTCTCACTTTGCTCAAAACACATTCCAAAAACCAGCCACAATCTTTTCATTTACAAAACTAGTGCTGTTGCTGGTATGTGGGAGTAAGCATTGGAGTGAAATATATCACCAATGAGATTCTTTCATCTTTTTAGCTCAGGATTATTTTAAGAGCACAAGAAGCTTTGGGAGCTGTGCACACATGCACAGGAAGAATAATTGCCTAGAATGCAGAGAGAGTCCTGACTCATCACCAAACACAGGAAGTCCAACATGGGAATTTGTGCAGCCTACTCTAAGGCACTTTTCCAACCAGGGGTTTGCTCTCTATGAGTCAGTATCATGAACTGGTATGATTTCAAAACAGATTATTCAATGCATAGTCTAGAAAACAGAGACTTTTAAGGATAAAAGTGCATTTATGCACTTACCATGAGCAGGATCTCCTTGTGAACTGGAACTCCTAATGCTGAATCTCTCTTCCCTTGCAGACCTGGGAAAGCCCCCAGCAGGGCTGCCTGGACAGCAGTGGCAGGAGCTGACCCTGAGTCTCCAGTCTCTACCCTCTCGTTGCCTGAGGGTAGCGAAGTGGCTCCAAGCTGGAGCCATGTAAAGGGATATGCGTTTCAGTGCTTAGGCTTAAGCACAACACCTAATGGGCCACCCTTCACCGGTGACTTGGGTTCAGAGGACCCGTGTTCACTTACCTCCTGTGCCTCAGGGAATTCTCTGATCATTGAGAGACCTTTGCTGTGTGAAGTGTCACACATGAGTAGAGGAGCTTCATGGGGCTCAGGTACTACACTGCTAAGCCCTGCATTAGACTCAGGTAGCTGTAGGTATTTCCTCAGACAAAGTGTTTGAGCCCTAGAGACCTTTTTGGTCTTAGATACTTAAACTCAGATTTTGGTGAAAAGATGCTTTTAGCATTGCTCTCCCATTCTGCATAACTTCTCTTGAAAACCTAAGTGAGTTAGCCGGCAAAATGGCCTTGTGGATCTAGCCATTAGGCTTTTGAGTACCCTTGGCATAGGGCAGCCAATTTTGAGGATTAAAAATTTGAATCTACGTACCAACAGTGACAGCTCAATAAAACTACCATCTAAATTGTTTGTAGGTCTTGCCCTTAGTCCTTCAGTATTCCAGTTCCTGATCTCCAGTGTTGGGATGATACTACCATGCTAAACCTGAGGGATGTTGCAAGGATTGGGAGACACTTTTACCCTGTGTTAATGAAGTGAAGCATGATACACATTCAAAATTTGAGTCTTCACATGCACAGATTGCGAGAGTGTCTTTCTTTACTTATTTCAGAACTCACAGAAATTCCAGTATTACTCCACTCTGAGTCTTTCCTGAAGTTCATCAAAACAGAACTATCAGTATCTACAGAATCCAAACATAAATATTTTCAAAGCTTTGTATAAATGTGGCTTTTAAAAATTCCTCGATCATTTCGGCATCATATTTCCACTCTATTTCAGTGCCAACTCTTTTGAAGTTAATAAACCCAGTTTATTTCTGGGGCAATTAGCTTCAAATATTTACATGGGAATTCACTATTTCAGTACTGTGAGCAAGTTGTACAAATTAAACCTGTAACATAACAGCAAAGTTGCCCTAAAGCTTCCAAAAACGTTCCTAGAAAATGACACCTCTAACATGCAGGCTAAACCAACTAACACTCACCTCACTAGCAAATAGGCACTCTCCCTCTGCAGAAATTGGAGCACTAGATCACTCAGTAGATTACTGCCACACTGGGAACTTGTCACTATCAGTTCAAAGCCTTCTTCAGGCTTTTGCACCAAAGGATAATTGCCTTCCCTATCCTGGGATTTGCCTACAGCCAAGAGAGACACCTTTTGTTTCCTCATCTCCCAGACCAGAGCGTCTGGTCAGCTTTGCAAAGCAGAAGTACTACTACTGCTAAGCATCTGCTTCTGCTTACTTCAAAACCCCCTATTAGCACTCATTTGAATGTGGACTGTAAATATGAAGCTTCTTTGTACTTTAGGCAATTCTGAAATGTCTATGTTAATACTTCATGTAATGCTGTACCCTTGTTTCTTTTCAAGCAGAGTAGCAGAGCAATGGATATCACAACAGGAGATAAAAGTCTAGGTTGATTTACAAGGCTGGAGCACTGTGATAAAAGAACTCATAACTTTCCAACCTTTATGATTTTTAACCAGGACAGTTAGGTTTTCTGGTTGAGCAAGTGCTTCTTTATCACATGCGAAAAGAACATTTTTAACACAGCGAATTTATGTTTGAGGGAAGCAAAATTACAATGTGGTACTGAAGTAAATGATTCTGAGTACTCTCCTGTGATTTGGGTATCTTCACTGAGAATGTAATAGGATTTTTCTTTGTATCTCCCTAAAATGAACAAACATGTTGAGGAACAGCAAGATAAAAGAAGAGAGGCACTCGACTAGAAGGCAGGCGAGAGTATGCTGAACTGGTAGGGAGCACAAAACTGTCAAAGCTGAGACAGGAATAAGTCCTGATCACAATGATCCAGCAGTGTAACATACACTAACCAAATCAATGCTCAATCTTCACATTTTGGAAAGGAAGTTGTCTCTTTTCAAAAAATACTTATCCACTTATTACATCAGATCTGTTTCTCAGCGGAACTGTGTTAGTTGAATTAAGCTGCTCATTTCAGAAGTCAGAGGAAAGTGGCCAAGAAAGGCACTGGGGCGTGAGACAGACATCAACACTAAAGCCATGTTTCCAGAGGAAATAACAATTTAAAAAATGAGGTGTAAAATCTGTTATAAAATTAAGATGGTCAGGGGACCGGACCACAGCCTTAGAGGTTTTCAAGACCCCACTGAACAAAGTCATGAACAAACTGGTCTGATCTCACAGCTCTCCCTTCTTTGAGCAGGAGGTTAGACTAGACAACCTCTAGTGGATTCTTCCATTCTGAACGATTTTATGATTCCATGTACAATTCTCCATTTTCTTAAACTTGTCTGAATGTCACCCATCTTTACAGACGCAAATTGGATGCATGACTGTTTTTAAACTACTGAAATTCCCATGTAGAGGCATAATCTTTGTTCGCTTTTCTGGATCCATCATTTTTTTTTAAGGAATCAACTCCAGTTCCTGCTTTTGCTGCCAGTCAAAGAATGTCCAAACACAGCCTGCATGAAATGACAGTTTCAGTACTGTCAGTAATGGGCTAATTAACAGCCATCAAAGTGTTCAGTCTATCTACTGCAGCTTGTCAAAGGCACAACCATGCTGAAGCATGGAGCCAACTAGTTTGGGGAAACCGTGCAAGACTGCCTTGTAGTAGATTCATCTTTGATTGCAGTGTGATCTTCATAGGCAAAATGAAAAGCAAGATTTTTTTTTCAAGCAATATTTAATTGGATAGGAAGAGGTGTGTTGAGACCCCTGTATTTCAGCAGTAAAATACACCTTGCCAGTTGTGAAGGGGTAGCCACAAATTCATCTAAATATGTGGAAGAGAACACTGTGTGACTACATGTCTGGTGTTGCTTCCTGCTAAAGGTCAAAGATAAAACTCTTTTAGCTCTCCACAGCGATTTTGTGCCTCAGTGAGCAAAACGGATTTGCCAGCAATTTCAGAACTCAAGAATTCAGTTCTTCAGAAACTATAGAAAAATAAAAAGGATCTCAAGGTTTGCCTGTTCTTCATAAGAAATCTGAACTTTACCATACAACTGAGTTTATCCAAACAGAAATGAGAACACTGGCCACAAAGGAACAGACCTTACTCAAACTAAAGCCAACAGAAACTCATTGCTACAGTGTTTATTAATGGAAGGAGAATTAAGCAATGCTTGAGAGAAATAAATGGCTAAAGCAAGCATGAGCTGTTTGTGCCTGCTCAGAACAGGGTACTTGATCCTTATTCTTGATGTGTTTTTTCTGTGATGGGATTTTATTTAGCTTTAATTCCACTAAAAAGTTTTTGCAAGACAAACTAATAACAGAGTGACTTTTCAAATTACTTACTACAGGAGCTGAAGCTGAAGAAAATATAATAAAAGCAACCCCAATCTCCTAATTCCATACCAGATTCATCATCTGTTTATCAGTTCTTCATCTTGATACCAAATTATTGCACTATTTCAGAATGTTCATAGACTTTTCTCCTTTCATCATACATTCATTTTATACATAACATTTCTGAATCTAATCATTAGGGTTGAAAACCAACAATAAATATCCATTATGATACCGTACTTTGTGTCAGAGAACCGGTGTTTAATAAATTCTTGCTGTGAAAGTCAGTTAAAGTAAGTGGGTGACAACCTTTTTGGAAAAGCTACAACTGCAGTTTCCATTTTGCTCTCTGTGCTCTAGTTGCTTCACAGAGGCTGAATCGCTCCTGCTACTGAATTGATTGTCCTCCGCAACGTGGCAGTGAGAGGCTGAGGACACATCCATCTGCATACCCACTAAGTATCTATCATGAGAGGTTTAAAGAGAAAATACTTTCACTCTGGATGTGTTGGTCTCCCTACTGTTAAGAGAACAAGTATGTCTTTATAGCTATTATTACTGCCTCACATTTCCGTATGGCTATTTTTTATGAAGCCAGGGAAATAGGGAGAAAATATTTTATTATGATTTATTTTCCTTGGAAGGGATCTTAAAGAAGGGTTAAGGAAATAGGAACAAGGGCATAACTCCCAAAACAACTGTTTTGAGAATTCGTGTCTAATTTCTTTGCTGAAGGGAAATAGGACAATGATGTATTGCTAGTCACTGCAATTGAGGTTTATGTTCATGTGAATGCAAGTATGTAAGACCTAAATACAGTAACTCTTTGTGCTGCATAACCTACAGGCAATGTTTTTGGATATCCTTTGAGCACAGCTACATATTCATGAAAAAAAGAAAAAACCTTTACCTTTGGAGTTTACTGCACCAGCTGCAGTTGAAACCAATCTGGGCAGTGACACAGGTACTACAGCTGGTAAACTGGAGACAAGCTGGGACACAGGAAAATAAACACAAATTATTACATTAATCTCACAAATAATTGTCATAAATGAAGGATATATCTTGTGATAATATATATTTACTGAGTCAAGAGGTTCACATACGTCCAGAATAAGACAGCAAAACCAGTCTGTTACAATGTATTGCACAGCTATATGCACAAAGGTACATTTTCTCTGTAGGAGTCCATTTGTATTCCTTTTGTACATGTATTCCTATTTTCACATCTTTTCATTCAGCTTTGTTGCTATTTTTTTTCTTAAGTATTTCCTTAAATCGCTTTCTTCCCTCGCTCCAGTGTTCCTTCATGTTGCTAACATTCAGACACGAGTAGGTGAGATGACTGGCAGAAAAGTGTGCAAAAACCGTAACTGGATTAGAAAAGAGAAATAAACAGTTGTTTCCACTTTTTTTCACAGCACTACAGCTGGCAGTTTAAATCTGGAGATTTCTAAACAATGTAGTTTTAGCTTGGACAAATGAAGCAGATGAACTGCAAAACATGTTTGGGGATATTCTGTTGTGATATGATGCACAGTACACAGAAGGATTTGTGTTTGCCTTGCAAGCATGAAAACTTTTTTTTTTTCCTTGAAGAAACAAATTTAAAGGCAATATAATCATTCTTCTGAAAAAAATGATTTGGTACAAATGTCATTCAAAGCCTACTGGGAGCTACATACCTATAAACTAAATTGAGATACTTGAGGATGCACTAGATAATGTATCATCCATCTGGGAATAAATCTGGAAGAGGATAAATGAATCTGTCCATGATTCCAAGCCCACAGATAAACAAGAACATTTAAAATGATGTGCGTGTTGCTGGGAGGCGGAGGAGGAACTGTTCCCAGATCTGGCCTCTGCCCATGTTGTCCTTTACTTACTTGGAAGAGGTATCATTTCAACAGCTGAGAGATTGGTAATCTTTGACATCTGTAGCTCCACCCTGTGGTACTCATAAATAGTTCTTCTACGGACATCTACCAGGAGAGAAAAAGAAAAATATTTTCAAACTTTATTTTGCAGCTTGTAGATTGTGAAAAATAATGGATATAATGACTGCTCACTGTTCTTTAGGTGTACAGATAGCACCAATTCTCCTCAAGAATATATTCTTAACTTTAGGCATCACGAAGGAACATGTGAAAGGTACAGACAGAAAATTTGTCACTTGAGGAACCATCAGAGCTGACAAAATAGGTACCTATTCCTGGTAAAGGATTATGAAAACACTGAGTGTGCTCTCAAGCAACTTATTCATTTAGGCAGAAATTCTAGAGAGTATACTGTCAGACATTTTAGAGTACTTGCTCTAAATTTCAGATGCTTGCTTTCCTAAGACATTTCTCAGTTTACAGACTCAAGAGAAATGTTTTATGTGTTCAGTTTGTCAGTTGTTGTCAAGATGTGCAAACAAAACTGATTTCATTGCTTAATCAAATGTTAGCTACAAGTTAGCTCACATCTCAATGCACTAGAATATTTTTTCATATTTTAACATTGAAGAAGCTAAGTCTTCTTAAACAGCCAATGCTGTACATAATCTTTACACAAACTGACTGCATCTAAGTTTCTCAAAGCAGAAGTTCAATATAGTCAGTGCACTGTTCTAATGAGCTTTGCACACAGAGACAATTATAAGACTCGAGTACAAGATAAGCATGAAAAAACCCCACATAATTGTTAGTTTACAGATCAATATCCTATCAAATATTCTGAATAGTCTGTATTTTAAGTGCACAGTTGCAATGCAGACTGGTGAAATTGCAAATCAAAAGCACAGCCTATACTGCTGATTTGACACAATAATGATGAGTTCCTGGAGTGCTGGAGTCAAATTTAAGTCCTTTTTGAAGGCCTGCTAAACTAAATGAAATCAATGCTAAATGCAATCACTGACCCTGTGGAATCATGCCAAAGAGTAATAAAGGGTTACATACAAAAGATTAACAGGTTACTCTGGTCAATGGCTGGTCTGAGTCTACATGCAACAGAAGAAAAGGAATTGCAGACAAGCCCAAACTCAATCTCAGGTGGTCTTCTGTGTTGCCAGCCACGTACAGCTAAGGGCACACCTTGTTGCTTGATATAAAGGCTGTGTTTCCTTCGCCTGAAGTAGGGTCACATTTGCTAAGCAATCACACAGCATCAAATCCAAAGTGTTTTTCACAATCTTTTATTAGGAGGGATGTTGTAGGAGTTTTACCGAGAGGAGATAGAACCTCAACTAAAATCAATCAAACCTAATATTTTAAGGGAAGAGAGACAGTGCACAAGGTGTCCTGTGGCTAAGATGCCTCTTCCCTCAAGTGGATGAAGTTTTCTTAGAAAAGTGGGTGGCCAACCTCTAAAAGTACAAGTGTGGGAATCCCACTTACACCCCACAGAAAGAAAATAACCATCAAGCTATTTGTGTCAGCTGAAATAAACAGGAGAATCTCTGAGGAGGCAGAAGCAGAGCTGTACTAGGTGTAATAACTCTCTTCTGCAACAGTCAGGGTTGCTGCAGGGGAAGCAGCTTCTCTGCCCTCTCTCACTGCATAAGCTTCCAGGCACAGGTAGGCAGTGTCTGGCTTTCAGGCAGTAATAGTTCTATTTAGTGCCAAATCAAACCTTTGCTAATCGTTTCTCTTGCTGTTTCCTTGAAGCTGACTTTGCTATGTCTTCACCCCTCCTGGTAGTGGACTTCTCTTTTGGTATGAAATGCACCTATAATTGAGCTAGTTTTACTTTTTACCTGTAAGGTGATTCTGACTACTTAAAAGACAGGTATGAGGATATGTCAAAAGTTTACCCCAATAAATACCACAGCCACGTCCTTCAAACCCACTGAACAGAAAGAGCTTTCAAGACAAAGCTAATCATGTGCTGGAGTGGGAAAAATCTCTTGCCAACAGCAAAAGGTTTATGTTCCAAGGATGGTAAGTCCCATAAAAGCACCTGCCAAATAGGAGTGATCAGGAAACGTGTTTGAAATGAACTCCTGCCAATGCTGAAGGCTATAATTTGTTTCCACAGAAATTTTTATCCTTCTGTCCAAAAAAATAAGCAAATGAATACATAAATTAAAATGGTTGCTGCTGACACTTTAATTGAACTCCATTTCGTCTCATCAGAGACGAAACTGAACCAGTACAGACTGGTATGCTATAATCCTGTTTACTCTAAACCTTTGCTAGCAAACTCCTCACAGAGCTTACAAGAAATAAAGAGATTCTGGTTTTCCAAAAATCGAGTAAGAATCAGTGACTCAGATCACAGGCACTTCTATTTCACCTAGTGCATGAAATTTCTAAAAAACACTGATTTTAAGAGAGTAAAGTGTGTTATTAAAAAAAAAAAAAAAATTCGAATTACGCATATTTCAGAGTGATTGTTGATTCTATAAAATCCCACTGCAGAGTAGAGTCAGGTTTGAGCTTTTCTTCTTCAGGAAGAAGACTGTATCAACCACAAGTGGTGAGTTTGCATATGAGGGATCTATCTACTGTAAGAAATCTAAGCACAGACAGGTATTTCCATACTCACCTTCTAATAGCTTTGTATATACTTGCAGGCAGGTGGTTGGAAACACAAGCATTCAAATTTTATGTGCCTGGCCAGGTTGTAAAAACATGGAGATGTAGATTCATTTGGAAGTCTGACTTGAAACATGCCATGCTTAGCTCAAAATGCACTTTTCCCTCCCTATTTAAAATGAACCTGTATCCCCTTAACAAAACAGGGTAGAAAAGCTAAACTCAACAGGATAAACAGAAAAATTAATACTCTCCCCTGACACTTTCTTCCTCAACCTCTCCACATACACTCCTGCTCCAGCCCAAGACAGCCTTTCACTCAGGTGGAACTCGTTCTTCCTTGTCATATGCTATTTAGCTCTTTTACAAACAAGTACAAGTGCAGAATCACAAAGAGCTTACGAACCCCTGCACTTCAGTATGCACCTTAACTTGACAAGAACTTGTGAAAAATTAATTTCATGTTACCATTATGTGCAGGTATTTTGCTGAAAAGATGCATTACATTGGGTCTAATATCAGGTCTACCAGGGAAGGGAGGAAAGAAAATGGACTTTTTGCAAGCAGATATACTTTTGAAGTACCATTCGTAGTTCTGAATGCCAGAAAATGTGTACATATTCTTCTCCTAGTCACAAAAAAAAATTATTTTTCTGTAGGTTTGAATATCTTAAACACCCTTTTTAACTGAAAATGTAATTTATAATATATTTTTTAAGAATAGATTCTATTTTTTACGTATGGTTTAGTTTACACCATGGTCCAAACTGTTATTTGGCTTATGTGGCACATACATGTGCTGTCTTTGAATAGAAGGCCAAAGGTACAGTCCCAGCAGAAAATGCTGAAGAAAACACAAGCTACGTGTGCTAAGGTTGTTCCTTAGTGACCTAGAGAGATAACATGAGGAGCCAGAAGACTAGCTGAAAGAATCCTTTCAGAGATTAAGCAGTGGATTGGTAAATTATAGATGCGTGAGATTCTGGTGTGACAAAACATTTCTATGTTGCTTTATCACAGTAGTTTTAAACTAAACAATGGCATATAAATATTCTATGAAATAGAACTGCCAGAGTTAACTAAATGTACTAGATAGAGTGCTCTGGAGATGGACCGGTGCCGGAAGAGCACCACTGACTTCCTAACACACCTGAAGGGTCAGTAGCTGGTACTAAACCATTAGAAATACGTGTTCAACAGATGCACAATCTCTCTGGTACTTTTCCATCACATAATCACTTTTTCTCATACAGCATTCCTCAGATAAAACCTGCAATTTTAAAAATTATATGTTCACACAAATAAAAATCTTTGTCAGTGAAAGATTTCTAGGGAATTGAGATTGGCCATATACCCAGCAAAAACTGCTTAACAAGGCCATATGTATTCATACTGCTGCACTTTTAAGTCTCACTGATACAGAAAACACAAATGGTAAGAGCATGCATTTGATTATGCAGAAGTCAATTTGAAGCAAACAATTTATGAAACATATCCAGTTTCCACTGGAAGCAACTTGTGAAAAATATCAGGGATATAGAGGGGTGGGGCACAGCTGCTGTACTATGCAGCCATCAGCTTTGCTTGACAGGGACTCTCTTTAGCACCACTGGCTGAATAAAACCTTCATGGAAGTACATATTTTGCCAGCCTGGTATGTCTGAGTGCCATCACCACCAAGCGTAAGGGAATCAGACTGTCAAAGCAATCTTTGTTCTTTGTTTTTAAGAGCTTCATATTGCTAAACTTATCAACATTAACTAATTAATTCTCAAGGCACTGACACTGAGAATAAACATGCCCGTAATCAAGCCATCACCACAATTGCTCTCATTCATTGACTATTACACGTCTGAATCTAGATGAAAATTCAGATTTCCTAATTGTATTAATTTTATCATTCTCTTAGAAGTTACTAAAAATAAAAATCCCTTAAAACCTGGAAACTGTACCTCAAAGACATTTGATCTGTGAATAAGCAGACCAGTGAATGAGGCTTTGAAAATACCTGGTTTATAAACAATGTAGAAAAATCTGTTCTGCACCAATGCTCTGTGTGTACTACACATTGTTTACTTTGAAACTCCCCATGTACTTTCTGATTTACCCCAATTTCTGATGCCTGCTGAGCTGCTCTTAGTACAATATCCAGGTGTGAAAAACATGCTTTTCCCCCTTAGCTACCATGCACCAAACTGCCTAATTCTGAGATTGGCCAATCACCAGTAAACGCTTTGGCAAAAACGAGAACATTTTAAACTTTCATCACCTTATACCGGTCCCTGAAGTGCTGTTATGCCACCAAAGACAGGCAGCATGTCTGTCTCTTTCCCTCACTGCTCTTGCATTGGACATCTATTACCAAGGAACTAAGTTGCCTGGCTAAACCATTTTGGGCTAGCGGGCAAACACGCAGGGCTGGAGGAACTGGCATTCTGTGGAATTAGCTACACTAGTGGAAAGCAAGAGTAAATACAGTGAATTTAGAGCCATAAATTTGGGGCTTGCTTTGCACAGAGGTAAATGACAACATTACCAGTAAGTTACAAGCAAATTAGACTTTGCGATATTCCAGATGGTGCTGCACATTTATACAATAAATATCACAACATAAACTGCTAGTCTTCTTTTACCCTTCAGGAAGGTAATGCTAAGGTTCTTTCAGGGGTCTCACTGCTGTAAACAAACTGGAGAGCTATCTTCAGCAAACAGTTATAACATGCAGAGTTGTCAATTATATGCTTGAGTTACAGTACATATTGAGTGACACTAACTGCGCTGAAACTAATA
Organism: Baryphthengus martii; assembly: GCA_013396935.1. Classification (NCBI taxonomy): domain Eukaryota; kingdom Metazoa; phylum Chordata; class Aves; order Coraciiformes; family Momotidae; genus Baryphthengus; species Baryphthengus martii. The sequence continues at coordinate 64,142 of VWZK01012828.1, forward strand.
TTACAAACACATAGCTCAGCTACAATTTCATTTGTATACACAGTGCTGTTAAGTAATTTCAGTGTCATTAAATGTTTAGTTGTCAAGGTATGAATTTCCTAAAAGTGCTGTACCTAGTACAGCAAAGGCCAAGTTCATGAAGAAGTATGTCGCATTGTGGAGAAAAACTTGACCATTTTCTGTCTGCGCAAGACTAGTGCACTTGAATCTGGCACTCTCTCATTTTGCCGGTGTATTTCACGCTCTCGTGGAAAACAAAGCAGAATCTGGCCAAGCTCACTGGTGGGCTTTTTCATTGCTGCAATAAAATAGTGGGTTACAGGAAATGCTTCTTCTTTCTTCCTCATGTTCAATAAAAATCTCATCAAAAGACAAAAGGAAGAGAACATTGAAACAAGAGAGAGAAATGTAGTAACTCTGAAAGAAAGACACAGGGGAAAAAAGATGGTCATGAAATTAGAGAGAGATCGTCGGAGTCTGCAGAAGAGAGAGCAAAGGATACTACAGGGGACTGAAAGAAGAACCAAGGAAAAAAAACAAGGATAGTTGAGAAAAAAACAAGAAATAAGAGGGAACAGGGAAGAGAAAGTGGTTGCAATGGGACAGGGACAAGGTTTCTGATGCAGTGAAGATGCTGAAAAAAAGCAAAGAGAGAAAACTTGCCAGAGGAAAATGTAAAGCTATCCCTCAGCTTTGTCTTCACCAATCATGTGCTGTCTAACTGGAGGACATGCATTATACATCCTTAGTGTCTTTGTTACAAAAGGCAGACCTTGAAAGAATTGAGTTGCGGGCCCATGCCAACCTCATGAAGTTCAACAAGGTCAAGTGCAAGGTCCTTCACCTGGGTTGAAGCAATCCCAAATACAAATACAGGTTGGGTGGAGTATGAATTGAGAGCAGCCCTGCGAAGAAGTACTTGGGGGTACTAGTGGATGAAAAGCTCAACTTGAGGTGACAATGCGCACTTGCAGCCCAGAAAATCAATCGTATCCTGGGCTGCATTGAAAGAAGTATGGCCAGCAGGACAAGGGAGGTGATTCTGCCACTCTACTCTGCTCTTATGAGACCCCACCTGTAGTACTGTGCCCAGCTCAGGAGCCCCAACACCAGAAGGATGGGGATCTGTTTGAGTGGGTCCAGAGGAGGGCCACAAACATGTTCAGAGGGCTGAAACATCTCTCCTACAAGGACAGGTTGCGAGAGCTGGGGTTGTTCAGCCTGAAGAAG